>JACEEZ010023005.1:94408-101908 GCA_016584305.1 Chionoecetes opilio
TCTCTCTCTCTCCCCTCTCTCTCCCTCTCCATCTCCTTTTTCTTCTTCCTTTTTCTCTCCGGTCCCCTCTCTCTTTTCTCTCTCCTCTCTCTCTCTCTCTTCTCTCTCTCTCTCTTTTCTTCCTTCTCTCCCCTCTCTCTCTCTTCTCTCTTCCAAAACACTATCCGGTCAAAGGAAAAATTAAAGTCGGCGATAAAACCTCTGTACATAAAAAAGAAGTTTGCTGTGGTTCATGTTGCCGCCGCGGAATGTCAACAAGGCGACGAGGAGTGTTTCGTACCTCTCCCCCTGTGGGGAAAAGTAACACCGATAAAAAAGGGTAAAAAGGTCACACATGGAAAGTGTGGGGTGGGGTGTGTGTGTGTTGTGGGGTGTGTGTGTTGGGGTGTGTGTGTGTGTGTGTGTGTGGTGTGTTTGTGTGAATGTGGGGGTAAAAGGGGAATAATTTGAAAAAGAGAGAGAGAGAGAGGAGAGAGAGATGAGGGGAGAGAGAAGGGGAGAGGGGAGAGGAAGAGGAGAGGGGATGAGGAGAGGTGGAGAATGTGTATAAAAAAATAAGAAAATACAAAAAGAACCGGAAATAATCTCTCTCTCTCTCTCTTTCTCTTTATATCCCCTCCTCTCTCTCTCTTTCTATCTATGTCTCTCTATCTATCTCTCTATCTCTCTCTCCCTCTCTCCTCTCTCACACTCATTCTCTCACCCCTTCTCTCTCTCTATCTCTCTCTCTTTTCACGGCCCATTGAATGTAACCCTATGCCGTCTGTAGATTGAATAAACAAATCTAAAACAGTAAACCCCTTCTCTCTCTTCCTCTCCCTCCCTTATCTGGCGGGTGGCGAGGTGACCTTCCCCCTTTAAAGGGGCAGTGCCCGGTGTGACCCCCTTTTACCCCCCGGCAGGTTTGGGCGGGAGGGGGTCCCAAAGGGGGGGTTTTTTTTTTATCATTGGCGGCACGAGAGAGGAATGTATGAGTGAAAGAGAAAGAGAATAGAGACAACAGAGAAGAGAGAAAAGAGACGGGGAAAGAGAAGAGAGAGAGAGAGAGAAAAGAGAGGGAGGGGGAAGAGGAGAGAGGGGAGGGGAAAAGAGAGAAAGAGAAGAAGAGAGAGAGACATTTTCCAATCTATCTTTTTTCTTTTACCACTACACTATAACACAGAAAAAAACACACCCCCTCTCGTCTAGTCCCCTCTCTCCCTCTTTTTTCTCTCCCCTCTCTCTCCCCCTCCCCCCCTCCCCTCTCTCTCTCTCCTTTTCGTTTTCATCTCTCACCCCTCTCTCTCTCTCTGCTCGAAAACTAAATACATCACGTTTGTTGTTTTTTCACCCAAGTCAAAATTTTTCCCCCCCGGGAAAGCGAAACTCAGGGGGCGGCGAGGGGGCGAAAAAAACAGAGGCGTTTAGCAAAATTAAGGGTTTTAAAGGAGGAGGAGGGGGGGGGAAGAAAAAGAGGAGGGGAGGAGGAGGAAAGGGGGAGGAGGAGGGGAAAGGGGGGGAGGGGGGAAAAAAAAGTTAACGAGAATTGGGCCCGTAGGGTATTTTTCCCTTCTCGGGAATTTTCCATGCCCACAAAAAAGACTTCTTTCAATATAATAAAGTTAAAACTTTCGGATTACCTAAAAAAACCCTGTATTTTTTTAACATTTCATTTTTCTAGCTTTCTGCTTTCTTTAACTATTTTTTTTCTTTTTTTGCTTTTTCCCCTTTTCCCCCTCCCCCCCCTCCTCCTCCTCCTCCTCCCCTCCTCCTCCCCTCCTCCTCCCCCCTCCTCACCATCACTTGACCTTGTACAAAAACGAGCGGGCGGGGTCAGGGGGGGGCCATGGGCCCCCCCTCCCGGTGACGAAAATGACCGGGCCTCTGGGGCCACCCGGGGGGAAACCCAAAACCCCAGATTCAGGACCCAGATGACCCCATGTGACCCAACAAAAAGAGAGGAGAGAGAGAGGAGAAGAGAGAGGGAGAGAGAGAGGAAAAGGGGAGGGGAGAAGAAGAGAGAGAGAGAAGGGGGAGAGAGGAGAGAGGAGAGAGAAAGAGAGAAGAGAGGAGGGGGAAAGGGGAGAAGAGAGAAAAAGAGAGAAAAGAGAAGAGAGAGAGAGAGGGGAGAGAGAGAGAAAAGAGGGAAGAGGGGGAGGAGAGAGAAAAGAAAGGAGGAGAGAGAGGGGAAGAAGGGGAGAGAGAGAGAGAGAAGGGGGAAGGAGAGGGGAGAAAAAAGAGAGTAGGGAGAAGAGGGGAGGGAGGGAGAGGAGGGAGGAGAGAGAAAAGGGAGAGAGAGAAGGGGGAAAGGAAACAAAGGTCGGTCCCAAAAAAAAATCCAATGTCAGGCCCCCTCAGGGGGAAACAAACGAGCTGCCTTTGAAAACATGTTTACCTTTTGTGGGGCCTTTTTTTGTTCTCCTTTATCTTTCTTTTTCTTTTAAAAACCTTTTTTTTTGTTCAGTTCCGGGGTCTTCCTGGCGTTTGGGTTTCCCTCGTTTGAGCGAACATTTTTTGGAAGACCCCGCCAAAATGGAAAAAAATTTTTAGGTGCTTTAAAATTTTTTTACTTATTTTTTTAGATTTATTTTGACTTTTCCCCTTTTAAAATAAAAAGAGTGCCCAAGGGTGTTTTTTAATTTAACTGAATTCTTTCAAATTTGGGAAATGTTATTATTAATATTATTATTTTTTATTTTTTATTTTTTATTATTATTATTATTATGATTAGTATTAAATATACTAATAGAGTAGTATGAGTAGGGAAACAGTAGAAAATTAAATTTTAATATTTTTTATTATTAGTAGTAAATATAGTAATAGTAGTAGTAACTAGTAGTAGTTAAGGGAGTATAGGGAATAGTACCCGTTTGTAGTAAGTAATCTATCAAAGTTTTTTTGTTGTATTTTAAGGGGTTTTTTCTTCCTTAATTTAGTTTATCTTCAAAACAATGGTAAATCTTGAAAATGTATATGTATTTTGTTTTATTTTTTTTTTGCCTTTTTTTTTACGACTTAAACCCCTTTTTAACCTTTCCCCCCTTCCCCCCCCCCCCCCCCTACACACACACACACTGGTTTCCCTTCCCTTGTCCCTGACCTTTCCCCCACCCCCCCCCCCACGCCCCCCAAAAAACAACGTGGGCTTTACCTAAGCAACAAACCCCCAAACCCCCTCCCCGCCTTTCACAAACGTGTACCGAAAAGGGGGACTTTTTTTGACCCAGACGCATCTTCTCTATTCTCAATGACCTGTTTTTGGTTTTGTGTGTGTGTTTTGTGTGTGTGTGGGTTGGTGTGTGTGTGGGGTGTGGGTGTTGTGGGTGTGTGTGTTGTGTGTGTTTTCAGTTACAAATCAAAGTTGACCTTATAATCTCAGGGTCAACAAGGGTCACGTGTCGCTTACATACAGACAACTCAACAAATCAAACACACACACACACACACACACACACACACACACACACCACACACACACACACACACACACACCTACACACACACTCACACACACACACACACCTACACCTACACACACACACACACTCTCACACACACACACACACACACACACACACACACACACACATACATACACATACACACCCACACACACCACGATGGTCCAGTTGATAGAGCGTTGGCGCGCCATTCTGTGGTTAGCCGGTTCGAATCCTTGCTCGCTCACTGACAAATTCTGGCGGTTACTGTCCCCCTTGAGCAAGGTGATGGGTGTGTGTGGTTTGTGAGGTCCCAGCATTACCCAAAGATCGGTCATAATGATCTCCAAGCTCATTACAGGAGGGTGATACTGGCGATCGGGTATCCGACTCGCGTGGACAAGACCATGGGTGAATGACACTACTTTGATCTTCTTTTTTCTTCCTCGTCGTCGTCGTCCTCCTCTTTATCCTTCTCTTCCTCCTCCTCCTCCACCACGCTCACCTCTTCTTCCTCCGCGAAGGGTTCAGTCCGGGCAGGTAAAGGCATTCAATGAGGTGTGAAAGGCGTCGGATCCTGTCGACAGCGAACAAAAGCCAATCGTTTCTGGAGTGTTTGATCGTCCTGGGCAACCTCCAGACGCTCGCTTTGTGTATGTGTGTGTGTGTGTGTGTGTGTGTGTGTGTGTGTGTGTGTGTGTGTGTGTGTGTGTGTGTGTGCGTGTGTGTGTGTGTGCGTGTGTGTGTGTGTATCTCTCTCTCTCTCTCTCACACATCTGCGTTAAATTTTCATATATTCACGTAAATGAAAATAAAAATAGATGGATAAACAAATAAATTTACATAATACAAACCTACTTTATTCATGTATCCACCTATTTACAACTGTCTTTCTATCAATTATATCTCCCCACCTATCCACAATACGTAACAGGGTGAGAGGGAGTGTGGGGGAGAAAAAAGAAAGCGAGAAAAAGGAGTTGGATACGGTGGAAAAACAGATGAGAGTGGCGTCAAAGGGGATTAGATCGCATACACGCGGGAGGGAAAACGAAGGATAAATGTTAGAAAAGAGCTGGATTAGGGTACTGACAATCATTTCAAATTTGTGTCTCCAACCTCTCCCTTTTATAATGTGAATGAATAGGCCCCTAGGAGAGGTAGAGGGGAGGAAGGGAAAGGGATAAAAGAGAGGAAGAGAAGGAGGAGGAGGAGAAGGAGGAGGAGGAGGAGGAGGAGGAGGAATAGAAGGAGAAGGAGGTGAAAGAGTGGTTAGAAAATGGATGTTATGGTGAGTAAATATGATGTTAATAATAGGAAAGCATAGTGTTAGAAGACAAAAAAACTACTACTACTACTACTGCTACTACTACTACTACTACTACTACTACTACTACTACAACAACAACTACTACTACTACTAATAATAATACTAATACTAATACTAATACTAATACTAATACTACTTCTACTGCTGCTACTACTACTACTACTGCTACTCATACAATCAAGCAATGGAACAGGACCTTTTCTAAACACCTTCAAGTGCCCTTTCCATCCATTCTCCTTTACCTCCTCCTCCTCCTCCTCCTCCTCTGTCATTAATCCCTTTCAAGAGGATATAAACCCTCCCTTCCGGCCTAGTGAAGGAGATGATGGTAACTACAGTATTAGTTATCATTATTTATATTATGATCATTACTTTCATTATCATTGTTATTAGTATTAAAATTGATATTATCATTGTTAATATTATTATTATTCATATTTCCCTTACTTATGTATTTTGTTGCTGTACTTTCGGTGCTATTTATTGTTATTGTCGTTTTTATGTTTACTGTTTAACATTTATGTATAATATTAATAGCATTAGAAGTAGTAGTAGTAGTAGTAGTAGTAGTAGTAGTAGTAGTAGTAGTAGTAGTAGTTGTAGTTGTTGTTGTTGTTGTTGTTGTTGTTGTTGTTGTTGTTGTTGTTGTTGTTGTTGTTGTTGTTGTGGTTGTGGTTGTAGTAGTAGTAGTAGTAGTAGTAGTAGTAGTAGTAGTAGTAGTAGTAGTAGTAGTAGTAGGAGTAGTAGTAGTAGTAGTAGTAGTAGTTGTTGTTGTTGTTGTAGCAGCAGTAGTAGTAGTAGTAGTAGTAGTAGTAGTAGTAGTAGTAGTATACTAGTAGTAAAAGTAAAAACATATATAACAATAACATTAATAATGAGTAAGAGTAGGAGTGGTAACTTTTATTATTTTTTAAGAAAATAAGAGCAATAAAGGCAGACCTTATCGCTCCAAATGTGAACACACACGTGACCAGTGTATTGGCATGTGCTTGTGAAAAGACACAAATGAACACAACACTAACTTAATTTATATTTATTTAGATTTAGTTTAATCAACGCTGAACTTATTTTACTTACAATTTTGTGTACATGTATATACTATATCTGTAAATATTTATTTTTGGGCTTCGCTTCAGAATATATGTTCTTAAGACAAAGAACATTCTTAACATAAAGGTGATACCCTTGTCCCAATCCTGTGTGGGAACGGTCCCCACATAGTTGTCATTGTTTAAATAAAAAAAAGACAATGAAGTGGTCCACCTTCGACTAGTTAGGAGGTTGGGTTTTTGACTTGTATATTAATTGCAATCTCCTTATCCTGTTTGGCTTCAGCTTCTTACTCAACAGCTGGAATTTCTGCTACTTTCCTTATAGTAGCTACTTTGTCGACTATTTTATCGATTTTCGCTGCAGGTATCTCTTTTTCATCTACTTTTATAGCAGTTTTGATGATCTGACAAGATCTTTCTATTTCTGAATAATTTTTCTCGTCTTGTCATTCTCGTCTTTTAGTCCGAAAGATTTTCAATTTTTTGCTACAAATCTTTGATTTTTGCCTCATTCTCTAGTTTCTTACCTTCATTGGGTCTAACAAGTCCTGTGGCACCTGCGTTTTTCCGCACACTCGCTGTTCAACCTCCTTCTCTGTAATAACAAACTTCTCTCTTGGGTTTGTCAGTTTCTGTATCGTTAACTTTCGTAATCTTACGCTCAATAATAGTGTCCTTTACGGTGTCGTTAGATAGCTTTTCTACTTTTTCTTTAACTACAACTTCTTTCGACCCGTTGTGAGGGAGCACTTCACGTTTTATCTCTACAACTTCTACTTGCGCTGGGCCTTGGGCCTGGGCGCCTGGGCTCAGATAAAACACTGGCCTCATTAATTTTCCCACTGGCCAAAAGCTCCCCTGCTGTGGCTGCTGTTAGGGTCTTGTTTCCCCCATTCGCCGCACAAAGCTCTGCAGCAAGTTTGCCTTTTTTTCTGACACGAGCTCGGCCTTCATAGCTGCGGCCAACGGGTCTCCAGAAGGGGTCTGTCTGATGCTCGTAGCGGCAGAGGTGGTGTTGGGGGCCACCAGGGGAAACATACACCATGAGGAGGTAAGTACAGTATACAACAAGGAGCTTCCCACCAGGACAGGTACAATAATGTTTTCAACGTTATTTTGATACGTATGCCATACTGCTAAGAGAGATACATTCAGTACAGGGCTGGCGCAGGCTGGCCGCTTACTAAAGACCTGGCCTGTAGTGCGTTACAGTGCAGGCAATAATAGCTACATCTCAAAAAACCTACGTGAAAAGAAAGAAATGATGAAAATAATGCAGAACAAGTATAAGATTCGAACACCAAGGCAAAACAAGGAAATCGAAGCTTGATATACACAACTAGAAATATGCAAAAAGAAAACAAGAAACGCCAAACTAACCCACCTTTAACCGACCTTTCAACTTCTCTCTACCTTTCTTCCCTACCTCCTTTCCTTTTATGGGTGGAGTGGGTCAGTGGGAAGGGGGAGGAGGGTAGGATGGGTGGGTCAATGGGTGGGTGGTGGGTGTGTCGAGGGTGTGAATTGGATTACGTCTGGTCGAGTGGGTTTTCTTGGGGTCCATGTCATAAATTAGAGGAACGGCGCCAAGACTTGTCAATTAGTTTGTATTTAGCAGCGGCCTGAAGGAGCAGTTAGAGCAGGAGGACGAGGAGGCAGCAGAGGAGGAGGATGAGGAAGCAGGGGAAGGCGGCGAGGA
>JACEEZ010023005.1:116908-124408 GCA_016584305.1 Chionoecetes opilio
GTGTAACGTAGAAATGTGGTGGAGAGAATGGCTATGGAAAGATGAGGGATAGAATCTTGGTTAAAATAGGTGGAAGAGGAACGTGAGTGGGTGGGTGTGGGGGTAAGGGCGAGGAACGAGGGCAAGTTTAAGTTGGAGAAGAGGTGAGTCAGTTTTAGGGAGAAGGAGAGGAGTGGGTAGGGAGGAGACAGGGACGGCTTCAGATTGACCTAAACCCTTCTCCTTCAAATCTTCTGAACCCTTTCCTTCCGTCCATGACCTGACCTGACCTTTCACTTTACAGGTCAATTTTTTTTCGTGATGCAGGATACCCTTTTTTCCAACTGGCATTTCTAGGCCAAGAAAGTAATGAATCTCGACAACCTGGAGGAATTTCGATCGCAATCCGCCATAAAAGCTTGTTTTTATAGAATCTTGTTATCTTTATACATCCCCGTTATTTAAAATTCCCTAATTCGACACTATATTAAAATCACTTTCCTTTCCTCACACTACCTCCTTTCCTTCCCTCATTCCTATTTCCCTGCTTCACTGGTCCCCACTCCCCCTCCCTCCGTCCCTCCCTCACATCTGGTCCTCATCAGCTCGGCGTAGCCCTGGAGACATGAACCAAACATTTATCTCGAGTTTATTTCCCCGAGCCTTTCTCAGCAGAAACCAGCAGCTCCCCATGTGGCCGTGGGCAGCGCAAGGTTTTAAAGTTTGAGATTTATGAGTTTGCGTCTCATATTTGCGCACAACCACCAGTTATCTTCATTCTCTCTCCTCAGCCGAGTACCTGCCTGTGTTATCGTTTTGCCGGGAGGCTGAGTTCGTTTATATTATGATCGTAATGAAGAGACCATTTAGCAGCTTATATAGTGGTGGGATAAGTGTCCCGCGTCCCGCCACTCTACCCTTCCCCCTCCTCTGTCCGGTGAATGTTTACAACGCGTTTCTCTTTCTCAGACGACGCGGCGGACGCGGACGGAGGCTTTAAAAGAATGATACTTATATTTTTCGTGTCTGCTGAGGAGTGTGTGGCAGACGGGGGCAGGGTGATCTGGGGCACAGGGAGAGGGCTGCCCGCGGCCTGAACTTTAATGGCCTGTGAGACAAAACATTAAACCTGAGGCTCAAGAGTCATTTTCCTCCTGCGTGAGTATGTGCAGGGTATGTGCTGCTTGTGTTACGCGGGACCGATACTACCCCCTTAGCCAGCCTTGCCTTGCCATTCAGCGCGTGCATCGCTGCCCGCTGACTTTTACTTGATGGTAATTTTGTCCAGGGATCTTCGCAGCAAGCCAAGACGCTGAGCCGAAACATTATGGGAAGGATCGGTCGCCAGGAGGGGCAGGTGTTGGAACGAGGGAGCGTCGGCTCGGTCCACACATGGCGCCTGAATTCCAGAGTCCTGGGAACGGGGCGCTGCGCGTCGTTCTCACGGTTCCCTACGGAGGCTGCCGTCTTGGTGATCACCGTGTTCCGCAACGCCGCAAATGACTATTACGAGAAAGATTTCTTTGAATTCTCTTTCATAAAACTTTACATGGGAATGTAGCATATGTTGGGGAAGTGGCAAAACAGTCCAACAAAAAGATTATGGAGACTTAAAACAGGGATACCCGACGTGCCCAAAAGCAACCTTTGGCAGGCGAGCCCGTGCCCGCGGCGCAGCTCGTGTCGCGCACACACCTGCCACGAGGCATCACGTGCCCGTGACGTCACTGGACGCTCGGGTATATAACACGCCCAACCCGGCCACGAGGTAGCATACTCACTCCCTCCTCTGAGCCAAACGGAGCCCTGCGCACCTATCCTGCACCACTCGCACAATGGCAGTCACTGGCAACAAGAAGACTTCCGTCTTCAGCATCCACAGCCTCAAGAAGGCCATTAAGAAGCTCATCAAGAAGACACGCCCAAACAAAGAAGAGAAGAAGCCGAAGGAGGACAAGGTCTTCCGCGTTGATTTCGAGGCCGAGATCGAGGACAATCTTGCCAACGAAGCTCTGGAGGCTCGCTTCATCCAAATCATCGAAGCCTCACCCGCCACCCTTAATCTCAACCTCAACCTGAAGGGGTCCCTGGTGGTGGGTGCCGCACCTGAAATGGACATCCAGTTTGGCACCTTCTGGACCGTCGAGGACAACGACAGCTGGGACCTGTGTCGCGACCTGTTCATGACGCCCCCTGCAGCAGGCCCCGCCCCCATCCAGGCAGCATAGACGTCGCCCTCGCCTCATCGGTGTGATGTGTCGCCCCATGAAGGGGTCCGCTGCCTTGATTCCTCCACTACCGCCGAAGTCTCGAGGCTCACGCGGGGACGCCTCGAAATAGACTTCGCTGCCAGACGTGGAAGCAGAGATGGGGTCTCCAGCCTCACCTGCAGCTGTGATAGTTCCGGAGATCTTCTGCAAGAGATCTTCGGCGCCTTGGGCTACCGTCGTCGGCGTCGGCCCAGCCCACTGTGATAACAGGGGGACCACAAACTCCGCCTGCTGCTGTGATACTACTACTTAGATATTTTTATTCCAATAAAACCAATATGAAATGCATAACTTCTTTCCATTTACCACATTATAAGTCCACTCATTTAGATTAAGGGATTGAGAGAAGGGGGGGGGGGGAAATAAAGATTTGGAGGCAATGGTATAAGAACATAATAGGATAAGGTCTGTGAGGAGGTAAGGGAAGAGAGGGATGGAGGGAGAATCCGGGTCCACAGCAACCTGATCTTGCCCAGAGGAGGACAAGTGGCAGCCTGGCAGGGAATGGGCGAGAGGGGGGTTGGATAAAGGGAGGCGGTTACCATGACAACCACCACCACGTGTATCCATCAGCTGCTGGGGACGCCGCCGCCTCACCGCGACCACCGCCACTGGGGCTGCACCACACACAAATAAGGTGCGGCCTTCGCTCGCCTGCCAGCCACCTGCGAGGCAACACACCTAAATATGATATACATCGAGCTAGCTGGTAATACACAACACCCACTGCCGCCCTCATGTCTGTCCTGCGCCCAACACCGCCCATCCTTTGACCCTTAGATGATGTTTCGCCGCTCTTGTTTATCATTCTCTCTCTCTCTCTCTCTCTCTCTCTCTCTCTCTCTCTAGCCACAATGCTGCACTCTCTTGCCGTCACTCATCTGGTTAAGGGCACAACGTGTGAAGTGAATTAATTGGACTGCAAGACGAGGCTTGTGTGAAGAGGGAAGCGGGCTACCCACGCGTCCTATGACTCATATGAGGGTGTTTTGAGAGAGAAAGAAATAGAGAGAGAAAAAGATAAACAAGAGCAGGGAAGCATCATCTTTGGGTGAGAGAGAGAGAGAGATAGAGAGAATGGGCTTGTACTGATATATTCTAACAAAACTCCAAGATAACAGACATAATGGCACAATTTCCAAAAGCCTTCCAATTTACCTTAATAATTTAACGAGTTCCCTAAGAATGATTTCAGTAGAACAGCCGCTCGGCAAGACTGATTATTACACAGAATTTTAGGCCAAACTAGTGTAAGCCTTCTGATAGAGCGTGCATAAGACACATTGATATGACTTTTTATGTTCGTACATATACAAACAAATAGCAACGAAGGCGATATTTCATTCATTAATACATCAGTAACGAAAACTATCTCTGCACAATCTCCATGATATTTCTTGTGATTTTATTTTTATTATTACTTAGTTCAATCAGGATTTCTCTTGCGTTTTGAACATTTCTGAAGTGGCTGAAGTTCGACAATTTTTGAGGTCCAGGAGTGACAAAAGTAGCTCTATTACCATCCCCAGGATTCTGAAGTTATACGATCAAAAATAATATATGTTAGTAAATAAATAGGTAGGTAAAAAATATTATAAAGTATGTATATTTTACTTCTCTTAGAAATATATAAAATAATATGGCCATTACTTTTTGAAGATTTTTCCCTCTATTTATTACTTGTAGCTTTTGTAAATATCCACAGTGTCCCTTCCCTATGTTCTCATCGTCCTTATACCCTTTCCCTTCTTCCCTGTCTGTCTCCCTTCCTCCCTCCCTTCTTCCCTTCCTTCCGCCCTCCCTCCTTCCCTTCTTCTCTCCCTCCTTCCCAGGCTCCCTTGCTCCTTCCCTCCCTCTCTCGCTTTTCCTCTGTGTAGTAAATAATGGGTAAGTGTTTGTAAATATTGCTCCTCTGGGGGCGTGTTATGGGATGGGAGTGAAGGAAAGCTTTATTTATAATAATGCTGATAACGATAAAATTACTAATACTACAACCAATAATTATAATACTAGCAAAATCATTACTTTCATTATTATCATTATTATTACTTTCGTTACCGTATTTTCAACTTTATTTTCTCATAGTAGAAGTGGTTGTAGTAATTGAGAAGATTGTGATTATATATTATAATTATTATTATCATATTATTATTATCATTAGTATTAGTATTAGTAGTATCATAAACAATATTAGTAGTAGCAGTAATTGCAGTAGTAGTAGTAGTAGTAGTAGTAGTAGTAGTAGTAGTAGTAGTAGCAGTAGTAAAAGTAGTAGTAGAAGTAGTAGTAGTAGTAGTAGTGATAGTAGTATATGGGCCGCTAGTCATCGGCAGGGGTTGTTTACACACAATTATTTCCTATATTTCTTTCTATATTCCCAGAACATCAAAGCTATCTTAAAGACGAGCTCTTTTGTGTCCTTGTTTTTACGTGTGTCTGTCTGTCTGCTTGTTTGCCTGCCTGTCTGGTTATGTCGATTAGTACGTATGCTTTATTTGTCTTTCCCTTTTTTTCTTTCCTTTTTAAGTATGCACTATGGATATCTCTCTCTCTCTCTCTCTCTCTCTCTCTCTCTCTCTCTCTCTCTCTCTCTCTCTCTCTCTCTCTCTCTCTCTCTCTCTCTCTCTCTCTCTCTCTCTCGCTCTTTAATACCTTCTCAATCCTGTCCCTTCCTTTCCTCATCGAGTCGTGACGCACAGAAAGGATTGACGAAGGGAAGGGAAGGGGGACGCGGAGAGGACAATAATAATGATAAGCTGGTGGTGTCGGTTAACAAAAGATTCCTGCAAGATACTCGATTTCCAGCGGGAACTCGTCCAGAAAATCTTCCTGCGGGTAGGTCTTGAGACAGGAAGATGGGGTTAAGTAGGATTTGGAGGGGCGGGGGAGGGAAAGGGAAAGGGAGAATGGAGGGAGGAAAGGGGGAGAGGGTATAAGACTGCGCAAAGAGGCAGAAAAGAAGAAACGGAATTCGGAGAAACTAGAACGTGGGAGAGTATTAAAATCTGAGAAATGGATGAAAACTATTTTGTGATTATGTAGACACTGAAAACAAGGATATTCTTTATAAAATCTCCCTGTACTGGCCTCAATTTCGTTCCTGAGGTGGTGGTGGTGGTGGTTGTGATTGACTACCCTAATAAAACAGCCGTGGTCTCAGACGCTACCCATTTGGCACCCCGCGACGCCCCGGGATCAAGGACTCTGCGGCAGCCTGTCTTAGGAGGTGATCTCCCTCCATTCAGACCGGAATCCTCCCCGCCAGGCCAGCTATTAATAAAACAATGGCCTCTTTTATGTCGAGGTACAAAGGGAAGGCGTAAGTAAGGACGGTTGAGGAGGAGGAGGAATATGTGGTTGGGTCGTTGCCTTGGGGATCAGCCGACGCGAGGGACAGGTCAGGGCAGCTTGACCTTCTCGTGCCACGATTGACCTCTATACATGTTTTGTCCATAGTGTGTGTACAAAGTGAAACAACCTGAGAAACACCTGAGGAAATATAGTAGACTTGCGTCACCACTGATGTCACTATCATCCTTGTCTGCCTTCGCTTGCACCATCACCACCACCACCACCACCATCACCACTGCCTTGTCTGCCTTCGCTTGCACCATCACCGCCACCACCACCATCCCCTTCCCCTCCCTTAGCTTATTACAATATTACATACAATGGAAATCTTATTCTACACAATCCAAACACGACAAAATCTCTCTCTCTCTCTCTTTCTCTTTCTCTTTCTCGCTCGCTCCCTCCCGCTCCTCTCTCTCTCTCTCTCTCTCTCTCTCTCTCTCTCTCTCTCTCTCTCTCTCTCTCTCTCTCTCTCTCTCTCCTTCCTTCACTAACTTCGATAATGCTTAAGGTATCAATAACAAAATCCTTTCCTATCCTTTCCTATAGTCTTCTCTCTACCCACATCGGTTGGAGGAAGGTAGGGGAAGTAAAGGGGAGAGAGGGAAAGGGTTAGCTCTGATCCACAAAACAATAGAGAGATTAGAGGCTGGGTGTACAATAGGGATGTGTTAATCCAGAGCGGCGTGGCAGAGAAACCCCAGGTATAGCCCTCGACTGATGCTACTACGAAACACCGATGACCTTCTGTACTACCTGCCGGGATGGAGGTCAGGTGAAGCCAGGTGAGGGGTCCGTCCCCTCACCGTCCGCTCAGAGGGGACGGTGAGGGGACGGTGCACTGGTAGCTATAGGGGGAAGAGGGGGGAGAAGGGGGCAGGGTGAAAGCAAGGTTTTGGTCTGAACTAGGCACTGGTAGAGGTCATTTTCAAAGTGGAGCGGAAAGTGAGTGTAAGATTGTGTATGTATAGTATATTTTATTTAATATGGTCAAAATGCCCAGTGGTCACGTGCTGTTAAGTAGTGAGGATGGTGTGTTTGGTAGTGAAGATGATACGAGTAATCTGTACACATGTTGAACATTGAGTGCACCAATCAGCTACCCTGTAGAAAAGGGGGGGAAGGCAGGGGCGTGGCCTCCTTAGTGCATTTTGACCATATTAAATATAATAGACTATAGGTATATCACTGCTGCTACTACTGCTGTTACTGCTACTACTACCACTTTTAGTACTATCACTACTACTGTTACTACTATTAATACTACAGATACAGGTCTAAGTGCAGAATAATGTGTCTATCTTTTTTTCTTGAGTGGGTTGAGTTGCTAATCAACTATTTAACATCACAACACGAGATTCATTAAGGACCAATCAATCTGGAAAACTTGGTCTTGAAAATCAAATGAAAACAACCACATGTTAAATCCCCACAGAATAACCATGAAAGTTGGGTTAAACCTCACTAAAACCTCACTAAACCTCACAGCTTTCGACTTTGATGATAAAAGTAAATAAAAATAAAAACTGATGACAGCAAGAGAAAACGAAATGCACTTGAGATAGAAAACAAAAATGGAAGTATAGAAAGAAAATATTGAAACATTTTAATACTGGTTTATACGTATTTATGTGGGAAATGTTTTCATGGTTGTCGTATTGAAAAAAAATAGAACAACATAGAGGTAGAGAATGTAGAACGGTAATTGAAATCTCACATATACCGATGTATTATCTTTGTTATCATTGTTATTACAGCCACCACCACCATCACCGCCCCTACTACTACTACTACTACTACTACTACTACTACTACTACTACTACTACTACTACTACTACTACTACTTCTGCTACTACTAATACTAATACTATTACTACTACTACTACTACTACTACTACT
>JACEEZ010023005.1:131908-136908 GCA_016584305.1 Chionoecetes opilio
CAACGCGAATTACAACGATTATGACTAAGGATTAATATGTTTCCCTCAATTCCCTCATTAGCGTAAAACAACAAGATTTTCATGGTTCCCGATGACATACGTTATTTTAAACTCTGACCTTTATTCTAGGACTCTTTTTCTTGTAACTTTTTTCCTTTAATTTTCTTTCTACAATCATTCTCAGTACGTATGCATATCTACACGCTCCTCAATTTCTTCAGTTCGATCATCAACCTACAAACACTCTCCTCAAAATTTAATCACAGACTATTTCATTCTCTTCTACACAACAAACTACTTATACATGCTACACAGGCCATGCAAACCTGCCTTCAGACACTCTTAACATCATCACTAATTAGTATATACGTACAGGTTACTAACATCATCACTAATTAGTATATACGTACAGGTAACTAACATCATCACTAATTAGTATATACGTACAGGTTACTAACATCATCACTAATTAGTATATACGTACAGGTTACTAGCATCATCACTAATTAGTATATACGTACAGGTTACTAGCATCATCACTAATTAGTATATACGTACAGGTTACTAGCATCATCACTAATTAGTATATACGTACAGGTTACTAGCATCATCACTAATTAGTATATACGTACAGGTTACTAGCATCATCACTAATTAGTATATACGTACAGGTAACTAACATCATCACTAATTAGTATATACGTACAGGTTACTAGCATCATCACTAATTAGTATATACGTACAGGTTACTAACATCATCACTAATATATACGTACAGGTTACTAACATCATCACTAATTAGTATATACGTACAGGTTACTAACATCATCACTAATTAGTATATACGTACAGGTTACTAACATCATCACTAATTAGTATATACGTACAGGTTACTAGCATCATCACTAATTTGTATATACGTACAGGTTACTAGCATCATCACTAATTAGTATATACGTACAGGTTACTAGCATCATCACTAATTAGTATATACGTACAGGTTACTAGCATCATCACTAATTAGTATATACGTACAGGTTACTAACATCATCACTAATATATACGTACAGGTTACTAACATCATCACTAATTAGTATATACGTACAGGTTACTAACATCATCACTAATTAGTATATACGTACAGGTTACTAACATCATCACTAATTAGTATATACGTACAGGTTACTAACATCATCACTAATATATACGTACAGGTTACTAACATCATCACTAATTAGTATATACGTACAGGTAACTAACATCATCACTAATTAGTATATACGTACAGGTTACTAACATCATCACTAATTAGTATATACGTACAGGTAACTAACATCATCACTAATTAGTATACACGTACAGGTTACTAACATCATCACTAATATATACGTACAGGTTACTAACATCATCACTAATTAGTATATACGTACAGGTACTAACATCATCACTAATATATACGTACAGGTTACTAACATCATCACTAATTAGTATATACGTACAGGTTACTAACATCATCACTAATTAGTATATACGTACAGGTTACTAGCATCATCACTAATTAGTATATACGTACAGGTAACTAACATCATCACTAATTAGTATATATGTACAGGTAACTAACATAATCACTAATTAGTATATATGTACAGGTAACTAACATAATCACTAATTAGTATATACGTACAGGTTACTAACATCATCACTAATTAGTATATACGTACAGGTAACTAATATCATCACTAATTAGTATATACGTACAGGTTACTAACATCATCACTAATATATACGTACAGGTTACTAACATCATCACTAATTAGTATATACGTACAGGTTACTAACATCATCACTAATTAGTATATACGTACAGGTTACTAACATCATCACTAATTAGTATATACGTACAGGTAACTAACATCATCACTAATTAGTATATATGTACAGGTAACTAACATAATCACTAATTAGTATATACGTACAGGTTACTAAAATCATCACTAATTAGTATATACGTACAGGTTGCTAATAACATCAGTAATCAGTACATATATACGTACAGGTAACTAACATCATCACTAAATAGTATATACGTACAGGTAACTAACATCATCAGTAATTAGTATATACGTACAGGTTACTAACAACATCAGTAATTAGTACATATATACGTACAGGTAACTAAAATCATCACTAAATAGTATATACGTACAGGTAACTAACATCATCAGTAATTAGTATATACGTACAGGTAAGCCGGTTCGTGGGTCAGCCTTGAGAATATTCCCAGACCAAGGTATCGGCTTAATTAACTTTGTTTACGTATCTCACCTGACCCTGATTTGCGTCCTGTGGGAAAGGCAGAAGGATTGGAAAGTTTGGGAGGCAAGGAAAATACAGGCTAAGTGATGAGATCTTTGAAGGTGAAAGGGAGAAAGAGGGAGAGGAAAGGGCTTGAGTATGGGAAGATCACGTCACATCTACTAAGTACTATGTCACAGGTAGGGGGGCGGGCTTAAAGGGAGTGTGGGAAGGAAATTGGAAGGAGGAAGACACGGAGAACAGGGAGAAATACAATAAATTAAAGGGAATAGTGGAGATGAGGATGTGAGACGTGTAGTGAGAGAGAGAGAGAGAGAGAGAGAGAGAGAGAGAGAGAGAGAGAGAGAGAGAAGAGAGAGAGAGAGAGAGAGAGAGAGAGAGAGAGAGAGAGAGAGAGAGAGAGAGAGAGAGAGATGATTGACTGATGTGTAAACGTTCTAGTATGTTTATCTGTCTGTCTCTCTCTGTCTGTTCGTCTGTCTTTTTCTTCTTAACGCCAATAATCTCTCTCTCCTCTCTCTCTCTCTCTCTCTCTCTCTCTCGCTCTCTCTCTCTCTCTCTCTCTCTCTCTCTCTCTCTCTCTCTCTCTCTCTCTCCCTCTTTTTTTCATATTTTTCTCCTCCTCCTCCTCCTCCTCCTCGTCGTCCTCATTACCCTATAACTTTAAATAAAAAAAAATTCCCCCTCAAGCAGTCTACTTCTCAAACAAGTTCTTCTCACCAACCCCAAACAAGAATAATAACCCCATTTTTTCCTTCCTCTTCCTCCTTCTCCTCCTCTTTCTCCATCTGCTCCGTTCCTCAAGCATCCAGATTCACATTCACATCTGGAGTGACTCACAACCACCACCACCACCTCGCCAACACCCTTTTTGTAGCATCTCGCTGAGCCAAGATTGAAGTGAAGGCCGCGCGTGGGAACCCAGCTGCCCTTACACTCCCTGCATCACTACCCTCCCTCCTCCTTCCTTCCTCGTGTCCCAGACCAAAACACCTGGTTCAAGGAAGACGGAGAAATAGGAGGAGGAGGAGAAGGAGGAAGAAAAGGAGGAGGAAAAAAAGGACGAGGAATATGAGAAGGAGGAAGAAAAGAAGCTAGGGAAAGGAAGATAAGGAGAATGATCAAATGAGGGGAGAGGAGAGGATACGATTTTCATATTCATTATTTAAGAGAAAAGGAAATGTTAATTATATCAAAGTACAAAAAATGAGAATGAGCATGCTGATTAGAATGTATGTACTGAAAGTTAAGTGTATTGATTATGAGGTAAAAATCCTACAAGAAGAGAGAGAGAGGAGAGAGAAGAGAGAGACGGAGAGAGAGAGAGAGAGGAGAGAGAGAGAGAGAGAAGAGAGAGAGGTAAAAACAACACCAAGGACAGAGGAGTAAGGCGCGTGCGTGGGAACTCAGCTGACCTGCCAAGCTCTTATGGGTGACAGATGCTTCCCCCCACGCCTCCCCCATCCCTATCTCTCTCTCTCTCTCTCTCTCTCTCTCTCTCTCTCTCTCTCTCTCTCTCTCTCTCTCTCTCTCTCTCTCTTTCTTGTAGGATTTTTACCCCATAATCAATACACTTAACTTTCAGTACATACATTCTAATCAGCATGCTCATTCTCATTTTTGTACTTTGAGAGAGAGAGAGAGAGAGAGAGAGAGAGAGAGAGAGAGAGGAGAGAGAGAGAGAGAGAGAGAGAGAGAGAGAGAGAGAGAGAGAGAGAGAGATACTACTCTCTGGTGCTGCTGCTCAATGGGAAAGAAAAATTATCTTGGTAATGATGATGATATTGAGAATGAAGAAACAACATTAGTAACAACAAGAATAATAACAACTGTATCAGCAACAACAACAATAGTAACTGCAGTAATCATAATAACGATAATGATGATAATGATATTGTAATATAATATCATCATTTTTAGCATTATTATCATTATCAGTAACAATAGTAATAAAAGGAGGTGTAATAGTATTAATAGATAATAATAATGACCTTACTATAAAAAAATGATAATAACTGTAATAGATAAAGTCATAATTACAATAATAATAATGGTAAGAATAATAATAACACTACTACTAATGTTACTACTACTACTACTACTACTACTACTACTACTACTACTAACTACTACTACTAATAATAATAATAATAATAATGATAATAATAATAATAACAACAATATCAATAACAATAATACGAAAACTATTGCAATATAAAAATCCACCGTTCACCCAAACACCCACCCACCCACCTACACACCCACCTACACACACACACACACACACACAGGATATTAATGAATGAAACCCCCCCCTTCAACGCCACTACTATACTACGATGCTCCTCCCCCTTTCCCCACCCCATCCCCACCTCCTTCCCCACCTGCTCCTCTCATTCACAATAACAGCGCGAGTGGGTATGGCTGGTGGAGGGAGGGGGAGACGGGGGTAGATGGTGGTGGGGAGAAGGGGAGAGGAGGAAGAGAAGGGAGAGGAGGGAGAGGGTCGAGAAGCCAGGGAGTCGTGGGAACACACCTGGCTCGCCCGCTGTTAATTAGCCCAACATGCCAGGTAACTTATGACAACCGGGGAACAATATTTGGGATCCGCTATTATTTTCGACCTTCAGTGACTGTTTTGTTTTTCATGTATAGATTAGTTGTTGTTGGTGGTGATTGTGGTG
>JACEEZ010023005.1:141908-144408 GCA_016584305.1 Chionoecetes opilio
GACTCGCGCGTGGGAACTCACCTGCCTCAGGAAACGGTGTACATGAGTATGTGTGTGTGTGTGTGTGTGTGTGTGTGTGTGTGTGTGTGTGTGTGTGTGTGTGTGTGTGTGTGTGTGTGTGTGTGTGTGTGTGTGTGCTTAAAAATACTGCTGCGTACAGGATCCCTTTGTTCAACTTCCTCTTTACGCAGCATCAGTTGGTGGGCGTGATGACAGCCTGAACACACGTGGGCGTATTCTGTTTATTAAAGAGGATGTGGGGCTTGGCGTACGTACATACATACATACACACATGTGCGTCCTCGGGTCACACCATCAGAAAAGGTCACATTATATCGCAAACACAGAAAACGGATAAAAAATTTAGGCATTCAAGGACGAACTATTGTATACATTCTTCATGGGTTAAGTTCATTTTTTTCTTCCTTATGCAAGTTTTAGAAATCAGAACACAGAGTCACGCGACAGGATGCGCTCGCTCACGCTATACTCGTGTGCGTGCGGCGTGTACGTGTGCGTGTGTGTGTGTGTGTGTGTATGTGTGTGCGTTCATGTGCATCCCTTTTATGGCGATACGCTCACGTGTGTTCCTGTGTGCACGTGTTGATGATGTATGTGTTTCAGCCTGATTGAAACACGTGTGTGTGTGTGTGTGTGTGTGTGTGTGTGTGTGTGTGTGTGTGTGTGTGTGTGTGTGTGTGTGTGTGTGTGTGTGTGTGTGTGTGTGTGGTAAGGGCGTGATCTTCGTGCACACCTAATTAGCATATCCCATCAGCATCCCGTAGCGGCCAAGGTATGCAAATGAAGCACACACCCGGCCACCCACACACCTTCCCGCACCCCACCACACGCCCACACACCTCCCCGCCCCCCACCACTCGCCCACACACCTTCCCGCCCCCCACCACACGCCCACACACCTCCCTGCACCCCACCACACGCCCACACACATCCCCGCACCCCACCACACGCCCACACACCTCCCCGCACCCCACCACACGCCCACACACTTCCCCGCACCCCACCACACCTCCCCGTACCCCACCACACGCCCACACACCTCCCCGCACCCCACCACACACCCACACACCTCCCCGCACCCCACCATACGCCCACACAAATCCCCGCACCCCACCACACACCCACACACCTCCCCGCACCCCACCATACGCCCACACACCTCCCCGCACCCCACCACACTTGCAATCACCACGACACAGGTAGATCGATCTCAACACCTTCATACAAACGACAGATGATGAAGCGACAACATGCCCATTCAAAACCCAAACAAATGACCAACTCAATGACCTCTAACACTTTGTCACAACCCTACATTTTATCATAGGCCAAAAAAACTTTACATCATAATTCTCTAAAGGACGTGTAAAAGAAATATATAAAGTTAAGGAATAAAATACAAAGTCAAGATAATATATACAAATAATACTATGCTATGTGCGTCATTAATCTATGTAAGTTTCCGATATGGCATGTGCGTGTAACTCGTGTGTGTGCGTTGAGGTCACGTCAGGCTCGTGTACGTAACATATTACGAGGCAGGAAGGGAAGAGGAGTGAGGCGGGGGAAGGGGAGGGATGGAGGGAAGGGGAGGGATGGAGGGAAGGGGAGTGAGGCGGGGGAAGGGAAGGGGAGGGAGGGAGGGAATGGAGGGCGCATGGTGATGGAAATGGAAGAATTAAGGTGGAGAGTAGAGGGAGGGGTGGCCATGGATGGGAGGAGGTGGAAGAGGGTCACTAGCGCGTGTTTTTAAGTGGAGCAAGCCCCCCCCTCCCCTCCTGCGCTCTCCGGCCCCACCCCCTCCCCCTGTCATCTCCGAATCTCCGCCCCCCACTTGACTAGCGGTGCGTGGAGGGACCGGGAGGGGCAGGTGAGTTCCCACGCGCCGGACCTGTGCTAGCAACCCCCTACACCCTTCTTCCCCCCTGTCCCCCTCTTCCCCCCTGGCCTCTTCCTCCTCCTCCTCTTCCCCCATGGTCTCCTCCTCTCTTCCTCCTCCTCTCCTCCCACAACTCTCCGTTCCTCATTTATTCACCTACTTTTTTGTCGCCTCTTTCTTTTGTTTTCCTTGTTTTTTTTGTCACACCTTTAATGTCAGGATCTCATTCCATGACTCATCGAAGCTACACACACACACACACACACCACACCACACACACAACACACACACACACACACACATACACACACTACGGGACTACGGGAACTCCGTAGTGTAAGGGTTAGCACGCTCGGCTCACAACCGAGAAGTCCCGGGTTCGATCCCCGGGCGGAGCGAAGACAGACGGGCGGTCTTCTTAAAACCATAGCCCCTGTCCACCCAGCAGTGAATGGGTACCGGGTGTTAGCCGGGGATTTGTGACCCGCCTCCCGGGGTGGTGACTTCGGCCAACACTAAGCACTAAGAATGAATGATAAAAATGTTGATATGGAGACGGGGCCATACGAGCGTCGCTCTGGCCCTGTAAAATACAACTAG
>JACEEZ010023005.1:149408-169408 GCA_016584305.1 Chionoecetes opilio
ACGCGGAGAAGAGCAACTTTATCACATATCGTAAAATGATTGATGTATTATTGTTGTTGTTGTTGATGCTGTTGTTGTTGTTGTTGGTGGTGGTGGTGGTGGTGGATGGGTGGTGGATGGGTGGTAGAGGTGATAGTGGTGATGTACGACTATGTATCATGAATAACGTATGATTAATAATGTATACCACACTCCCTTCCTCATGTATGTATGGATAGTGGCTGTCTAACACATATGGAACAAGTCATATTTGGCTAGGGTGGTGACGGCGATGTGGCATGAACATACAACTTGGCAGGAAGGAAGGAATAGGTCTGAAGGGTGGACGGATGGGTGGAAGAAAGAGAGGAGGGAAGGAAGAAGGGAAGGAGGGGTTAGGTTTGTGGCGGTGGGGGGTTGGGGGGATGGAGGTGGTCTCATGCGCACCTGACCGTTAGCAGGCGCGGGAAGTTTGCTGTCACCCCAACCCCCTCCCCTCCTCTTCCCTCCACCATTATGCCTCTCCTCCCTCCTTCTCTCTCTGTCTCTCTCTACCTCCCCCCCCTCCCTTAACCACTTATTAGGTTACCCACATGGCTGAATTGCGCATGCCGACACACCCAGTCTCTCTCTCTCTCTCTCTCTCTCTCTCTCTCTCTCTCTCTCTCTCTCTCTCTCTCTCTCTCTCTCTCTCTCTCTCTCTCTCTCTCTCTCTCTGAGCCATGAAAACAATTTAGATTTCCTCGAACATAAAAGAAGAAAAGAAAAAAAGGAAAGACGAAAAAAGAACAAGACAAGTTCAGTAGCGTTATGTTGCAAATCGGAAATGGCTTCTTGACCCTCGCAATTTGTTATTTTGAAACTATTTTTTTCTCCTCCTCCTCCTCCTCCTCCTCCTCCTCCTCCTCCTCCTCCTCCTCCTCCTCCTCCTCCCACCCGCATGCGTCCCCCCAACAAACGGACATGCCTGATGGGCTCTTCGTTCCCCACCATCTCCTTCCCCGCCTCCCCAATCGTTACCTGACGCACCTTAATCACTCACCTTCGCGTGCCCCTCAGCCTCCCTGCCTTGCGTCATGCTCTCTCTCTCTCTCTCTCTCTCTCTCTCTCTCTCTCTCTCTCTCTCTCTCTCTCTCTCTCTCTCTCTCTCTCTCTCTCTCTCTCTCTCTCTGTTGATCCTTATGTTATGTTCTAATGTCTGTCTGTCTGTTAACTTGTTCGTAAATTTATTAGGCTAACAGTCAAAGTAGAAGAGGAAAAATGATTGAAGGTTGAATCAATGGTAGATGATTAGAATAGACTCAGTAGTCAGATAGTTAGTGCGGAGTCAATAAGAGGCTAGACAATTTTATGGATGGGGATAAAAGGTGGATGGATGTAGTGTAAGTAACAGTAAGTAAAGTAACTACCACGTGTATAGGTCTTTCGGCCTCTTGTAGCCTCCTTTTGTTCCTATTATTTCTTATGTTCTTAATTAGAAGAAAATATAGAATATGAAGAGGATGCAGAAGAGGAAGAAGAAGAAAAAGAAGATGCTGATGATGAAAAAGAAGAAAGAAGAAGAAGAAAAAGAGGAAGATGATGATGATGAAAAAGAAGAAAGAAGAAAGAGAAGAAGAAGAAAAAAAAGAGGAAGATGATGATGATGCAAAAAGGAAGAAGCGGAAAAAAGAGGAAAATGAGGTGGGAAAAAACTTGAAAAAGAAAAAGATGATGAAAAAGAGGAGGAGGTGGTTACGATTTGCTTTCAAATCAGTGTTATGGATGGAGCGAGGTGGGCGGCCGGTGCCAGCTAATCTTATGCCTCATGCTGGGCGGCTGATATGCGGCACAAGAGACAGATAACAGGTATGGGAAGTCACCTGTCACGGCATGATAATTATGATGACCCTGTTGGTTATGCTGACGACGCACGCCCTGGCATGGCCTTCCTCTGTCTGTCTGCATGTCTGTCTGCATGTTTGTCTCTGTCTGGTTTCTCTCTCTCTGTCTCTCTATATATATCTGTCTGTCTGTCTGTCTGTCTGTCTGTCTGTCTGTCGCTTAGCGATTATTAAGTCGCTTTCTGGACCATGTCTGTTTTGTTTTTATGTCTGTCTATCTGTCTGTCTGTCTGTCTGTCTGTCTGTCTGTCTGTCTGTCTCTCTCTCTCTAAGTAAATTCCTTTCCTCTCCTCTTCCACCTGCTCTTCCCCCCCACACTTCTCTTGGCAAACTCTCACCTCTCTCTCTCTCTCTCTCTCTCTCTCTCTCTCTCTCTCTCTCTCTCTCTCTCTCTCTCTCTCTCTCTCTCTCTCTCTCTTCATACCCGCATACGGTACTTCGTGACCCTCTCCCCTCCCTCCTCTCCTACCCTCACCTGTATTCTCTTTCCTTCCTCTCTCTCCCTCTCTCTTTACCCAACAAAACCCTCCCCTTCCTTGTCTCCCCTCCTCTCCTTCCCCTCCCCTGCCGGCGTCGTGGCTGCCTGCCGATCAACGCTATTTGTAACAGGTGAGTTCCCACGCCGCGATGCTGCTATATCTATCACCCTATATACACGCCGCCCCTTCCCCTTCTCTCATCTTTTATCGCCGTGATGCAATACCCCCATACCTCAAACATTCTCTCTCTCTCTCTCTCTCTCTCTCTCTCTCTCTCTCTCTCTCTCTCTCTCCTCTTCTCTCTCTCTTCTCTCTCTCTCTCTCTCTCTCTCTCTCTCTCTCTCTCTCTCTCCAAAAAACTCCTTTAATCAACTTCATCTCACTCCTTTTCATCTACTTAAATTTTACTCTTGTTCGCTGTTCTCAGTTTTTTCATCTTTGTACTCATAAAAGTATTCATAAGACGCTACATTGCCATACTGAAAGAAAAAAAAAAAATAATATACTCATATCCATTTACGGCAAAAAAGAAAAAAACATATCTGGAGGACCATTTCGGTGGAGTAGTTATCGACTGTACCTGGTGTCGTCTTCATTTATATTTGACCTACGAGCCTACAGAGTGGATTATTAGTATGAGCCCTGGAAACAGTAACAAACACCACAAAGGCTACATATAATCAGTACTGAGTGAAGGAGGAGAGAGAGGGACACAGCACGGGCGGGAGGGATCAATGGGCTGCAGCGCCTTTATAAAAAAAAGCTCTTCACAACGATAACAGTGCGTGCAGGTGTACCGTCCTGGGGGTGTACAGTCTGCCGGGTGATTGGTGCGGCCCCTGCCTCTCCTCTCCCTCCTGGCAGCCCCTCTGAGTCACTCCACGCACTGTTACCGACCCGCCTCAAGATTAGGGACAGTTTCCAAAGCTCTACCATCAATAACACTATAGTCCCCACTGCACTAATGTTGCCAGGCGCCATATATTACGAATTTTAGCATCACTACAGACTTGTATGTGCCACTAAAGAGGCATGTATATGCAGTAGTTTATATCATGTACGTGTTTTCAGTGGCACATGCAAGTCTGTAGTGATGCTAAAATTCGTAATATATGGCGCCTGGCGATATTAGTGCAGTGGCGACTATATTGTTATATATTATAATTAACGGTATTTTAACACGACAGAAAAAAGAAGAAAATATAACAGATAGAATACATATAATAGAAGAAATACATCAATGAATGAATAAAATCAATAGAAATGTATCTATGTGTGTTTTCAAGTCACATGAACGGAATTTGGATTGCATTTTTTTCTGGAAAAAATATTGTAATATATCATCAAACAATATTCCATGAAATATGTCTTTTTACTACAATGCATGCCTTAACTATCAACATGAGGAAGAAACCGAAGTATAGCAATGATACATATAAGCATAGTCATCCACGTATCGCCTTGTCTCTTCTTTCAATACTCAAACACTGACTAAAAGAAAGTAAATAAAACACTGTAGGGATATTTGCCTACATAAACATCCACCCCTTGCTGCACCACACTCGCCCTCCTCAACTGTTTCCTCTCTCGAGTCTCCCCTGTACCTGAGCGGCCAGTGGGAAAACACCTGCCGTTTGCAAGGCCCCTCCACATCCTCCAAATCCCTGCCCCAAAAAACTTCTTCGGACGAGAGTCAACGGCCCTCGCTCGATCCAACAGTTCTCTCTCTCTCTCTCTCTCTCTCTCTCTCTCTCTCTCTCTCTCTCTCTCTCTCTCTCTCTCTCTCTCTCTCTCTCTCTCTCTCTCTCTCTCTCTCTCTCTCTCTCTCTCTCTCTCTCTCTCTCTCTCTCTCTCTCTCTCTCTCTCTCTCTCTCTCTCCAAGATAAAAAAAGTTGGAGGAAAGTGAGGAGGAAGAGAGCGAATGAGAATTCAAGACAAATATTTTCTGAGCCACACACACTGAGGTCAGGCGTCTATATAGTGTTAGGGGAAGGGTAGTGTTGTGCAGCATCATTAGTCGCTGCACCTGTCCACTGTGTGTGTGTGTGTGTGTGTGTGTGTGTGTGTCATTCACCCATGGTCTTTGTCCACGCGAGCTGGCTCGCGATCGCCAGTTTCACCCTCTCAGTGCGAGCTTGGAGCTCATTATTACCGATCTTTGGGCAATACACCGATCTTTGGGCAATGCTGTGTGTGTGTGTGTGTGTGTGTGTGTGTGTGTGTGTGTGTGTGTGTGTGTGTGTGTGTGTGTGTGTGTGCGTGTGCGCGCGCGCGTGTGTGTGTGTGTGTGTGTGTGTGTGTGTGTGTGTGTGTGTGTGTGTGTGTGTGTGTGTGTGTGTGTCTGTGTGTGTGTCTGTGTGTGTGTGTGTGTGTGTGTGTGTGTGTGTGTGTGTGTGTGTGTGTGTGTGTGTGTGTGTGGTGTGTGTGTAGTTGTATTCATCTAGTTGTAGCAAACACGGCCTCAGGTATACTCGTGTGGTCCTATCTCTATATCAATATTTATCTAATCTAGCTTTAAGTTGATGTACGCTTTTTGCAACTTTCACCTCTTCTAGTCCAAACAAAGCAGTTTTTTCACCTATGCTTCTGTGTCTTATTCTTCCAGATTTAGGCGATTCTCAGCGACGTATGTGTCTGCGTATCAGTAATATTATATCTTCGAGGAACCACAACTTCAGTATCTCATCAATTATTGTAGGGCATTAGTGACAGAGATTAATATTTTGCTCCTTTTTATGAATAACATATACAAACGGGCTACTCAGCAATACAAAACATGGATGGTAAATCAAGGGTGTCTAAGCAGATTATCATTATTATAGTTCAGGTTGTGACACAATAAGTCTTGCTTGAGAAAAATGAATGACTAAATATGTAGATGTGGTGAAGGAAGATGCATATTCAACACTTAATAGTCATAAATCATCTTACGTATATTTGTTACTTGCTCTATTGACACACGCAAGGCATATCACACGGGCTTTTTCGTAAAGGTTGGCACGAAAGAACTTTGAGAATAGAAAGGTTAATTTCCTCTCCATCTCCTCCTCCTCCTCCTCTTCCTTCTTCTTAGTCCTCTTCTCTGACGCCCTGTAGCTATAAACCGACAAGTATTCATATTCTTCTCTTCCCTTCCTTCGTCGTATTTCTTGGCTTTCCTCAATTAAAAACACCTGATGATGACAAAATACCTTCAACAAAACTTACAATTTCTCTTTCATCCTCAAGTCCTTCTCTTTCTAATCTAACGCCCTGTAGTTAGGAACCGACAAGTATTCCTTTTCTTCTCTTCCATTTTCTAGTCGTGATTCTTGACTCTCATTATTTACAACACCTAAAGAAGACAAGATACCTTGAACATTAGCAAACAAAACTCCCAACATTTTTTTACATTTCTTTTCACTTCACTGTTTAAGAGTTTCCATTATTCAACATACCTATATCTGGAAACATAATATTTACCTTTCCACTTCTAAGGCCTCGCTAAATCTTTCCCTCTTGGTATATCTTTAGCTTGTAAGTGTTTATCTTTCACACATCTTACTGGAAATGTGAGAAGAGTCAGCGTTATTCTGTCTTGCTAAATAAAACACGAATGATTATTAAAATGAGACAACAGGTAAAGCCTTCACCTTGCCATGCTTATCTCCCTCACGTGACGTCACTCTCTCCTCTCTCCTCACCTGAGCACAAGGCGGAACTGGAGGGACAGGTGGAGAGGAGGGAGAGGAGGGAGAGAGATGTAGAGAACAGAGGAACAACACAGGAACAGCAGTTATACGTTGGTGGGGAGGGGAGGAGAAGGGAAGGAGTGACGAAAGAAAAAAATGGGAGTGGAAGGGATAGGGAGGTGAAAGAGGAAGGGGGGGGGAGGGAGAGCAGGTGGGAGAGCGTTAGGTGACGTCGGTAACCTCAAAGATTTCTCAAGTACCTGTTTGGCATCATTAGAAACACTCATGATGACGGTCCCTTTGACATCAGTGAAAGCCTTAGTCCTCCTCCTTCTCCTCCTCCTCCTTTATCCTTCTCTGCATCGTCCCTTTCCTTTCTCTTCGCCTACTTGTCCTTTCTCTTCCTTCCCTTTCCCACGTACTCTTCACGACCCATCTCCCTTTCTTGCTTATGAATACATCCATTTTTTTATATGTCCCTATTATCTACTCTTCCTCAGACCCTCGTGTCAAAGGAGAGAGAAGACACGTGTGTCTGAGGAAGGAGACGAGGAAGAGGACGAGGAAAAGATGGAGAAATAGGATGATAAAGAACCTGCATAAGATGGAGGAGGAATAAGAGAAGGAGGAGGAGGATGAAGGAGATGATAACGACGAAGCTAAGGAACATAAGGACATGGAAATAGAACCTGCATAAGATGGAGGAGAAATAAGAAAAGGAGGAGGAGGAGGAGGAGGAGGAGGAGGAGGAGGAGGAGGAGGAGGAGGAGGAGGAGGAGGAGGAGGGGAGGAGGAGGAGGGGAAGGAGATGACAACGACAAGATAAATACGGACATGGAAATAGCATGTAGCAGGTAGATTGTTAACTTACGAGAAGGATATTTGCTTTAGTGTATAGAGTAGCCTACCTAAGATTGATGTAGGTTTTTCACTTCTGGTAAGCTAGCAGGGCAGTCAAAAGGAGGAGGAGGAGGAGGTGAATGAGGTGGAGGAAAAACAAGAGGAGAAAGTGAAGGAGGTGGATAATAACAAGAGGAGGAGGAGGTGGAGGAGGTGGAGGAGAAACAAGAGGAGAAGGTAAAGAAGGTGGAGGAGAAACAAGAGGAGTTGAAGGAGGTGGAGGAGAAACAAGAGGAGGTGGTAAAGGGGGTGGAGGAGAAACAAGAGGAGGTGGTGAAGGGGGTGGAGGAGAAACAAGAGGAGGAGATGAAGGAGGTGGAGGAGAAACAAAGAGGAGGAGTTGAAGGAGGTGGAGGAGAAACAAGAGGAGGTGGTGAAGGAGATGGAGGAGAAACAAGAGGAAAAGGTAAAGAAGGTGGAGGAGAAACAAGAGGAGTTGAAGGAGGTGGAGGAGAAACAAGAGGAGAAGGTAAAGAAGGTGGAGGAGAAACAAGAGGAGTTGAAGGAGGTGGAGGAGAAACAAGAGGAGGTGGTAAAGGGGGTGGAGGAGAAACAAAGAGGAGGTGGTGAAGGAGGTGGAGGAGAAACAAAGAGGAGGTGGTGAAGGGGGTGGAGGAGAAACAAGAGGAGATGAAGGAGGTGGAGGAGAAACAAGAGGAGGAGATGAAGGGGGTGGAGGAGAAACAAAGAGGAGGTGGTGAAGGAGGTGGAGGAGAAACAAGAGGAGGAGATGAAGGGGGTGGAGGAGAAACAAAGAGGAGGTGATGAAGGAGGTGGAGGAGAAACAAGAGGAGGAGATGAAGGAGGTGGAGGAGAGACAAGAAGAGGAGGTGAAGGAGGTGGAGAATATCAAGAGGATATGAAGGGGGTGGATGAGAAACAAGAGGAGGAGATGAAGGAGGTGGAGGAAAAACAAGAGGAGGTGGAGGAGAGAGAAGAATAGGAGGTGAAGGAGGTGGAGGAGAAACAAGAGGAGGAGGTGGAGGAGAAACAAGAAGAAGAGGTGGAGGAGGTGGAGGAGGAACAAGAGGAGGAGGCTGGGTAAGAAGAGCGGAAGAAGGGAAGTGACATGATGAAATTTGATGAATTCCTCCTCGTTCTTCGCTTCCTCTTCCGACACGTTTTGATAATTATTTACTTATTTTTTGTTCTCCATTCTCTTCTATTTACTGAGAAAAAATGTCAATTCTTTACACTCCCTCAGTTCACTGGTTTTCATATTTAGTTATTTCTCTTTCTCTTTCCCCTCTTCCTCTCTTCTCCTTTTGTTTCTTTACCTAGTACTTAGATTTTTAAAACTTTTCACCAGAGCTACAAAGTTCATTGCTGTGAATCTTATTTCTTTATTCCTTGTCTCTGTATTCATACCAGAGTCGCTGAAGGTTCCTTGATTTTCGCGACCCACACGATCCAAGTATCATAATCTCACGTATAATTCCGTCTATCATATATTAAGCATCATACATATTGTAAGTAAAAATAGAAATCCCAATTATTACCAATATACAAAAGAATAGGAGCAATTAATTTCTAAGTAAAAAATAAAGATGTAGATATACTTTGCTCATGTAGTAAATCAAGTAATGGTGGGAAAAAATACTGTATCAATATATAGTTTTCATGAGGTTATGTATAAATGCACGCTGCTCTACTTTTCACTTAATCGGAGTAAGTCAAGCAAAACAAGCAACACTATATTTGAGACATAGAATATGGAAGAAAAGTTAGATTACTAAACAAAATAAAACTGTCAGGCAATCTTTCATTTTTATACTTGTAAAAACCACATCAAACATAATTTATTTCTACCATCCAAGTCCTCCTTTAGTTTTTTTTTATTCTGCATTAGACCTAAGGTGAAGGATTTGGGAAAGGAGGAGGAGGAGGAGGAGGAGGAGGAGGAGGAGGAGGAGGAGGAGGAGGAGGAGGAGGAGGAGGAGGAGAGGAGGAGGAGGAGGAGGAGGAGGAGGAGGAGGAGGAGGGCATGGAAAGGAAGAGGAAGGGTAGTCATAAAAGAAGGTAGGCGGGATAAGGCGAGGCAGCGGGCACCCTCTCTGATGTTAACCGAATGAAAGTTGATATTTTTGGTTTTGTTGTATCTCTACGGCGGCTTTGTGCGGCGGGTGAGTGATCAGTGTGTTATCAGGCCTCACACTGATAGCTTTGTGGGCACCGCGATGGGGGGGAGGGGGGAGGGGTGACAAGGAGGAGGAGGAGGAGGAGGAGGAGGAGGAGGAGGAGGAGGAGGAGGAGGAGGGAATGAAAAATTTAAGGATGAAAGAGGTATGCGGGTTATGGATTCTGGTTGGTCTTCTCTTTTCTCCCTTTCTTTTCCATTCCTTCCTTCCCGTTTATTCGAGGTATCTGTGTGTACTTTGGTCAGTTTTGATTGTTGGCCCCGTCAGTCTGTCGTTATTCCGTCTCCTCTACGTCTCTTTCTATCTTTTTTGCTTCCGTTTCTACTCCCCTAACCCCCTCCACCCCCCACTAATAATTCTGTCTCCATAGCATACCCTTGCACCCCCCCTCTCTGGCGCCTTGCACACCTGCTTAGGACAATAGACATGCTGTTTTGATCCTCCGACAGGCTAGGAGGAGGAGGAAGGAGGAAGAGGAGGAGGAGGGATAGACAGTTATAGTTACGTATCACATGAGCCACGTGGTCATTTACAATAGATAAAAAATAATAGATAAAGCTAATTGAAAAATAAAATAAAATAAATAAGTAAATATAAAAATAGAAAAAAATATATATATATATGGATGAAAGAATACAAGAGGTAAGTAAATCGAATAAAAAAAACTAAATAAATATGGGTAAAGTTCTTCTCATCATTATCATTATATCATGACCAGAAATCGGGAAAGTATGTGAAGTACATAACAAGTATCTGTTCACATAAAACAGTGTTTTTCGAAGCAAACAACTAAATTATGATTTCTGCTAGAGATATACCTAAAATGTCCTAAATAACAAAAAAATTATCCGATCACTGATGATAACTCCATGTCCTGTCTGTCCACTGATGGGCCAGACTGACAGCAGTATTTCAGTCTTCTGATTTATGTCCAATTATTAGAAATTGATTAAAAGTTAACAGATTTTGGTGAATGATGCCAGGGGTAACGGGTATACCGCACACTGCACCACTGAAAAAAATCCACTTTATGCAATTAAATACTGAAGTAATTCGTAACTGAAATAATTAGACATAAATCAGAAGACTGAATTACCGCTGTCAGTCTGACCCATCAGTGGACAGACAGGACATGAATGACTCGCCATATACTCGCCATACCATAGACATGTACGAGACAGATTGGTAGCCTTGCATCAGCGGCTCAGGGCTGATTTTGTTTTCTTGTATTTTTCACGGAAATTAAGCTTTATTAAAACCACATATCTTAGTTTTTCTATCACATATTTTGGTAAAGATGCAAAACATAAAAAAAAATTAAAATGGCCAAAAAAACATTTTATCCGATCTCTAATTATAACTATTATCATCGTTATCTATTTAATGTTATTTTTTTGAAGGAAGGTAAGCAGTCCCTGTATCACATGTGATTTTCTAATTCTCTCTCTCTCTCTCTCTCTCTCTCTCTCTCTCTCTCTCTCTCTCTCTCTCTCTCTCTCTCTCTCTCTCTCTCTCCTCTCTCTCTCTCTCTCTCTCTCTCTCTCTCTCTCAATAATTCCTACTCTTTCCTGTTTAGGCTCCCTTGGTCTAGTATTTCTATGGTGACTCCCATCTATAGTTCTGTGTTAGCTCTGTCTTCTGTGCCTCAGTGCTCGTGGATGTTCCAAAGGCTTTGTGTTTGATAGAGCCATTTCCTGTGTGCGTGCGTGCGTGCGTGCGTGCGTGCGTGCGTGCGTGCGTGCGTGCGTGCGTGCGTGCGTGCGTGCGTGCGTGCGTGCGTGCGTGCGTGCGTGCGTGCGTGCGTGCGTGCGTGCGTGCGTGCGTGCGTGCGTGTGTGTGTGTGTGTGTGTGTGTGTGTGTGTGTGTGTGTGTGTGTGTGTGTGTGTGTGTGTGTGTGTGTGTGTGTGTGTGTGTGCATTTTACATTGTCCTATTCCGTAATCTCTCTCTCTCTCTCTCTCTCTCTCTCTCTCTCTCTCTCTCTCTCTCTCTCTCTCTCTCTCTCTCTCTCTCTCTCTCTCTCTCTCTCTCTCTCTCTTCTTCTCTCTCTCTCTCTCTCTCTCTCTCTCTCTCTCTCTCTCTCTCTCTCTCTCTCTCTCTCTCTCTCTCTCTCTCTCTCTCTCTCTCTCTCTCTCTCTCTCTCTCTCTCTCTCTCTCTCTCTCTCTCTTCTCTCTCTAAATCTACTCTTTCCCTCCTTCCTCACATTCAATCTCACCATCAAGCCACCTCCCCATATACCCTGCCAACCCTCCCCTCCCTTACCACCACCCTCATCACCACACCCACAAGCGTTACAAGGACACGAGCGACCAAACGGACATCAAACTCTTTATTAGCACCGCCCACGCCCTTCACCCACGTCCGACACACGCCACGACGCCCCTCATGCACTCACGTCCGCCCCTCCGCCTGGCTGCCTTCGATCGATGCTGGGCGCGTGTGTTCAGTGGGGTGTGAGTGGGAGGGAAGGGGGTGAGGCGTTACTTCCCGACACACTCCTGGCACATTATTAGCACTGATTATTGGTAAGGGAGGAGGGGCGAAATACACTCTCCTTTCCAGCATTTTTAAGTACATATATTATTGGTCTCCTAAGTTCCCCTCTGATACTCAAAACAGCTCTTCAATAGCACATTACCTGTTCCTTTCAACGCTGATTATGGGGGGGGGGGGGGGGGGGTGATATACTCTCCTTTCCAGCATTTTTAACTTCATATATTATTTCACTTTTAACTTACACCTTTTATTGCACATTACCTGTTCCTTTTAACACTGCAAGCCAACTCCCCCGTCAATAACCCCGTGAAGCTAATAAAACATTCCATTGTCTTCTAATGTCCAATACACACTCCTATAAAAGATTACACCTTATTTATTCCTGCATACAGTCTTCTACACCTTATTCCACTCTCCTGCAAACTCTCTCTCCCACGCACTAAACACATCCACACACTGGGACATTTTCACGTATTTCAATGTCCAATACACACTCCTATATATATATATATAAAAAAAAACCTCCTTATTTCACCCCTGCAAACAGTTTTTCTATACACCTTATTCCACTCTCCTATACGTATACAGTGCAAACTCTCTCCCATACCTTAAACACATCCCTACATCCACACACTGAAACATTTCCACGTACTTTAATGTCCAATACACATTCCTATTAAAAAAACACACAAACACTCCTTATTTCATCCCTGCAAACAGCTTTCTATACACCTTATTCCACTCTCCTATATGTGTATTGCAAACTCTCTCCCACACCTTAACCCTCCCCCTCATAACACACGTGTCCCCTCCCTTGGTAGCTCATACACGTGCCGCTCCCTTGGCTGTGCTCTCAGGTAATCAGGTAACATACAAGTTAATGGAGTCAGCACGCGTACCTTACCCTGACACGCACACCAATCAATACACACGTGCCCTAAATGCAACCACAGAGACTATGTACTAGATTAGCGACTGAAAGATCTATACGTTTACTATATTCTATAACCTAAGAGTTCTATATTATTATTATATTATTATATCCATATTTTATAAGAGTTCCACTATTATATCCATATTCTATAATCTAAGAGTTATAATCTAAGAATTACATTACATTTTCGGTATCTCCTCTGGGTAAAGTTTGATTTCATATGGTGTAATAAATAGGACGAAAGAAAAATGTACCTTACATATCTATCATAAAAATATTTAATGGTAAGTAATGAGTCTACTGCGAAAACGAATATTACGATAAAATAGGATAAATGCAAGTGACTAATAGGTAAAGAGCGTCACAACACCTATACATAAATATATAGATAGATAGATATTTATTGACCACAGTATTGAAAATTATATATAGTATCATTGATTATAATTAAACAAAACACATTATGTCTAAAAATGAAACTTTCCCACAAATTATTGAGTAACAAACTGCAGTCCAACAAAAAATACTTCCATAAACTAATAAACACACAAAATTTAACAAGCAGGTCTACTCCATCATTATTGACTACACTACAGCGGTGCGGCAGGATGGCGGAGGCAGGACCACGACGGCGAGCGGGACGAGGCAGGCAAGCACATGTAACTCTATTTCCGGAAGCTCGTGTTTTGGAGGGAATGGAGGCACGAGCGTCTGTCTGGCAATGACGGTAATTTTCCGGGTGATGGTGATGATGACACGTGTGTGTGTGTGTGTGTGTGTGTGTGTGTGTGTGTGTGTGTGTGTGTGTGTGTGTGTGTGTGTGTGTGTTTGACGCCCTTTCATAGTATTTCCTCCCTCACACCACTCGCTTTCTTCCTGTCTTCCCTTCCTTACGCGTCAAAAATTTTGTCACTAATATTCAATGAAGTCGATACGAATGAAATATATCGAATAAATATGATTCTGACGGAAATCAGACGAGATGACACACACTCAAAGACCGGGTGAGCATTTAATGTATTTCATGTCTTTGAGTGTGTGTGAATGAACTGTCATTTTGAGAGAAAATAAAAACAAAAGCAGACGAAAGAACTTCTTTTCAACGCGAAGGTGCTGTCAGATATTTGATGACACATAAAGGAAGGCAGGTAACAATTTTAGTTTTGCAGGAAAATGCCAGCAAATCAGAAATAATCACAAATCTAACACGCAGACTACTTTACGGGTTTGCTTATACTGCACCAAGATCTTGCCATCGAAAATATTTATATTCCATCTTTTGTTTAAAAAAAAAAACTGATAACGCTTCCATACTCAAATTAACTATTTCTACCAGTGACTAGCATTAAATTTTACAGTAATTCACTTACTCCATGAAAATGGACATGGAATCAACAACATGCGTGAACATTTAATTCATTCTGTGATCTAGCACACATAACTCGCATCATTTCGTTTGATATTTTATGTTCAGGTTTGTTTGATACAATTCTGATTCACAGCAACTCCACTCTCTATCTCACGTATGATTTTTTTTCGTGACAGGGCGAAGCTATAGGAGAAGAATGTAAGTATATTTTAGGAACAATACATAGGTAGGTCTCTCTCTCTCTCTCTCTCTCTCTCTCTCTCTCTCTCTCTCTCTCTCTCTCTCTCTCTCTCTCTCTCTGATGGAGCTCGGCCTGTGTCTGTCTAAGTAGTGAAGATACGTAAAAGTAGTAATCCTATGGTTGAAGGCTCTTGAGGTTGGATCTAGTATATGATTGGAACCGCCCTGCCATTGGTCGAGGTGAGCTGCCAGGCTGGATCTAAGGACGTACTGTTGACTTTTTTTTTTTTTTTTTTTTTTTACTCCTAAAAGTTCCAAGATGATTGACCAATTCTACTGTTAGCTATTGGTCAAGGCGAGCTGCCAGGTTGGATCTAACAACATGTCCTTATTTGGGCGAAAAAAAAGATCCTTAATATTGCTTCCCTGCCTGTGTGACAGCTCTTGTGCCGAGGTAACTATTCTCAAGACGCAGGTCAGAGCTATGAAGTGTTGTGCTAGGATCCAAATGAGTACCGTGATGCGCTATCTGTGCGGCGTGGTGATGGCGCTGGTGGTGGCCGGGGACGTGGCCACCCTCGCCTACGGGTACAGCCACAGCGCGCCCTTCGACGGCCTGGACAGTCAGGTGGCGTGGGGCGTCGTACAGCTGGTCTCGGTGCTGCTGTTCCCCCTGCTGAACCAGCTGCTCTTCGTCAGCGCTGGGGAGTTCCTCTACTGGTGGCTCAGCATCCACGTCACCTACACCGACGACAGGGCGCGCCACGTCCTCCTCCTCCTCCACGACCTGCAGCTGCAGCCGCTGGTGGACGCCTTGGGCCTTACCTCCACCGCCGCCGCCACGCAGCACGCGGCGTACTGGTGGTGGTTCGCCCAGGGACTCCTGCTGGCTGTCCTGGGGTGCTGTCTCTAGTGCTCTGACGAGGAGGAGGACTCAGAAGAGGAAGAAGAGGAGGAAGTCCCTGAGGTCGTGGTGGGTGACGGACGCGCCGCCAGGGGGAAGCAAGGCGGCGTGGCCCTGGCTGGGCCACCGGCCGTCTCCCCCGCCGCACTGGGCCACCTGGCCCTGGGCCCCGCCCCGCCAGGCGCCACCGTCATCACCATCCAGGAGGTGTACTGAGTTCATTCTAATACGAAATGCTGTGAACTTCTACAGCATTGAAGCTCTCAAGTTTGAAAAAAAAGTTCTTTCTTGAGCCTTGATGACATTCATTCATTTCCATAACTTATACAGCTTATACTTATGCTTATGCTACAGTAACTTATAACTTATACTTATGCTACAGTTTATTGTTTTAGTTTCTATTATGATTTCTATTATATAACCTGATCACATTATTTTACTACCATTGCTATTTACCATCTTTGCTACTATTTTTATTGTCATCTTATCTATACAATCACTATTTCATAACACTTTTTTACATTTTCAGTTTCTTTATTATGCCTTAAAATCTCCCTTTATTTTGTTTTCTTCCTAACTTTAATTTTCATTAATTCTTGAACGCTTCATCTATACTATTTGCCGCCTTTTTTACCCTTGTTACATTTCGTTCTATTTTAATTTTATATTTACACCCATCTTTCTACAGTATACCTTTCCTCTGCTCTTTAAACTTTCCCTCCATTCAGAACATGCTTTTTCTTCCACTCAAGCCTTTCATATTTCCTCCATCCTTGTATTTTCCTTGACCTGCTGAACACTCTACCTGCACCTTGTCGCGAACCTGTCCTGTGCACGACCGTTGTACCCTCAGGTGATAGTTAGGAAGGAGACCGTTGGGAGGAGCACCTGCTTCACTCACCTGCTCATATCACACCTGCTCCCTGCTTCCCTCCCTCCCTCCTCTTCCCTCTCTTGGGCAGCAGTGACAGGTGCTTTTATAATCCCCGTTTCTCCGATTTTCTCATGCTTGTTTATCCTCCTGTCCTTTGCATGTCAAGCGTTATTGTTATTGTTATTTTTTCAATGGTTGCTTCTCCTGCCTCATATTTTCGTTTCTCTGTCCTATTTTCCTTACTCTCTTTCTTCCATTGGTTGTGTATCCCCTTGTCCCTTCGTTTATTCTATCTTATTTTTCAAAGTTTCCGCTCAATACAAAACTCTTTCATATTCTTTTTGCTTGTGAATCTCCCTGCTATTCCATCCTTTCCCTTTATACTTATGTTTCCCATGATTCCTCCCCTTCCATATATCCCTCCAGGACTCCTCTGTGTGACGTTCCTGCTTCCTTCTTCCCCGTTATCAACTTCTACTGTTACTAGAGCTCCTTTTTTTTTTTTTACATCATCGCTTCCTCTGCCCATTTTGCATCTCAAAGCTCATACGAAAAAAAAAGTTTGCATCCTTCACCTCATTCCTTTCCTACTTCCCATGACCTCCCTCTATAATTCAATCACCATATCTTCCTATTTGCAAGTACTTCACCCCAATAAGGAAAATAACATTAGTATCCTTAGTTTCAGATAACTATAAGGAGAAAAAAAAACTAAAATTGAAGTAATGCGTTTAAAGTTTCAACAGTAGATTTTTTTTTCCTATGCCGATCATTTACTGGGTTTGGGTTCCAGTTAGGGCTGTTAGGCAAACATACGTCATACAACTCTGTGCGAGAAGCAAATTTGCTGTTTGAATAAGTTTAGAAATCCTCAGGTGGATGGGGTCGCAGCGTTGTTGATGGGCGTGAAAATGTGTCCATGGGGGGAGGGGCGCTATGTTCCTAGTGGTGGGGTGGTTAATTAAAATGTCTGTTTTGTGTGAAAATGTCAATAGGAGGAGTTACGTTCCTGATGCGTATGATAATAAGAACTGAACATTGCATACAGGTTAGGTTGTTCATGATATATCAAGAAAGATGACCATGAGATACTAATCTCATGAGATACAACTCTCTCTCTCTCTCTCTCTCTCTCTCTCTCTCTCTCTCTCTCTCTCTCTCTCTCTCTCTCTCTCTCTCTCTCTCTCTCTCTCTCTCTCTCTCTCTCTCTCTCTCTCTCTCTCTCTCTCTCTCTGTTACATCCCATATTATTTACAACATCCCCTAATCCTCTAAGCCTCTTTCTAACTTGTATCCTTCCATCCCAGCCCTTTGGAGGGAAGGGGATGGCAGGCTAGGGTCAGCATAACCGTACCTGTTACCTGTCCTATAGGTCCCCTTAATGAAGCAATTCACCTGTGATACACCGGCCTACCTGAGAGAGGGAAGGAAAGAAGGGAGGAAGGAGGCAAGGGAGATAGGGAGGGCAGAGGGTTTGAGAGATATCACATGAAAAGAGTGAACGAATGTAAATATAAGGATAAGAGCGAAGGAAAAAGAAAATGACTTTGTATACATGCAGTTTACGACAGGAAATATGCAAATGTGTGTATGTGTAAGAATGAAAAGAAACGAGGAGGCTGTTAAGTGAAAAGAGTGAATTAGGAATAGTGGAGAGAGAGAGAGAGAGAGAGAGAGTGAGAGAAGGAGAGGAGAGAGAGAGAGAGAGAGAGAGAGAGAGAGAGAGAGAGAGAGGAGAGAGAGAGAGAGAGAGAGAGAGAAGAGAGAGAGAGAGAGGAGGGGAGAGAGAGAGAGAGAGAGAGAGAGGAGAGAGAGAGAGAGAGAGAGAGAGAGAAGAGAGAGAGAGAGAGAGAGAGAGAGAGAGAGAGATATGCTGTGGTCTATTTCTGTCATGATAGGAGTGACTCGAGTCCTTAGAAATATAAGACTGACATGAAAAGAAAATTATACAAAATAGTGAAAGAAGGAAAATACGAACATGATACAAAAATACAAATAAAAAATAAAAGGAAAAAAATCTTTAAAAAAAATTGTAAAAGGAAAAAAGAATAACAAATTGAACAAACTAGAAACCTTATATAAAAAACGGCACAGCATACAAAGAAACATGAAAACAAGATAACGAAGTGCCATCCATCCCTGTAGAAAAAAATTGAAAAAAATTGTTCTGTATAATAAATCCAGCTTAAGCCTTTCTCCCACACCTGGTCAGGTAATCCGGGTCGAGAGGATTACAGGTAATGCAGGTGAGACTGGGTAGAAAGGGGGATTTAATCGGATGCTGGAAAAGGTTGAGCTTGAGGCCTCGAGTGTTCGTCTTATACGGCTCTCTCTCTCTCTCTCTCTCTCTCTCTCTCTCTCTCTCTCTCTCTCTCTCTCTCTCTCTCTCTCTCTCTCTCTCTCTCCCCAATAGCCTCCTTTGGCCCCAAAAGTATGTTGTTAAGAAACAAAAACCGAAAGAGATGGAGAAAAAAATATATATAGATGGCAAATATAGAGACAAAGAGAGAGACAAAGAAAATTAAGGAAAGAATGAACACAAAAAGAGAATGTGAATCAATCTTGGTATGTGAGGAGACCAAGAACTGATGAGAAAACAAGAAAGAAGAGAGAGAGAGAGAGAGAGAGAGAGAGAGAGAGAGAGAGAGAGAGAGAGAGAGAGAGAGAGAGAGAGAGAGGAGAGAGAGAGAGAGAGAGGGGAGAGAGAGAGAGGAGAGAGAGAGAGAGAGAGAGAGAGAGAGAGAGAGAGAGAGAGAGAGAGAGAGAGAGAGAGATATCTGTGTAGAGCATCAACACTTCCCCTTCCTTAAGTGACCTGGTCTTCCTTTGCACACCTGCCGTTGGGTCCTGTTACCTGCGAGACCTGTGGCGGCTCTCTATTGGGTCACCTGCCGCTAATATTGTCTTTCTCAACCGGTAGTGTAAGAGGTACAGTTAGTTTGGCTTTCTTTTCTATATTTTTTCATTTCTCTATCACCTGTCCTGCTTTGTGTGAAATGATTTATTATAATGTGTGTTTTTAGGTGCTTATGCGTTTCTTTATAGCGAGGTGTGTCTCGTTGATGTTAGGTTTGTCTTACGTATTAGGTCGCCATGCCCTTTAATATTACTTTCTGTTGTATTTACCTAGTTGTATTTACCTAGTTGTAACATACGGGAAATTAATTACACTCGTGGTGTCCCATCTCCTTGTCTCAATTGGTCAATCTTAGCTTTAGAAACATGATGTGTATGAATGCCTTAATCTTGCCTAATCCGTATATTTGACTTGTTCAGTATTCATGTCACTTAAGTATACATTATGGATATCTCGTATACCGGTCCTGTAGGTACTGAATAGTTATTGTTTTGTTGATGTTTTGATATGGTACGATTATGTAATGTTATGGTATAATTTATAAGAAAAAAAGAGAAAAAGAAAATATATGACATGGTAAAACCTGACACCCGATTTTCATGCAAGACACCAGATGACTTGCGTTTATGTTCCCATTACCGAATGTAAAGATGGAAAAGAAATTATTGAAAGAGGGGAGTGATTCTCTTTCATTACTTAAGAGCCGAGTATAAACATCCAACAATAATATAATGTGTTGGGAGCTTTTTGCCATGACTTGCATCACAATGGAGACATGATCAATTCACGTCCTGTTTATATTCCTCTCACTAACAGCAGGGCAAAGTGATGACGCCATTATGAACTATGCTGTGCTATATAGTACGTACTCAATTCTCGAAAGTACGATGCTTTTTCGTCTTGTATGATGGGAGAAGAAAATGAAAAATATCGTGCAAAATTACGATAAATCATATCTGAAATGAATTTGTTTCCTCCTTTTTTCCCCGATGATGACTTTATAATGGGGCTTCCTATTCTTCTAATGTGTTGGGGCTTCCACTCACACACTCACACAGCAGGGTGGAGTCAAAAGGCTTTCCGTCTCATCAACTCTCCTCCTTTATTTGATCATCTTAAGTCTCTCACAGTCCGCTGCGGCGATGCGTCTCTTTGTTCTAACACTACTCTTCATGCATACTGATCTTCTGGAAATGAAACCATTATGCCTTGACTCTTTCCCACATCAGACTTTCCAAAACTTTCAGCACTTTCTCACCTCTATTCATCCTCACACATATTCAGGAGGAAACCAGCAATTGCACCCCTGCCACAAGCAAACTCTGGAACACTTTGT
>JACEEZ010023005.1:184408-211908 GCA_016584305.1 Chionoecetes opilio
TCATTTCTGTTTTCAAATTCTTTCGTAAAAAAACCAAATCGAATGCGTCCGAAAAAAAATTAAGTTTGTGACGAAAAACAAGTTTGTGTGAAATAATATTAGTCACATTTATCATCATTACGACTACTACTAACAATAATGATACGAATGTTCATAATAACATAATAACTAGGGGGGGGGGGGCACTCAAGTAGAGCGCATACCTCCGCCCGCATATAAAAAAGTAAAAAAAAAAAAAAAAAATAATAATATATATATATATATATATATATATATATATATATATATATATATATATATATATATATATATATATATATATATATATATATATATATATATATATATATATATATATATATATATATATATATATATATATATATATATATATATATATATATATATATGCACTCAGTATGAGCGCATACCTCCTGCCGAATACTTCATCAATTGGTTGCCATGGCAACAGTTGTCAGTAGATTTCATCCAAAATTAAATCAGTTCTTCCTTATACCAAATAGACTTGGTATACCGAGTTTGGTCCAAATATATTCGTAACTTTTCGAGAAATCATGTACACTAACAAACAGACAGACAGACAGACAGACAGACAGACAGACAGACAGACAGATCGGGGTGAAAACATAACCCCTCCAACTTCGTTGGCGGAGGTAATAATAACAACAATAATAATAATAATAATAATAATAATAATAATAATAATGATAATAGTAATTACAAATAATAATAAAACAATAATAATGTGTACATCGATACTTTTAGTACTGACGTTACTTAGCCATTATTATCATTGCTATTACTATTATGACTATTATTATTTAATTTTTTATTATTAATAAAATTGCTATTATCACTATTTTTATTATTATTATTATTATTATTATTATTTATTATTATTATTATTATTATTGTCATTGTTGTTATTATTACTATTATAATTATTACTAATACTATTATCATTACTATTATCAGTATTATTATCATCAATATTGTCATTGTTCTCATTTACATAACCAGAACACAAGTTTTCGTCATTACCAAAACCTTTATCTAAATTCCATCCTGTATCACTTAATTTCTTGGAATTTAAAGAGACGGAGCGTGGGATCGAGCGTGTGTGGCGCCCCATGCATGGCGCACCTGGGCGCGTGGGAACACACCTGGGCACGTGGTGGGGACAGCAGGACGTGGGAGGGTGGACGTAGCGGGGCGTGTGGGACAGACGGCGTGTTGGAATGTGGTAATGGGAGTGGGAATCGAAGAGGAGCCAGACAGACGGCGTGTTGGAATGTGGTATTGGGAATGGGAATCGAGGAGGAGCCCGAGGAGGAGGGCAGTAAATTAACAAAGTGTAGGGATGCTTCTTGTTGTTGTTGTTGTTGTTGTTGTTGTTGTTGTTGTTGTTGTTGTTGTTGTTGCTGAACTATGGTGGTAGTGAAATCTTTTTTGTTCTTTTAATTGGGGGAATAAGATGTTGAGTAACTTGTATTCCTACTCAGCTGCTTCGCGAAATCATTACTATGGCATGTGTGTGTGTGTGTGTGTGTTGTGTGTGTATGTGTGTGTGTGTGTGTGTGTGTGTGTGTGTGTGTGTGCGTGCGTTTGCGTTTGTGTGTGTGTGCATGTATGTATGTATGTGTGTGTATGTGTGTGTGTGTGTGTATGTGTGTGTGTGTGTGTGTGGGTGGGTGTGTGTATGTATGTGTGTGTGTGTATGTGTGTGTGTATGTGTGTGTATGTGTGTGTGTGTGTGTGTGTGTGTGTGTGTGTGTGTGTGTGTGTGTGTGTGTGTGTGTGTGTGTGTGTATCAAAGTATATAACACCAACGTAATAAAAAGGACATAGCATTAAGATTTTCATATATTTATGAAATCCTGCTATACTCATTTATCTCCTTCCGTACCACACTCTCCTTCCACTCACCTTGTCTTCCCTTCACTCTATCTTTACCGCTGTTTCTCGCATAGGAAGCGTGATAACCTCTGCTCAGCTAAGACACACAACGCTGCCTCTTTCATCCCTCACTCCCTGCACATCACTCTGTCGCTGTTCAGTTTCCTTATTCTTGTGTAACTTATTACTTTATTACCATTACCAAGAAAACAGTGACATCTTAACCCCCTTTCCCGCCACGCGCCATACGACCTTCTCCCCTCCTCCCCTTCCCCTCCTCCCCAAACACGCGTCAGCTGCCGTGGGAGTGCGCGTGCTGGCTGCCGTCGAGTGGCGATATTATCAATACGTCCAAACAATCATTTATAACCTCGCTTTCTCCTTCATTTCCAGCTATCATCACACGTTCCCTTACATATGACGCAAGGGTTTTATATTTTCATTAATCTGCACGTTCCTGGACATCTGGAAATGGTGTGTAAGATGAAAGTTTTGCGAGTTTGATGTTCGTGTGTGCGAGGGACGCGACGGCAGCCCTTCACGCGCCTTGCCACGAGCTGACGCAACATGTGGCTGGAATGTCAGGAATGCGTCGCGCCGAGCTGGGAACGAGAGAAGCAGGTGATGGGGTGAGGGTGAGGGTGAAGGGTGGAGGGTGAGGGTGGAGGGTGAGAGTTGAGGGTGAGAATGAGGGGAAGACTCTGTGACTGTGAACATGTTTTCCCTTTCCCCCCCGGGGAAACTAATTTTTTAAAATGAAAATTTTGGGTTTTTTTTTGTACGAAAATTTTCAGTACCCTACGTGCCAATACGGACTTTATTTTGGGTTTAGTGTAAATTAGCGCAAATAATTCATAAAAAAATAATCTTTCAAAGGATCTTCAGGTATACAACAAAACCGAATGGGTGAAAAAAGGCTCACAACCGGACACGATATTTTTCATTAGAGGCAGTAGTGTGATACCATGTGATAAAAAAAATAGATAGTAAATGAGAATAAACAAAAAAATACAAAAAATAAAGAGGAGAGAAACAAAAAACCATACAACACACACAAAACACACAAAACAATACAAACAAAACAACAAAAACACAACCCACACTTCGCTACGGACGGTAACTCCGTAGTGTAGGGGTTACACGTGGTCACAACCGAGAAGTCTCGGGTTCAACCCCGGGGGCGGAGCGAAGACAACGGGCGGTCTTCTTAAAACCCGACCCCCTGTCCACCCAGCAGTGAATGGGTCGGGTTTTAGCGGGGTTTGGCCCCGTTCCCTTGGGGTGGGGGTTTTCGGCCAACACTAAGGATGAATGAAAAGAATGTTGATAGGAGACGGGGCCATACGAGCGTTGCTCAGGCCTGTCTAAAATACAGCTGGGTGAATAAACTAGATGAAACAACAAAAAACACACCACCAACACACAACACCCACACACACACAACACATTGTCGCCCCCTGAATGCATTCCCACACTTCGGTTCCCGGGGGGCACCTTCCCTCTCTCAGAACAAGACCGGAACACCCTCCTTGCCGCCTCTGTGCCCTTGTTTCCTTCCCGCCGCCTTACAAGGACATTTTTAGGGGATATTAATGATCGCAAACCCAAAAATTTGTGTACGATCATTTATTGTAACTCCCCCGACGTGATTTAAAGCGAGGAATTTTAGGAAGAAACAGAAACATCGGGTATTTTCATGGCCTGTGAGGGATATGTATTTTTAAATTTACCTGTTGAGAGTGTGTCAGGGAAGTATTTTTTTCTATTTTTTCTGTGAGCATTTAGCTGGAATTAAACACGTATATCAGTGTATGAACAACTATGTGTGTGTTTCACACACTCTCTCTCACACTCTCTCTCTCTCTCTCTCTCTCTCTCTCTCTCTCTCTCTCTCTAACCCTCTCCCCCCAAAACCAACAAAACGCTTGTACAACTATACACACCTTGTTAAGAGGTTGCCGCGGCCTTTTACCTCCCTCCCCTCCCACGACCTCTCTCACGACCTCTCCCACGCCCCCCCTTCCCCTTCCCCCCATGTCCCGCTGAGTGCCAACATCCCCATCACAACACCCTTAGCCAGGCGCGTCAGGAATCCTAGGCAAGGCTGATGTCGTGATGATTGCCTCCGCGGGACAACCACTGCGGGGAACACAATATACACCGTGTTGTTTACCCAAAATTTTCCCTCGTTTGCCCTTTTGGGGAAAATTTCATGAGTGTTAAAATTTACTGTTTTTTAATTTTTGCTTTATTTTTATTTTTCAAAAGGGCCTTGTAGATTATAAAGATACATTTAAGCTACATGTTTTTTTTATTAAGTTGATTTATTCAGAGAATACAATACAAAAGAATACAAAGAAAGAACAGACAGCAACATCCCCACTGGGCCAAACGAGGCTGCCTGTCTTACTATTCTCTACCAGTATAGCTTCTACGTGTTAGAGACAAAAGAATAGCAAAGTTAAAGGAGATGAAAGAAGTGCAATGAATGAGAGAAGTAAAAAGAGGGATAAAGATAGAGACGAAGATGAAAAGTGACAGATAACAAACGTCGTAGATTAGGACAACTCATATTTCCCCACATGGGAAGGTTTTGGAGGAAAGAAGGAGGGGAGAGGAGAGGAAGGGAGATAGTGGAGGGACAAACGACACTGGGGAAAGGAGGGAAAAGTTTTTTGGAAAAATAGAGAGGTGGAGATGAAAATTTGGGTGAGGATGAGGGGAGAGAAGGAAAGAAGGAAAGGGAGGAAGGAAAAAGGAAAGATAAGAGGACAGGCAAGCACTTTTTCCCGCCTGCCCTTTCCCTTTTTCCCCCTTCTTCCCTCCCCCTTTTCCCTTTTCTTTTTACTTCCCAAAATTTTCCATTGGTGCCCAACCAAGATCCCCACAACCCATTAACACACACACACACACACACACACACACACACACACCACACACCCCCCCACACAACAAATACCATTTCACACATACACACACACAACACATACACACCACACAACACACACACCACCTCGCCGTCAACAACATAATTTTTGTCGTAACCCCACCGGCATTGAAGAAAACATAGAGAGAGAAAAACCCCGCCTTCCAGACCCCGCGTCCCCCTTGACCTCACAAAAAGCCTGGAATGCCACACACAACACCACAACAACACACCACACAACACACAAACACACAAAACCACACACACCACAACACCACACACACACACACACACACACCACACACAACCAACACACACCCCACACACACAAACACACACACACACACACACACCCCACACACACACAACACCAAAACAACACAAACAACCACACACACACAACACACACAAACATACACCAAAAAACCCCACACAACCAAAAAAACACACACACCCCACCCGGTAGGGGGGGGGGGCGGGGCGGTAATGGGGAGGCGGGAGCGGATCGATTTTTGCGTCTCTGACTGGCGTTTCGGGCCCCCAGTTGATCCCCCCAAGAAACCCAAAAAATTTCTGACCGTCGAGGGCCCTAAGAACACCCCCATGCCCTGCCCCTCAACTCTACCCCGATTGGGGCATCGGGGGACACTGGGGGGCAGAGCCCTAAGCGGCGTCACTAAAGAATCCTTCCGCGCCACCCCGGGCCCCAGGACCCCAAACCATCACATTTTCCCAAGTGAACCCCCCAGAGCCTACCTACCATCCCAGACCTGGGGCCCACTGCCCAAGGCGCTTTGGCACAAATGTAAAAAAAAAAAAAAAAAAAAAAAACACGCACAAACACACACACACACACACCACAACCACCACACCCAAAAAACCACAACGTATCTACATTCTGCCTCTCATCTCTCCATTAATTTATGTTATAATCTCAACCTAAGAACATTCGCCCATTGAAAACCCACAATTTCGGATGGATTCTTGCCCCTTCCCCCTTCCCCCTTTTCATTCCCCTTCGTATTTTTAACCTCTTCTCCCTCCTGTAACCCCTCTTGAAGTCTTCATTTCATTTATTTTGTCTTTTTCGAACGAGGCTGGCTAATACCCTACAATGATATTATTCAATTAAATATTTAACTATATACTTTTTGAAAGACATTTTTACTAATGAGTAAATTAAAAAAATTTTAATTTTCATGTCTTAGTTTGTATGCCCTTTTCCTTCTCTCTCTCTCTTTTTTCTCTCCTTCCCTCTCTCCCTCTCTCTTCCCCTCTCTTCTCTCTCTCTCTCTCTCTCTCTCTCTCAAACAAATGTGTGTAACCTCAAATTTTATAACAATCTTTTGCATAGGCTTTACTTTCTGTGATCAATCTATCTATTCTATCATCTATCATTATTATCGAGGAGGGAGAGAGAAGAGGAGGAGAGAGATAAGATACTTTGTCCCATATAGACACTTTTCAAGTACAAAATACAAGGTTATTGACTAACAAAGCGCCCCCCACGCCGGACGAACCTGGTGGGGTCCCAAACCCCGACCCAAGGCGCAGGGACGCTGACATGCGAAACCCTAGTCTACCACCGGCCCCCCCTGAGGGTGAGAGAGAGAGTGAGAGAGAGAGAGAGAGTTTTCATACTATACTACTTTTGAAAGACATTTTTACTAATGAGCTAACTTAAAAATTTCAATTTCTCACTGTCTTAGTTTGTATGTTCTCTCTCTCTCTCTCTCCTCTCTCTCTCTCTCTCTCTCTCTCTCTCTCTCTCTCTCTCTCTCTCTCAATACAAATGTGTGTAACCTCAAATTCTATATATCAATCTTATGCATAGGCTTCACTTTCCTGTAGCATCAGATCTATCTATCTATCTATCTATCTATCTATCTATCTATCTATCTATCTATCTATCTAATCTATCTATCTATCTATCTATCTATCGAGGAGAGAGAGAGAGAGAGAGTAGAGAGAGAGAGAGAGCGAGAGAGAGAGAGAGGAGAGAGAGAGAGAGAGAAGGAGAGAGAGAAGAGAGAGAGAGAGGAGAGAGAGATAAGATACTTTGATCCTATCTAGACACTTTGCAAGTACCAACTACAAGGTTATTGACTATACAAAGCGCCACCACGCCAGGACGAACCTGGTGGGCTCGAACCGCTGACCGAATGCGCAGGGACGCTGCACATGCGAGCCCGTAGCTCTACCAACCGAGCCACCCTGACGGGTAGAGAGAGAGAGTGAGAGAGAGAGAGAGAGAGCGAGAGAGAGAGAGAGAGAGAGAGAGAGAGAGAGAGAGAGAGAGAGAGAGAGAGAGAGAGAGAGAGAGAGAGAGAGAGAGATTGATAGATAGATAGATAGAGATAAATAGATTGATAGACAGATAGATAGATAGATAGATATATTGATATAGATAGAGAGAGAGAAAAAAAAACACGAACACACACACGCATAGATAAATAGAGACGCATCCTAAAATACTATTCAGTATGAATAAAGCAATAAGGATTAGAATGATTAAACACATATAGAATAGATGAAGATATTAAGGAATTATAAAAAAAATTACCTCCATCAGGTGATACCTAATAAATTATACCTGTACCTCAATTAGTGTTCGAGGCTACTGTTTACCCTCCCCCTGTCTTACCTCCATCTCTCCTTTCTACCCCTAAGCATTTCATTCACTATCATAAAAATCCTTCGATGATAACCCTATCCTCGTCCCACTCTTCTTCCCTCTTCTCTCCTCCTTCCACTTTCTCTCCGTTTTAGCCTTGAGCCGCCAAAATAATTGACACCATTGTCTTGGCCATTAAGTGATTACCCTCCCCACCCTCACCTGCCTGCCGCCTCTTAAGCCCCTCATTGTTTATAGGATTGGGTCGTGCTTGCCCCGGGCGGCGGCGGGCACGAGCGGCGGGCTGACGAAGGAGGTCCCGCAAGTGAAGGAACATTGACTGTCTTCAAGAGTTTGTTTACATTTTCCATTTATTTGGTAATTTGCTATACTCTACAAAAACGTATCTTTAATGAAACTCAATTTCTGCTATCTGATCTTATATTTTTCTCTTTTCATAATATAGTCAAATAGTTGATGCTTTTTTTGTTTTTACGTATAGTTTCCTTAACCTTAATCAAACTACCAGTGAATACTTAAACAAAAAATTATGTTAGGTTTTCAGTGATGAGCCAAAATATTAAAACATAATGTCAATCTACTGTCAAATTCATATATAAAAAGAACCCATAGAAATTAGGGTAAATGTATCCATCTCCAATCTCCATGCATGTAGCCCCCTTTATCTTACATACCTCACTTCTCATCCTACCTCATGCACTTCATATGTTCCTTCACCTTCCACTCCACTTCCCTCTACGCCTACGTTGCCTCACACTCCACCACGCTGTACACATCGCCCTCCACTTCACACCCTCATCAACGCAGCTCTCTCATCCTCAAAGCTAATACCTTTATCGGTACCTAAATTGCCTTGCACTCTACCAAGCTTTCAACTCACTCACACTTCGTTCAGCTCCAAGCCAGTTTGTCCAAGACCCCACACATTGGCGGCCCCATTGACATGACCTCCCCCATACCCCACCACACCCCCCATCACCCCCACAACTCGGCGAAAGTGGGGCCTGAGAGGGCTGACCGGATTCTCTCGTCTGTACTCATTCTTCCTCCTCGACATTCCTTTTTATGCTTCCATCTGCTCCTCTTTCTCCAACAAACAGTCCAGGAGGAAAAGGCGAGGGCTGGAAAGGGGCCCGGAAAGAAGAGGTGGGGTTTTGATAGCCCAAACCCAATAAAACTTTTAAAAATCGCTATTTGACCCTCCATAGGCCCCAACCCAAAGTAGTGTTGAGCCCCACTTGACCGCTTTTTTTGGTGAAAAGTGACAAAAACGGTAGAGAGAGGAAAAGCGAGAAAAGAGAGAGAGAGAGGGGAGAGAAAAGGGGGGGGAGAAAAGAGAGAGGAGAGAGAGGGGAAGGAAAAGGAGAGAGGGAGAGAAAAGAGAGAGAGCGAGAGAGAGAGAAAAGAGAGAGAGGAGAGAGAGGGGAGAGAGGAGAGAGGGGAGGAGAGAAGAGAGAGAGAGGAAAAAAGAGAGACGAGGAGAGAGAGAGAGAGAGAGGGGAGAGGGAGGAAGAGAGAGAGAGAGGAGAGAGCAGAGAGAGGAGAGGGGAGGGGAGAGAGAGAGAGAAGGAGGGGAAAAGGGGAAGAGAGAGAGAGAGGGGAAGCCGAGGAGAGAGAGAGGAGAGAGAGAGAGGAGGAGAGGAGAGAGGAAGAGAGAGGGGAGAGAGGGAGAGGGAGAGAGAGAGAGACGAGGCGAGAGGAGGAGAGGGGAGAGAAGGGGGACCCCGGAGAGAAGAGAAGAAGAGAGAGAGGGGAGAGAGAAAAGGGGAGAGATAGGAAAGAGGAGAGGAGGGGAGAATGAAAACGAGGGGGGAGAAACAGAGAGGAGAACAGGGAGGGAAGAGAGGAGGGAAAAGAGGAGAGGGAGGAGAGGGTGGGGTTTTTCCGTGGGTAGGGGGTTAGCAGCTGGGCTTACAACCGAAAAAGCCCCCGGGTTCGACCCCCGGGGACGGAGCGAAAAGATAAAAGGGGGTCTTTTAAAAACCCCCTGGGCCCCGCCCAAACCCGCAGTGAAGGGTAGGGGTGCCAGCCGGGGGTTTGAAAAAAACCCCCCCCCCCCGGGGGTGGCTGGTTTCGGCCCCAACATTAATATGCCGCAGGGTAGATCAAAGGCTTTTGAAGGCATTTTTCCCTAAACAAAAAAAAACAAGAAAAAGAGGTGAAGGAAGAAAAGACGGGCAGAAAAAAAAAAAAAAAGCTCCAATGTACATCCAAAATTTTTCTCGACTTTCAAATTCTTTTAAAATGTGGTGATGAGATTTAGTTTACAAAAAACATGTATAAGAAAATGGGGACGAAAGGAGGGGGAGAAGGAAAAAAAAAAACCCAGACAAAATTTTTAAACACTGGGGGAACAAATTTTTGGTAAATTAGGTCGGACATTTGTTTTTTAAGTAATTTTTGGGCTAAACCCAAAACTGATCTCAGTTTTTTCTATCACGTCAATTTTTTAAAAACTGTAGGTTTTTTTTCTAAAAAATATGAAAAATATTTGTACAAAAACCAGAAAACAGTGTTTATTTTTAAAAAAATATAAAAAATGTTAAACAAAAACAATGAAAAATGAAAGAAAAGAAATTTGAATAAAAATTGAAATTTAACATTATCATGTTTTTAGAAAGGATAAGGCTAAAATTGGGGCCAGCTTAAGGAAAAAATTTTCGTTTGTAGCTCTGTTTTGGATTTGTTAAAACTGGGGGACTATCGCTTTTGATGCTCCAACAATAGTCACCCAATCATTGCCATCCCTTTCCCCCCTGGTAACGTTCTTCCAAACCTTCAAATTTTGGGTTTAAAAATGGGTTCCCCTTTGCTCGTCGCTGAAAGCCCCAAGATTTTCCGGAAATTTGGGCAAGAGGGGCTATGCAAAAAAATGTACTTTAATACTCAGTTGCCAAAACCAAACGCCCTTTTTAGTCTCCAATAGTTTTTGAACAATTTTGTGTAATTACTTGCACGTGTATTTCCCAAAAAAAGTTCTTGGGCGAAGTCCTTTTTAATGATAGCCAAGCATTTTTTTCAAGGTCGACATAGTACCCTTTTTAAATTTTAAACTTTTTATGGGGTGTCGAATTTTGGGGCCCTTAAACACAGGCCTTTTATTTTTTTCAATTGGGCAGTCCAGGAAAAAACCAAGATGATGTACTTCAAACAGTCGCCCTTTTGTTGACAAAAAGCTTTTACAAATTGTTTTATGAGACCTAGTTTTTTTGTGCAGAGGTGGGGAAATTATTTTCTTGTCAAAAGTGGTCAGTACAATGTTTGGATCTCCAGGTTTAAGATCAGACTCGGAGGCCAATTTTGTCTTTTAAACCCAAAGCTTTCTCGAGCTCTGCTTTCCCCCCAAAAACAGAGAAAGAAGGGGGTATTTTTGTAAAACCCCTTTTTTGACCAAGAAGGAAGGGACACCATTTTTTTGGCAACACAGATAAACAAATTTTGGGTTTTTCATATTGCAATAAAATCAAGACCTCTTTTTTCTTTTCCCTATTTTTCACGAAAAAACAGACCGGGAAGCCCCCAAAGGGGGCTGCGCCAAAAAAATTTCCAATTTTGTAGAAGGAAAAACCCCTTCAAGCTCCGTTTGAGCTACAATAAACAACGCCATTTATTTGGATTTTTAGATTGAAAGCCCCTAAATTTCGTAAAAAACCCCCCCCGGAAAATTATTTTCCAAAAAAACCCCAAAAACCCCTGGAAATTCCCCAAAGTACTGCAGAAAAAGGGACTTTCTCTGGTTCGAAAGATGATACCCCTTTACTCCTTGTTTAAGAGGTTTTTCTCGTTCAGCCTTTAGCTAAAATTTCTGAAAATTTTTTTGGTAGGCCCAAACACGGCTAAATAATTTAATCGTGCGATCAAATCCCCCAAAGAAAATGAATCTCCGTGAATGTCAAAATCGCATCAGCTGTCCTACGTTCTTCAAAATCACTAAAATTTCTAGAGGGGGGTAGTTGGGTTCCCAAAAATTTTCACTGGAATTTAGCTGAATGAGGCATTTGGTCTTAAGTGACGATAAGAAATTTGGATATTCTATTTTACTTTTTTTTTTTCTTGTTTAAAACCTGATGTTTTCCTAAACAAAGTTTAAAATTGGGAAGATCTTTTTGCTCTCCCAAAACCCTGGGGGGTACCAAAAAGCCAAATTTTTACGTGTTCCTTTGGTCCCATTTCCCTAAACTCCGACACACTGCCTTTAAAACTTTTTGGGGGGGCCCCCCGCTTGTCTTTATCACCCAGTTTCACTTTAAAAATTTTGCGAAAAAATGCCCTTTTTTGACAAATACGCTGGGGCTTTCCCCCTGACTTGGAAAGGTGAAACTACCAAAATAGGGAGAAGGAGTCGGGGTTGTTTTTGGGAAATTTTACGACGGACGTAAACAAAGGGGCAGGGACATTTATCGAAACAAAAGAAATAATCCTATGGAAATAAAAAAAACTAAAACCCGGAATAGTTTCAAGCTTTAAAAAAAAAAAAAAAACAGCAAAACGAAATAGAAACTATAATGGTATGTTTTTTACAAGGTTTTTGAGAAAAAACCATAAAAAATCCCCCTAATTCCCCAAATCCTGCTTCCTGTTTGCAGATATTGAAGTACTGGGCCAAAAATTTGGGGGCTGCCCCAAAAATTCTCACCGACTTTCCCCTTGTAACTGCACAAAAAAAGTTGCCACATGTCTGATGAGTCAAAAACGAATCCCGCTGGGAAGTTTTTTTACAAACTTTTACAAGGGGAATTTGCTTTTCCCCCGGGGGGTAAGCTGGGGGAGAAAAAACTTGACGTGCTAGAAAAAAACTGACTAAAAGATTGGAATCAGCATGCCCCAAATTTTTGTAAAAAATAAAACTAAAAAAACCCAACCAACAATTTTTTTTTTTAAATTGTTCCCCCGTGGTTTTTCATTAAACAAGAATAGCAAAAGAAAAAAAAGGAAAAAAAACATAAGTAATTAAAAAAGTATTGGGAAAAAGCTTTTCCCAAAAGGGGAAAGTCTTTTAAAAGAACTCAAACACCTTTAAAGAAAAAAGGAAAATAAGAAATGGGGAAATAAAGAGAAAAGGGGGAAAGGCCCCCTTGGGGAAATGGGAAGCGGGGGTAACCAAACTCCCCCCTTTCCCCCCCTTTTTTTCCCCCCTCCCCCCCCCCCCAACCCGCCCCCAAAACAAAACCTTTCAGAACCTCTGAAGTGCCACCCCTGAAGGCTTTTCTCAACCCTTCCCCCTTTTCAACCGGGGAAAAGGGGGTCTAGGGGAAAAGGGGGAAAAAGGGCCCGATCTGTTATCACCCTTGGAGAGAGAGAGAGAGAAAAAGAAAAAGAGAGAGGGGAAGAGGAAAAGGAGAGAGGGGGGCCCAGGGCGAAAAAGAGAAATTTAGAGAGAGAGAGGGGAGAGAGAGAAGAGAGAGAGAGAGAGAAAAGGGGAGAGAGAGAGGGGGGAGAGAGGGGGATAGAGAGAGAAGGGGAAAAGGGGGAGAGAGAGGAGGGATGAGAGAGAAGGGGAGAGAGAGGAGAGGAGAGGGAGAGAGGGGAGTGAGAAGAGGAAAAGAGAGAGAGGAGAGAGAGAAAAGGAGAGAAAAAGAGACGAGAGAAGAAGGAAGAAAAAGACGAGAGAGAGAGAGGAGAGAGAGAGGAAAAGGGGAGAGGGGACAAAAGGGGGGAGAGGAGAGAGACCGAGAAGGAGAGGAAAAAGAGAAGAGAGAGAGAGAAGGGCGAGAGGAAGGGGCGAGAGAAGAGGAGAGGGGAAGAGAAAAGGAGAGGGGAGAGGAAACGAGGAGGAGAAGGGGCGAGAGAGAGAGAGAGGGGGGAAAGAGAGAGGAGAGGCCCCAGGGAGGGGAGGGTTTAAAGAGAGGGGAAAGAGGGAGAGGGAGTAGAGAAGGGGAGAGAGAGAGAAGAGAGAGAAGAGAGAGAATGGAGATTGATTAACGAGGAACGAAGAAGAAGATTTACCCTTAAAAGGGAAGGGAGCGAAAATAAAAAATTAAAAAGGGGGGAAACCAAGGGCAAGAAGAAAAAAAGGGGGAAAGAAACGCATGACAGGGGGAAAGGGGAACGGGTTACTTTCGATTATTTCCACTTTTAATTTTAAACCCAAAATTTTAAGTCATCCCATTTTAAAAATTAAGCGAAATTCCTTTTTTTAATCCCTTAAAAAAATTTTCAAATAAGTGTGAAAAGGGAAGAATTCCAAAAAACCCCGGAAAACCCCAAAAACCCAAATCCTCCTCGTTTAATTTTTTTAAAAAGGTTTAAACACAAAACCCCCCCCAAACCCCCCAAAAGTTTTTAAAATGTAAAAATCCTTATTTTGTTTGGGTGGAAAGACCACGGACCCCGGATTCCCAAGAACCCCTAACCCCTTAATTGTAAAAAAACAAACCACCAAAAAAAAAAAAAATTTTAAACCTTTAATTTTTTAATTATATATATTAAAAATTTGTATAAAGAGCCAAAAAATAGTTTAAGAAAAAAACATAATTAAAAAAAAAAATTTTAAAAATTTAAAAATACGTTGTCAATACATTTTTGTTGTAGGGACCCAAATATCCCTATAAATAATTGGGGTTTATGTTTTTAGTTAAAAAACAAAAAAAATGAAACACGGGCTCCCCCCCACCCCCTTATTTCGTGGGCCCGCTCAATGCACATACCACTCATACCGGGAAAGACAAATAATTTTAAAAAATTAATGAAACCCAAACCCTTGCCTTTAAAAACGTAAAAAAAATTTATCAGTCTATTTCAAGGTTCTTTTTTTGTTTATTTAAAAAAACATGTCAGTTTATTTTCCGTATTTTAGTCCTCTCTCTCCCCTCTCTCTCTCTCTCTCTCTTCTCTCTCTTTTCTTCTCCTCTCCTCTCTCTCTTATCTTCCCTCTATCTCTCTTCCTCTCTCTCCTCTCCCCTCTTCCTCGTCTCTCATCTCTCTTTTCCCCTTTTCTCTCTCTCTGAAACACATTCTTTCCTGGGTTGGGAAAACCCTGGGGCGGACGGGGGCCCTAAGGGACCCCCCAAGGAACAGGAGACAGACCCCGGGGGCGAAGAAAATATTTTTTATTGATTGCGAGGGGAAAACCGGCCCCTCCCCCGCCCCCCCGCTTGCCCCTCTGCTTCCCGCACCCTGCCTGGGTTGGGGTACGGGCTGCGGTGGTGCTGTTGGGGAACTGGGAGAAGGAGGGTGTTTGGGGGGCATGAATATAAAAGATAAGTTTATTTTTTTTCGGGGGCTTAAGGGGTTTAAAAGGTTTAGGTTTCAGGAGGAGGGAAAAAGGAGAGGAAGGGAGGCCAGGCAACAGTGCGAGGTGTTGGGCGTGTATAAAGAAGATCTCTGAAGATGCGGTGGGAGCAATACAAGAACAATATTAGTGTTGATTTTGAGGGATTTAATTTTTGAAATATACTCGAATAAAATTTTAAGTCTTTGTTGATGTTTCCCTTTGAGGGGGCCCGGAAAACAAACACAAGTGAAAGGGTCTCCCCACGGTTTGGGTCGTGGTTCACAGCTACCACCAAAGCGTTTTGTGGGTTTTTTTTATCTCATCCCGCAAACATTTTCTAAGGGGCATTTTGGCCCGCCTGGGGGGTTGCGGGGGGTGGGGGGACGGTCATTTCCCCGCCGCGAGGGGGTGTTTGCCGGGGGGGGGGAAAATGGCCCCAAACCGCCCCCCTGTAGCCTGACGGGGAACTGGAGCGCGCAGCTTTCCAACGTGCAGGGCCCGGGTTTTGGAAAGGGAGGGGGGCTTGTGGGGGTGGGGAATGGTCGCGGGGCCCGCTGCTGCAGGGCCCCCCAAGCCTGCCGCCCCGCCCCCCCTGCCGTGGCCAGCGCCCCGGTGGGCAGCCCCGGACCAGCCGGGCCTCTGCCTGCAGTCATGCTCGCCTGCTTCCCCCAACACGCGTGGGCACCGAGCTCCCCCGGTGGGAACCGTCCCCCCTGTCAACCTACTCCTCGACCCCTAAAAACCCCGCCCTCCCTCACGACTTTTTTCCCCGTCCCGCCCAGTTTAAAATTTATCACCCCGGAGAGCCCCCAGAAATTAACCCCTAAAAGTGCAGTTTCCCCCACAAACCCCTTTCCCCAACCACACGAGGGAAGATGGTTCTCAGGGAAAAATCACCCAAGGAGGCTCCCGAAGACGCTGTGCAGGAAAGCCCTGCCGAGGAATCCCCTGACAAGGCACTGCAGCAGCAGCCTGAGAACGATGCAAGCACCGAGGACGACCTCTTATCCTCGTCCACTGATTGAGTGTATTTTTTCTAATTTCCTTTATCAATAATACGTAAACTGTTAATCAAGGTATTATGTGACTGTGCTGATATCTGTAATGCAATAAATACTCTCTCTCTTTTTTTTCTCTTTCTCTCTCTGGTTAATTCATGAGACGAAAACGAAAATTCATCAAACTTTGTTATCAGTCTTGCATACCTAACCTATACAAAACTATATAGAAAGTAGGGGTTGTTGCGTGTGTGTCAGTGTGTGTGTGTGTGTGTGTGTGTGTGTGTGTGTGTGTGTGTGTGTGTTGTGTGTGTGTGTGTTGTGTCCAGTGTCCCGTCCGTCACCTAAATTTGGACACAAGTCATTTGCTCCGTGAAATGTTTTTGTTTGAGTGGCCCGACGCATTCCTCGAGGGGCCTGATCCTATTGAGGCAGGAGGAGGAGGAGCGGAGATGGAGAGGTGAGAAAGGGGCAGGAGGGGCAGGAGGGGCAGGAGGCAGGGAGAGAGAAAAAAAGAGAAGAATAGATGTAGCAGAAGAAAGCGAGACAAAAACAAGAACGTGAAGAATTGGAGCAAAAGAAAAAGTAGTAGTAGTAGTAGTAGTAGTAGTAGTAGTAGTAGTAGTAGTAGTAGTAGTAATAGTAGTAGTAGTAGTAGTAGTAGTAGTAGTACCAGTAGTACTTGTAGTAGTAGTAGTAATAGTAGAAGTATTAGTAGTAGTATAGTAGTAGTATATGAAGTAAGAAAGATAATCAAAATTTAGGAAAAAAGCTGAAAGATATGTATAAAAAGATGATACATGAAGGAGATAGAGACCAGAGGCAAGTGTCAGATGGAGAAAATCATTTAATCCATCGCTTGGCCAATTATGTCGTAGAGAATCAATTACCAGAGCGTTGAGAATCAAAGGTCATGAAAACAATTTGAAAAGAGAAGGAGCAAAGGACATACTAAATAACGGGAATAATGAGAGAGAGAGAGAGAGAGAGAGAGAGAGAGAGAGAGAGAGAGAGAGAGAGAGAGAGGAAGAGAGAGAGAGAGAGAGAGAGAGGAGAGAGAGAGAGAGAGAGAGAGAGAGAGAGAGATGAAGAGAGAGAGAGAGAGAGAGAGAGAGAGTTGTGGAATGTTGGAAAGAAAGAAATACTTACCACTATATTTTTCTATTTTTCCTCTTTCCATTTCCCCCCTTCCATCCCTCCTCCCCCTGACCAGAGCAACACTTGAGTTACCTGTAATTAGGCTGGCTTCAGGTACCCCGTGAAAGGTGACCCTCACGGAAAGGGCGCTAATGGCCGACTGAGTGATGGCACGAAAAGGAGGGAGGAAATATAGAAAAGGTGAAAGAAAATATTGTTGAAAAGCGGATAGAAAATAAAGAACTCAGAACAGAGAGCAAGAGAGAGAGAGAGAGAGAGAGAGAGAGAGAGAGAGAGAGAGAGAGAGAGAGAGAGAGAGAGAGAGAGAGAGAGAGAGAGAGAGAGAGAGAGAGAGAGAGAGAGAGAGAGAGAGAGAGAGAGAGAGAGAGAGAGATATTGATTGATATATTTATTGGCCTTTTTTCAGATATCACAATTATCATACATAGATATAATGATCACAAGCCCTGGTCCATTGAGCCGAAGCTCTTGTATGGACTTGATGCTTAAACATGTATGTGTGGGCAGACGTAGCTTCTCGTAAGGCCTAATATCTTAACACTAACAAACAATGGAAAAAAACCCAAATATATGTACATATATACGTACATATACATAGTTTTGCATGTTTATTTTAATCATTACATAACAACAACAAAAACAAAAACAAAATAATAATTATAGCAGTTAAAATGAAAATAATAATTATTATAATATTAAAATAATAATAACAATAATAATTATATAATAATAATTATTATTACTATTAACAATGATAAAAATTATAATAGAATATCAATAATAATAATTATAATAATAATAAAGATGATAATAACAATGATGATGGGAATAATAATGGCTGTGAAATTGCATATTTCATAGCAGCTTTAGAATATGAATAACTAAAAAATATTAGAATTATACTGATATTATAACAAGATAATAATGAAAGTAATAATAAAGATAACAATAGTAATAATTATATTGATAATATTAATGATAACAACAATAACAATGATAGAAACAGAGAGAGAGAGAGAGAGAGAGAGAGAGAGAGAGAGAGAGAGAGAGAGAGAGAGAGAGAGAGAGAGAGAGAGAGAGAGAGAGAGAGAGCCAGCCTACCACAATCCCAAGGGTTACCAGACGGGGTGCGTCCAGATTGTTATCAATGTCCCCTTCACCCTCACCCCTTCACCTCCACCCCTTCACCCCTCCACCCCTCCACCCGTTCATCCCGCGCTCCTCAATTGGCACCAAAAGGGAAGGAGTGAATGAGGCTTAATTTATCTCCTTGACTCCCCTGGTTATAAAAATGCGTACCGTCAATAACAGTGCAGTCGCCACTGCACTAATGTCGCCAGGCGCCATATATTACGAGTTTTAATATCACTACAGACTTGTATATGCCACTGAAGAAGCATGCATGGTAATTTATATTATGTACGTACGTACGTGTCTTCAGTGGCACATACAGGTCTGTAGTGATGCTAAAATTTGAAATATATGACGCTTGGTGACATAAGTGCAGTGGCGACTATAGTGTTGTTGACGGTAGAAAAAATTCAAGTCCTTATCATTATGTTGAAATAAGTCTACTATTGCAATTTCCTTAAATACATATACTCACATGCATAATTGTATAGTACATAGTGCGTGCATGCTTACATAAAGACCTATATTTATACATACATATATGCCTGTGTAGCTATACATATCCATACATTCATTATTTTTATGATGAAATGCAGTATTTGTACATGCCTTCTACACACACACACACACACACACACACACACACACACACACACACACACACACACACACACACACACACACACACACACACACACACACACACACACACACACACACACACACACACACACACACACACACACACACACACACACACCACACACACACACACACACACACACATTCCAGCTTCTTTTTATTCCTTTACACACACACACACGCACTCACACATCGATAACAAACCCAACACAAAAAAGAAAAGAAAAAAAGAAAAGGGAGGACACAGGCGTCGAAAGCAAAAAAATATAAAGACGAAATGTACACATCTTGTAAGGGGCTCGGAATGCCTTGATATAAATAGATTCAATTACTACAGGCATTGGGAGGGTCAGTTCTTTTGGAGGGAAAGGAAAGGATGGTGGGACAGACGAGAGAAGAGAGAGAGAGAGAGAGAGAGAGAGAGAGAGAGAGAGAGAGAGAGAGAGAGAGAAGAAGAAAAGGAGGAACAGGAAAAAGAACCAGCACGCATTCCACTTTTTTTCCTTTCTCTCTTTCTCTATTCTTTCTCCTCCTTCTTCTTAATCGTCGGAGAACAGAGATGTGCGGAGATAAGCGCCCGGAGATGGAGAGATAGCGGATGTCCAGGCAGTTGGGGGCCCGAGGAACATGTGTCAGGCGGAAGATGTAGATTGGGAGATAGAGATGCTGTGTGTGTGTGTGTGTGTGTGTGTGTGTGTGTGTGTGTGTGTGTGTGTGTGTGTGTGTGTGTGTGTGTGTGTGTGTGTGTGTGTGTGTGTGTGTGTGGGTGTGTGGCGCCACTTTGCTGGGTTTATGTATGTTTTAGGGTGTGTAGTTATGCTGGTTGAGAGAGAGAGAGAGAGAGAGAGAGAGAGAGAGAGAGAGAGAGAGAGAGAGAGAGAGAGAGAGAGAGAGAGAGAGAGAGAGAGAGAGTTTGTGTTGACAGAAATACAAATTGTATGATAAAACATATGTAGTTGCTTATGTGATCAGCAGCAGCAGCAGAAGTAGTAGTAGTAGAGTAGTAGTAGTAGTAGTAGTAGTAGTAGTAGTAGTAGTAGTAGTAGTAGTAGTAGTAGTAGTAGTAAAAGTAGTAATAGTAGTAGTAGTAGTAGTAGTAGTAGTAGTAGTAGTAGTAGTAGAGGGTGATAGCACTTACACAGTTCAACACTTTCATCTCAAAATATCTAACATAATGGTGCCAATAACAGTATACGGTAGGCAAGAAAATAAAAGATAAGGCTACGATACTGTGTTGTTGTGGTGATAAAGTGTGGTGATTGAGACGGTATTTTGGGTGTCGCTGTGGCGTTAGTGCGATGGCGGAGCTTAGAAAACCCACCAAGCGAATCATAAAACTGACCAGAATCCCTTTCACTATAAGGATTTCAGTTCTATTGGTAAGCGAGCTCGATCCTTATCTCTCTCAACAGTATATCTTTCTCTCCATAGACAGGCGGAAGAATAGAAGGGAAGACAGATGGACAGATAACAGGGGGAAATTAAGGGAGACAAGATAGACGTGCGATTGGTAGGCTATATATGGACACTAAAATCACCCAACAGTATCGAACCCGGACATTAAAGATTACAAAAGTGGCGACATAAAACACCACATAAAAAAACTACTATTACGACCTGTTTAGTCCTCCTTCCAACCTACACATCTATCTAGCCATCATGTTCTTTCTTTTATGACTCTGCTATCACTAACTTTCTATTAACCCTTTACCAGCACGCATGCCCTAACCACTTTATTTGCTACCTTTTTACGTCCTGAATGATTAACCTATTTATTCACATTCACGAAACACTCTATTTACTTAACCTACTTCTTTCCTTTTCATTCCCACGAAAAATCTCCCTTTCAATATAACACCTGGATTCCATATGTCCCACTGTAGCAAGGGATGTGGAGGGTTCGATCCTGTTTCTTTAGTGGCGAGGGGATAAGGGGGTAGGTAGCGAGGCCTCCGTGGTGGTGAATGGAATTAGGGAAGGAGGGGAGGGAGAGGGGACCAGTCGACTTCCTCCTCCGGTAAGGCAGGTGTTGAGCGCTGCGTACCTGGCATTCCTGTACAGGTGAGGAGGTGAAGGAGAAACAGGAGGGGGGAGATGTGGAAGAGGAAGGGAGACAGGAAAGGAAGAGGTGAGAAGGAGAGGGGAAGGGAAAAAAATAAGGATGGGTGGTTAAGAGGGTGTTTTGAATGAAGAAGGAAGAGGAGGAGGAGAAGGATTAGGAAGAGGAAGAGATGCATGGGGAGATGTGGAAGAGGAAGGGAGACTGGAAAGGAAGATGTGAGAGAGAGAAGGGAAAAAATAATTATGGGTAGTTAAGTTAAGAGGATGTAATGAAGGAAGAAGGAAGAGGAGGAGGAGAAGGAAGAAGGAAGAGGAGGAGGAGAAGGAAGAAGGAAGAGGAGGAGGAGAAGGAAGAAGGAAGAGGAGGAGGAGAAGGAAGAAGGAAGAGGAGGAGAACAATTAGGAGGAGGAAGAGATGCAAGGAGAGACGTGGAAGAAGGGAGACTGGAAAGGAAGCTGTGAGAAAGAGAAGGGAAAAAATAATGATGGGTAGTTAAGAAGATGTATTGAATGAAAAAGGAAGAGGAGGAAAGCAAGAGGAAGAGGGACAATTAAACGAAGGAAAAATTATCTAATGACGCTGATCATTGAAAAGCAACTGAATAGAGTGTGTGTATTGATGTGTTAGTAAATTTTAAAAGTTGTCGGAGAAATGTAAGGCAAAACAATGGGAAAATAATGATGTGCATGGGACACACAGTCAGAGGAACATAAGAGATTAGGTGTAAGTGGTTAGCAGAAAGTAAAGATTTCAAAGTATGGTTAGTTACACCGTTTTTATATATCTTTCGGGTAACTCTTTCACATTTTGATCGAGTAAAAGTAGAAACATGGTAACAAGTAAATTATGAAACGAGTTGAAAAAAATACAGTAACGGAATATAAGTGGAAAGCACGCTCACATTTTACATAGCTTCATCAATTACCAAAAAAAAACCACTCGTAATCTACCTTCGCATACATTGACTAAATCATCAATGAGTGCAATACAAAAGCAACAAATACGAAAACAAAATGATATATGTTGTTTCATGCATTTGCTAATTCGAATAAATGTCAAAATCTTTCAATACAAGCTAACTAGAGCCAGTTTAAACAAGTGGCTCTCCTTTACGTAATGAACTCAGACACGCAAACATTTGATAAGACTTTAAGATGCGCACGAGTGGGCTTAGTGATGTGTGGCGACGCGTGGCAGCCGCTTGGAATGCACCCCCCCCCCCCCCACCCCTCCACCATCACCTGCCAGCTGCTGAGGGGAACCGGGAATGAGAATGGGAATGGCACGACTGGAATGCGCAGGTGTGTGCCTGGCGGGAAGGGACGAAGGCAGAAAGAAGGCTTAGTGTGGAGGCACGGGTGGGGAAGAGGAATAGTTACGTAGGACTAACCCATTGGAAGAGCAAATGTTAGGAGACTTGTGGGCTCTGTAACGAAGGTCTTGCTGCATCACTAGAACAGGTTACTTGTGAGTAGTGTTGTATGCTATATAATAAAGCTTAAGTAGGATAGAACATAGGAGAAGCTGGGTAGAACGTAGGAAAGCAGGATATACACAAAGGAAAGCAGGATAAAGGAGAAGAAAGCAGGACAGAGAGAAAAGCAGGAGAAAAAATAATAGTAAAAAGAATAGGAGAGTAGGAGAAAAGAGAAAAAAAGACTTAATTAAGAGGGAATAATAACAGAATAAAACGAGGAAAAGAGCAGAACAGATATCAGAATGGACCAAATATAACACAAGAGAACAGAGGCAAAGCAGGGCAGAACAGACGGAGAGATTTTCAAACGAGGAAGATGGTCAAAGATATTTATTATTTCTCTTAGGAAGACATTTTTTTCCTCATTTTGTTTGATAAGTAAGGACACATTTTCAAAACAAACAATATATATAAATTATCCTATACATAGTTCAATAAATGTGAAAGAGTTGGTCGATAACTAACATGAAATTATACCAACAATAAGACCATACCATAAGAAGATACACAAAAAGAGAAGAAAACATGAATATAGCTTACTTGTATAATTATAAAGATATATAAAATGAACATGTGATAGACAAGGAAGTGAGAGAAATACGGACAAGACATCTTTTCACCTGTAACTGTATGTAATAATAATGTTGATACTACCTATTCCTACCTACATCTGTCCATTACAAAAAAACAAAACAATATCAATGAATTAAGTGATCACATTTTCATCGTGTAAGTTTGAGGCGACGAGCTGCTACAAATAATATGATAATAATAGAAGAAAATAATAATATGAAAATAATAGAAGAAAATAATAATGATAATAATGGAAGAAAATAATATGATGATAATAATTAATAGAAGAAAATAATATAATAATAAAAGAAAATAATATAATAATAATAATAGAAGAAAATAATAATATGATAATAATAAAAAGAAAATAATATGAAAATGATAGAAGATAATAAGAATATGATAATAATAAAATAAAATAAAAATATGACAATAATAGAAGAAAATAATATGAAAATAAGAGAAGAAAATAATATGACAATAAGAGAAGAAAATAATAATATGATAATAATAAAAGAAAACTAGTAATGAGTGAAACTGAGGCTGCCAGGAGTGTGTGGCAACCATCTTGTGACTCCCTCTCTCTCTCCACCTCTCCCCCTCACGCGCGTCGCCACGGGAAGCATCTGGCGCGTGAGGGAGAGGAGGAGACAGGGAGTGGCGGGAGGGAAAGGAATGTGGGAACAGCTGCCGCGCCTGGGAATGGGAATCTCTGGAATGCGGGGTGGACAAGGGTGGGAGTGGGAACGTCTGTCTGTCACCTGCTGTGCGTTAACATGGCGTCACCCTTCCCCCCTCCTCCTCTCCTCTCCCTCCCCCACGCCTCCTCCTCTCTGCCCCTACCCTCCTTTTGTCCCTAATCCCTCAACTCCACTCTCCGTTACTAATACACTGTCTCAAACTTTTCCTTAAACTTTAAATGTTTTCCTTATTCTTCATTACGTTTCTCTTCCATATAACTATAGATACATATTATTGTCTTTTAATTTTATCCAAGGCGAAGGAAGAAACTAATTTTTAATTTGCATTTTTCATTCATCTTGCCATTTCTTATCTGGTTTTTTTTTCAAGCAGTAATATTCTTTCTTACGATTCGCTTCCATATAACTACATATTTTTTCTTGTACTTTTATCCAAGGCGAAGGAAGATAACTTATTTTTCATTTCCATTCTTCATTCATCTCTCCATATTCTGTTTCGTGTCCTTATCTGTTTTTCTTCAACCAGTAATATTCTTTCTTACGTTTCGCTTCCATATAACTACATACTTTTTCTTTTAATTTTATCCAAGGCGAAAGAAGTGGCATTTTTTTATTTGATTTTTCATTCATCTCTCCACATTATGTTTCGTTTCCTTATCAGTTCACTCTTCAAACAATAATGTTATGGTATCCACTATAGTCTTTATCTTATTATTGTCATTCATACCCTGGGGCTTGGTTCTTTTGTCTCCTTCCCTTTTTTTTGTGTAAACACGACGCTATCACACGCTTCCCTACAGCATGTCCGATTGTCAACAGGTCAAGAAGAGACACTTTTTTACCTGAGTCTGTATCGCTGTGATTGAAGACGCTATAATTATATGACGCACGATTTCTTATCATAACTTTAGACATATTCATAACACAAAAAGGGTGAAATGCACTTAGCTTCTCACCCTACAAGAATATTTTTGTATACAAACACAAATCCATAACTTGAGTCTTCCTTGTGACCTGATGATTCCCTCCTGAAAGTATGCAGTAAGAAGGATGAAAGAAGGCAACGTATTTAACCCGTCAATCCTGCTTAACAGATTATTGCTATAAGAGACAAGGTATTAAAGCAGTCATAAAAGGAGAATCGATAGCACGACTACTATATAACCTTTGACGCGCCTTGTTTGTTTGGCTCAGCGTCATTCCCTCGACAACTTGACGCTCTGATACGCTATCATGTTTGGGACACACACGTTAGGGCAATGACACCTTTGTTGACAGATGCAGATGTTGCTCCTTAATTAGTCCAACAATATGCCGTTTTGTACACGTATATATAAAGAAACTCGCAAACTAGCATTATTACCACATCTGTGAACTTACTTTTCCCACAGTCCCGGAGTCTTCCCCTCATCCCATGACCGTCCCTCACCCTCCACCCTTCACCCTTCCCCTCATCACCTGCTTCTCCCGTTCCCAGCTCGGCGCGACGCATTCCTGACATTCCAGCCACATGTTGCGTCAGCTCGTGGCAAGGCGCGTGAAGGGCTGCCGTCGCGTCCCTTGCACACACGAATATTAAACTCGCAAAGCTTTCATCGTACACACCATTTCCAGATGTCCAGGAACGTGCAGATTAATGTAAATATAAAACCCTTGCGTCATTTGTAAGGGAACGTGTGATGATAGCTGTAAATGAAGGAGAAAGCGAGGTTATAAATGTTTGTTTGGACGTATTGATAATTTCGCCACTCAACGCCAGCCCGCACGCGCACTCCCACGGCAGCTGACGCGTGTTTGGGGAGGAGGGGAGAAGGTCGTATGACGCGTGGCGGGAGGGGAAGGGGGGAAGGGGGGGAAGATGTAACTGTCACTGTTTTCTTGGTAATGGTAATAAAGTAATAAGTTACACACGAATAAGGAAACTGAACAGCGACAGAGTGATGTGCAGGGAGTGAGTGATGAAAGAGGCAGCGTTGTGTGTCTTAGCTGAGCAGAGGTTATCACGCTTCCTGTGCGAGAAACAGCGGTAAAGATAGAGTGAAGGGAAGACAAGGTGAGAGAAGGTATACGGAAGGAAATAAATGAGTAAAGCAGGATTTTATATATATGAGGAGCCTACTGCTCTATTTCTTTATTATATAGGTATAATAATAAATTCACGCACACGCACACGCACACGCACACGCACACGCAACACACACACACACACACACACACACACACACACACACACACACACACCACACACACACACACACACACACACACACACACACACACAATTTACAGCGAACAGCGACACTATAATTTACGCGGTACAAGATGAGGCGAGATATTCAGTGCTGTCATCACTGCAACCATCATTGCAATCTACCATTACTATAATAACAATAACAGCACAGCAACAACAACAAACATTCTCAACCGACTCCCCAATCTCCTCCTCCCCTTATTCCCATGATTCCCACTCCCATTACCACATTCCAAAACGCCGTCTGGCTTCTGGCTTGCACGCTCCGTCCCCCTTCCGCCCCTCCGCCTCACGTGCCCAGGTGTGTTCCCACGCGCCCAGGTGCAACGGACACTGGCTCCCACGTCTAGTCTCTTTAAATTCCAAAGTACTGAATGATACATACAAGGATTTGAGTTAAATTATCAATGAGAGTATGTCATTCACCCATGGTCTTGTCCACGCGAGCTGGCTCTTGATCGCCAGTTTCACCCTCCCGGTGCTAGATAATAGCTCATTATTACCGATCTTTGGGTAATGTTGGGACCTCACACACCACCACACCGCAAACTAACCCATTTAAAACCCTGTGGATCAAAGGGGACAGTAAGCCCGAAATCAGGGGGAAAAAATCCCATGTGTGTGTGTGCGTGTGTGTGAGAGAGAGAGAGAGAGAGAGAGAGAGAGAGAGAGAGAGAGAGAGAGAGAGAGAGAGAGAGAATTGTTGCATTACAGATATCAGCACAGTCACAGAATACCTGATAACAGTTTACGTTTTATTGATAAAGGAAATAAGGAAATATACACTCAATCAGTGGACGAGGATAAGAGGCCGTCCTCGGTGCTTGCTTCTCTCTCAGGCTGCTGTTGCAGTCCCTTGTCATTCCTCGGCAGGGGTTTCCTGCGCAGCGTCTTCGGGAGCCTCCTCAGGGCCACGTTCCTGAGGCACATCGTCCCTCGTGTGGTTGTGGAAGAGAGTGATGTTGATCTCCACGTTGTGGGTGAGGTCGTGGGGGCTCTCCGAGGTGATGAGGTTATCTGGGCGGGACGTGCAGAAGTCAGTGAGGGATGGCGTGCCGTGAGGGTGCAGAGGGTAGGTGACAGCGGGGACGGTGCCCACCAGGGGGAGCTCGGTGACCCACAGCGTGCGGCGGAAGCAGGCGAGCATGAGCTGCAGGCAGAGGCCCGGCGTGGTCCTGCTGCCCACCAGCACGCTGGCCACAGCAGGAGGGGTGCGGGGCGGCAGGCTGGCGGTGCCCTGCAGCAGGAGGCCCTGCGACCAGTGCTCCACCTCCAGCAGGCCGCCCTGCCTCCACACCCTGACCTGCACGTTGGCCGCCGCGCTGCTCCAGTTCCCCGTCAGGCTACACAGGGGCGGCTGGGGACAGTTCCCCCCGCGCGCCAACACCACCTCCCGGTAGGAATGCACTGTCCCCACCACCCACAGCAACACCCAGGCAGCCAAAATGTCCATTACAGAAAAGTTATTGAAAGATGAGATGACCCTTTGTGGAGAATTGAGAGCCATGCAAAGAGCTTTCCGTCTTTTTAGAAATGCTGCTTCTGGCATTGAGAGGGAAACACTAAGCCAGATTACGAATTATTGTCATTAGAAATACATTCAATATTCATTGCTTCGAAATGAACTTGAATATTGCCTTAAATATTCTCATAATGCCTTCACCGTATCATCAAAAACTCTTACATAATATTTATTTTTTATTTTTTGTACCCTACTGTATCATATTTTCGTTAACTATTATTACTTCTCTCTCTCTCTCTCTCTCTCTCTCTCTCTCTCTCTCTCTCTCTCTCTCTCTCTCTCTCTCTCTCTCTC
>JACEEZ010023005.1:217854-263155 GCA_016584305.1 Chionoecetes opilio
TCGTCGTATAGAGGTACTCTCGAACGAGTCCTGTCGGCGCAGGGAATTTTTCGTGGGTGGCCGAAGGTTTATGGCTCGGGGGGGTTTTTGTTGCCGCAGGAACTTGTGATGATGGGAGGTTTATCGCTTGGCGGGTTCCTCGGTCCTTCATCGTAGAGAATGGCCTGTACAATTGCTTGTTTGTCGGAGACGGGAGACGTGAGTCGAACAGTGAGAGGCCAATGAGATCTTCGCTCAAGTACCAGAAATGGCGGCTCAGAGTGGTGAAGCAGGCCTTCCGAATACTTTCGTCTTTGGGTACTGAAGGATGTTCCTTAGTGAATCCAAGATCGTTGGCGGGAGCGTAGGATGGAACCGTCGATTCGAACCATCGCAGGACGTAGATCTCGTTGCGAACGATGAGAACCGCTGGAGGCTGACATTTCTCGAGGTTTGTGACGACTCCAGTCAGCTGCTCCCGAAACAAGATCATCTTCAGAGCGTAAATGATACGCGCCATCCAACGCGCTCGATGAAGCGCTCCGGGGCTACGGATCGAGGTCTTCGGAAGAGCGCCCGCCGAGGAAAAGGATGCTCAGCTCAGCGAGTTCCTTATAGTCGTCACGGGGCTGCTTTGTCTGAAGCAGACGTTTCAAACCTTGAATGAGATCGTCCCTCTTGGAGACCAGAGTCTATGGCAGATCTTCGTTGGTGGGAGGGTTTATTGCCGACTGGTTGATGTAAGACCAGTAATATAATAATAATAATAATAATAAAGTTTATTTTTCCACCGGCAGTGGTTATTCGTTACATACAATTATTTTCAAGATAATAGCTACATAATTAAATTACACAGTTTTGCATTAAAACATTAGAAATATAAAATTATAAAATTGTAAAATAGAAAAATAATCGATATTAAAATATATATACAGAATATGCTAATAAAAAGTAAAGGAATAAAAGCATTATTAAAAGAAAACAAATATATAAGTAAAATCATTATAAAAGGTACATATATTTCTACCTAAGAATATACTATATACATTAAAAGAAAAAGTTCTATACTAAAATTAATTTCCATCCCGAAGTACAAGTTTGAGTTTAGTTTTGAAAGACTGTAGGGTGTTAGCATCTTAACTAGCGACGGGAAGCTGTTCCATAACTTGGGCCCCTTACAGAGAGAGATCTGGCCCCCATGTCTGTGTTGGTCTTAGGGACGGGAGGCTGTTCCATAACTTGGGGCCCCTTACAGAGAGAGATCTGGCCCCCATGTCTGTGTTGGTCTTAGGGCGGGAGGCTGTTCCATAACTTGGGGCCCCTTACAGAGAGAGATCGGGCCCCCATGTCTGTGTTGGTCTTAGGACGGGAGGCTGTTCCATAACTTGGGGCCCCTTACAGAGAGAGATCTGGCCCCCATGTCTGTGTTGGTCTTAGGGACGGAGGCTGTTCCATAACTTGGGGCCCCTTACAGAGAGAGATCGGGCCCCCCATGTCTGTGTTGGTCTTAGGGACGGGAGGCTGTTCCATAACTTGGGGGCCCCTTACAGAGAGAGATCTGGCCCCCATGTCTGTGTTGGTCTTAGGGACGGGAGGCTGTTCCATAACTTGGGGCCCCTTACAGAGAGAGATCTGGCCCCCATGTCTGTGTTGGTCTTAGGGACGGGAGGCTGTTCCATAACTTGGGGCCCTTACAGAGAGAGATCTGGCCCCCATGTCTGTGTTGGTCTTAGGGACGTACAGGTGATCTCGCTGTCTGGTGGTGCTACAGTAACGTCCCTACAGTTGGAAACGTCAGATTAGGATATAGATGGGTCATATACTTGAACATAGTGACCCCCTGTGTCGTGAGTTATTTGGTCTTTAACATTCAGCCATTGTAGTTCTTTCAAAATTGGAGTCACATGATCGTACTTTCCTGGCTTTACCATCTACTACTTTTGCTGCAAAAATTCTGTAGTTTTTGAACATTGTTTAGGAGAGTTGTGTTTACTGTGCCCCATATTACATTGCAATAATTAATAATGCTAAGTACAAGTGATTGTATAATTGCTGTGCGAGTATCCTTGTCAAAATATTCTTTTATTCTATTTACATACATTAGAGATCCGGTTACTTTTTTACTCATTTCACATACATTTTTGTTTAAAGTCATGTACCTGTCCATGTGTAGTCCAAGGTTTTTACATGTGTGGTGGGTTGAAGGGTTGTGTCGTGGTGCTGTATAGTGAGATTGTCTGGTATCTGGGATAATAGTTGATAGGTACCTATGAACATACACTGTGTTTTCTTAGTATTCAGTAGTAAACCATTTTTCAGAAAGTACAACTTTGCTTTATGTAAGGTTTCTTGTGTTTTCTGAATGAGGGTGTCAAGGTTATTGATAAGGTTGTTGTGTAGGATTTGTGTGTCATCAGCGTATTGCACTAATATACAGTCATTAATATAATGCGACATATCATTCACGAAAATGTTAAACAATATTGGCCAAGTATAGAGCCCTGCGGGACACCGTACGTAACATGTAATTTCGAAGAAGTAGTGTTATGTATCGTACTGACTGCGTTCTCCCATTTAGGTAACTGTCAAACCAGAAAGTATCAACATTTGTGTTGTCAAGTTTCTTAAGTAGGATGGTGGTGGTTGACACTGTCAAATGCTTTAGATAGATCGCATAAGGATAATAGTGACACCCGCTTCCTGTCCATGTGGTCATAAATGTGGTTAGTAATGACAGTAAGGGCTGTTTCGGTAGATAATTTATGACGAAAGCCATGCTGGTTGTTAGATAAGAATCATTTGACTCGAGGAAAGTTGTGGGGTTTGAGTAGCACCAGTTTTTTCAATTACCTTAGAATAGATAGGGAGGAGGGAAATGGGGGCGGTAATTACTGACATCATCTGTGTCTCATTCTTGTAAAGAGGGGTTACGATGGCATGCTTCCCCTGATTCGGAAAAAGACCGGTTACGATGGAGGTGTTTATAGTAAATGTCAAATAATAAGCTAAAACATAAGTGAATCTTTAACGAAACGCAGGGAATATTATTGACCCAAACGATTTAGTGTTGTTAAGGTGCTTGATAGTTAAGATGACCGTGTTCGTATCGGACGGGTTGGGGCGGGAAATGTTCTACTGACGAGGATACGCTAGCGTCCTCTTGTAGTTACATTTTGGTCGGGGATGTTTACGCAGAGACTGTTGTGTTTTTTTTGTAAGTAGTTTCACCAACAGTTGCGAAAAAAAGTATTAAAATCTTCTGCTTTACTTTTTTTCAGCGTCAGATGTGTTGGCATTAGACGCCTTTTTAGGGGGGGATTAGGTCCTTATAATCTTCCAAGTAGCGGCAATGTTATTCCTAGAATTAAGTAATAGATCGTGATAGTACTCTTTCCTTGTTTTATCTATAGCTTGCTTTTCATGTTTTTTTAGGTCCTTGTATTGGGCCTGCAGAGTGTGGCTCGTTCTGTGTGCTTTGAGATTACGTTGAGCGTATTTCGTGTTATTATTGCCTCCCGAATCTGATCGGTCATCCGGGGCGGGGGACGGCGTATTTCCTTTTGTAACCATGGGGGCGCAGGAGTCCAGGCACTTGTTTATCGTGGATGTTTAGTATGTCTATTGTTCATTTATATCGTCTGTATTAAAAATTTTACTGAGTCTATCACTTTCACCAAGTAGTTTGTGCGCAAAATGTGTCCCATTCATAGTGTGGACATGTCACGAATAGTTTTTAATGATACGGGGTCGTTTTGTTACTTATATTGACGGTGACACTGACAAGTCATGGTCCGCCTATGGGATAGGAATGACGTCCAGAGGTCAGCACCAAGTCAGGCTTGTTATGATGATAACGTCAAGTAGTGTGGCGGAGGTGGGAGTGACTCGAGTGGGCTTGCTAATTTTTTTTGTGTTAATTTGTTATTTTTGATGATTCGTGAGAGTTTGCTTTTACTGTTGAGAAGATCGTCATTTAAATCACCGGTATGAAAACGGTTTGTTACGCAAAGAACATTGTTCTTAGGAGGTCAACAATAGTCAAAAGAATCAGAAAGAGCTTTAGGGTTGTCTGTAAATGCAACCTATAATGATAGAAGGTAATTTTCTGCACTGAATTTGTATCCATATATCCTCGACACCTAATTTGTTGCGCAATGTTTTGTTTTTTTAATACTTCAGAGCTGAGATGGTCCTTTCACATACACACAAACACCCGAGCCGCGACCGTTTATCACACCTGTATAGTTTGTTTGTGAGGTATATTTACATAGGAATCAGGAGTGCAGGAAGATAGCCACGTCTCACTAATACACAAAATATCGACATCTCTTTCATTTATCAGCAACTTTATTTCCTCAAGATTGCCTTGTAGTGATTGTGAATTTAAGTGTTCAATTTTAAGAAGTCCTTATATATCTGGTTTAAGGGAAATATCGGCTTGACCATCTTTGCCATTTTCCTAGGCGCTATAGAAGCACAGAGTTTGCTCTTATGACCCAGTCGTTGACAACTGCCACACTTTACTTTATGGTCGACCGACAGTTTAATTGCTGGTGGTTAATACTCCACAGTTGTAAACAACATGGCTTTCTTACCTTTGCTGTTCTCCCGGGGTCGGGGGTAATGATCACGACCGCCCGGTGCATCGTTCACGTCCTTATATTCGGGGCGGTAGTTGGCCGAGGTGGGGGGCAGGGACGGAGTTTTGGCGAGGCGGTGTGGTTGGTGAGCATAGGGTGCGACAGAGTAGGAGTTGGTGAGAGGAGGAGGGGAAAGTGGCGATAGTAGTGTAGATTCTGTCTTGGTGCTTCTTGAAATGTTTCGGGATTTCCTTTGGGGCCTGTGTGACGTATACGAGTAGGAAGGGTTGACTCCTGTCATGGCCATAGCTTGGCACTGCTTGCCTTCCCCTATACTGCTCCTCAGGTGTTGGGTTGAGCCGTGAGATACGACTCCGGGGCCATAACTTGCCACCCGCCTCCATCGTGGCGAGCGTATGGCTTGAAGAGTAGGCGGGAGCAACATTAGCCTTGGGGTTACCATCTTGTCGTAGTTGCGCGTTTCTTACTTCGAGAGCTTGACTTGAGTTTCAGTAGTCCTTGAAGCAGAGAAGATGGTGATCTCAGGACCAGAAGATGACCCCAAACACGTAGAAAAGGCCTTCTCAGGACAAGTTCGTGGACGTGATGACGGGCAAGCAAGTGAAACGAGAGGTCGGCCGATCTTCTGTTGCAAGATGGTGCATGCACCATTGATGGCTCCAGTGTTGGCACTGGTTGTGTCGAAGCACATCGCCACGACTCGTTCCTGGACCCCCCAAAGTCTTCTAGACCCTTTGGAAACACGGGCGGGTACCCGGGGGCATCCCCATTTCCGGAGTGAATTTTGGGGGACTCCAAAGGAGTTCTCCACCCCTTCCCCTGTGAAGGGAGGCGCGTCTTTCGGCGGGGAGTGCCTTTGTCCTGAGGGGGGGGAATTTTTCCCCGGGCCCAAATGAACGGTAAGGGGGGGGTAAGGGGGGACTAAAAAGTCTCTTTGATGCCCTTCCCCAAAAAGGGAACCTGTATTTCGCTCTTGCCTGTGAATGGACTGGGATTCAGCACAAGCTTTTGGTGGATCGGGGGCCCAAAAGTATTGCTTCAAAGGGGCTTGGCGGTACTGCCCCCCAGTTTTTTTAAGGGCCCGACAAAGATCAGGGGAAGGACGGACTTCGTGCCCTTTTGCCCTTTCCCCCCCCTCGTTTTGGGTGGAGAAGCAAACCCCGGCGGGGAAAAAGTTTTTGATTGTTGGCAGCGTTGGTGGATTTGAGGGACTCAGCATGAGATTTCCAGCCCCCACCATCTTTCCCCCTTTGGGTCTTTTGACGGCTACTTTTGAAAAAGAGCTTTCACGTCGGAAAAACTGTTCTTTCAGTTCTTGTCCGGGAACCAGCCATCGAACCCCGCCCCCCAAATTCCCGCTGGGCAAAAAGGAATTCTTTGTCTTCGGGGGAAGGGTCATCGGGAAGGTGAGGGCGTCGGAAGGGGGCGTTTTAAAAAAGGGTTTCTGGGGGGACTTTTTTGGGAAAGGGGTTTTTTGTTTTGGGCAGGGCGTGATTTCCAGATTTATTCTTGCTTTTGCTCGGGAAACTTCCTCGTCGAAAAGTCAGTAATCTCCCTCACGCTATTTTCTGCGTTTTGGGGGGGATCCAAAGCCGTGTCCAGAAGTCGAGGGACCTCCTTTGAAACCCTAAGCTGCACTCTCCCTGCACCGTTTCTTCTTTTCCCTTGTGTGTTAGAAAAATCGTCGAAAAAACGTCCCCACGGCGGGAATTTTTGCTCCTGTGAATAGGGGAAACCCATTTAGGGCCAAGAACCCAAAAATTTCTTTTTCCCTTTCTGGGGTCATGACCTGAGGGGAAAAAAAAGGAAATGTTCAAGATCGATCCGCCACCTCTAAATTCAAAACAGATTAGCCTGAGTCTTTGCACACGACAGTTCTAAGTACAAGGCAGAATCCCAAACAAAAGTACGTAAAAAAATTTTGGGAACTTTGAAAAATTACCCCTATCCCGCTTTTGGAAACCTAGTGCAACATGTAAAAACTGCCACGCCCCGGGAAAAGTGTTGTTTATTGCTGCATTTGCCCAAATGGGGAAGATGTCCCTCATTCCAATACCATTTCCCTCTGCGAGTTCCTAGTGTGCTGGTGTGTGGAGCTGGATTGGGGGGTTTCCCAGACATGGACTCGGATGAGGGAGACCATCCTGGGAAATTGTTGGGGTTGTGGGTGGGGGGGCGCAGGTGGGGCCCGTGGGAAAGCGAGCTGGAGGCCCCAACAAACCCCATTGCCCCCCGTTTTTTGCCAGCTTTTTTGGGTTAAAAATTTTCCCTCACAAAATATTGTTTACCCAGTAAAAAAGGGGTATCCCGGTTATCTTCGGAAATTTTTTGTTCTATAATTTATCAAAAAAAAAAAAACCTTTAAAACACATTTAAAGGGAAAGGCCTTTATGAGACTCAAAAAAATAGCATGAATTTAAATTTTCATTTAAAACTCTTCGCCATTTAATACCTTTGTGAAAAAAAACTTTTTAGATGGAGAATATCAATAGAAGGGGAATTTTAAATTTGTTTTCCCTTTGAAATATTTTTTTTTCCCCCGAAAAAGAATTACAGCATGCTTTAAATTAGCTTTAAAATAAAAAAATAACCTTTCCAAAATTGGGGAAAAAATTTACCCGTTTTCATGGCTTTTTATTTAAACGCTAATTTTTTGCATGCTGCAAAATTTTTTATCAAAAAAAAAAAATATACCCAATGGAAAGTGATAAAATTTTCCCGTTCTTTTATATTCTCTATGTAAAAATTTTTCCCCCCAAAATATTAAATGGCGAAGATTTTTTAAAAGAAAAATTTGGGTTCATGCATTTTTTTGGGAGTCTCAAAATGGCATTATTTGGGTGTTTTGGGGTTTTTTTATTTGATAATACTTTTAGAACAAACTTTTCCGAAGATAGCAGATCCCCTTTTTACAATAAAATAATTTTGTAGGGGAAAATTACCATTTTAAACTGGAAACACGGGGGGAAGTGGAGGTTTTTTGGTCCTCCAGCTCGCTCCGGGCGGACAGCAAATTTTGGGTTTAAGCCGCCCTCTGTTTCAGCCCCAAAAAAGGGCGTGGTCAAGTGCAAGGCAATAGTCAGTTCTGGTCCCTTGGGACAAATGACTGTCAGGGGGTCTGTTTTGAGAAAAAAAAAAAAAAAACATAAAACCGAAATCCAAAAACTGACCCAAAAAATATACCGATGGAAAAAAATAATTTCCCCCATAAAGGTTTTACCGACAAATAAAAAAAAACCGGTAAAAACCGGGGTTAAAATACCGGTATTTCGGGTATAAACCCCGGGTACCCGGGGCACATCCCTTTCACTCGTATGGCCCCCTCTCCATATCAAAATTTTTACATTCATTTCCCCTTTGTCCCTTTGTGTTGGCCGAAACCCAAAACCCCCCAGGAGGGGGGTCACAAACCCCCCGGGTAACACCCGGGAACCCATTCCCCTGCTGGGTGGACAGGGGCTAGGGTTTTAAGGGAAAAAGCCCATCTGTATTTCCCCCTCTGCCCGGGGATCAAAACCCGGGAAATTCTCGGTTTTTGAGCCGAAACGTGCTTCCCCCCACACACGGAGTTTCCCCTTTGTGGTATTCTTTATTTTTTTTTCATTTTTAGTTGTATTTTACAAGGGGGCCAAAAGCAATGCTCGGTGGCCCCCCCTCCATATCAACATTTTTTTATTTTACCTTATTTCCCTTTGTTTTGGGGCCCAAGCCACCCCCCCGGAGAGCAGGTCACAAACCCCTGGCTAACACCCCTTTCCCATTTACCGCCCGTAAGTGGCCCGTGGTTTTTTGGAAGGGCTGGAGCAGAAAAAGGGCCCTCATGAGTAATAATGATGTGATAAAAAAGGGCAACATAAAAAGAAGACGGGGGGGTACATGGGGGTGTGGGAAAAAGGCCTCAGTGCCAATTTACCCAGCCTTTAAAACTAAGGGGTTTTTTTTTGATGCTTTTTTTTTTTTAAGGGACAGTTTTTTTTGGTGTTTTGTCACTACCCGTTTAAGCTGCTGTTCCCTCTCTCCCAAAAATTTAGTGATAAGTTTTGACCAAAATCAGGTCCAAAATTATTTGAAAAAAAATCATCAAAAACCCCTCCTGGTAAAAATATTGTCTGCTTTTGGGAAATACAAGTTGTTCCCTTTTTGCCGTGGGTCAGGGGATGTGGGCCCCGTACAAAAAATGTAAATTATTTGAATGGGGGTATTTGGAGAGTAAAAATGTAATAATGGTGGGTTGGGTTTTTTAGGAGGGTGTCAGCAACCAAAAAAGTAAACAGAATTTTATCTTTCCAAAAAATTTAAAACCCCCAAAATGCAGCAGGCCCAGTGCAGGGTTTTGGGAAAAGTACGATAATTATCGTATTTGTACGATAATTTTACTATCCGTACGATGTACGATGCATAGCTGAGAATCGTACACGAAAATACGATAATTGACTCACAAATATAATTACATTATATGGTCATACAAAAATTGTCATCGCAAAAAAAAAAAAAAAAAAAAATTGCCGCTGTCAACTTCCGCGAGAGAGAGAGAGAGAGAGAGAGAGAGAGAGGATGAGGAGAGAGAGAGGAGGAAGAGAGAGTTTTGAGTTTTGAGTTTGACTTTTGGTCCTTTGCATGACATGGATTTGGACCGTTGCTTGCCGCATTAGAACGCAGATTGTGAGAGGGTATTTAGCAAGATTAACCTTACCAAGACAAAGGTAAGAAACTGACTTCTAACAGGAACCATACTTACTTTCATCCCTACACATGATATGATATGTCGATGACAACTGACACACTATAATTAAAAGCGCCAGCTGACACAGGGGATGAAAGAATAGAGGAGGAACAGGAATTCCTCTTTTCTTTTGAGGATGATAGCTATGTAGAGTTCTCGAGTTCAGCTTCTTTTGAGTCATTATATGTGTTACTAAATATATTTTTGTTTTATTTAATTTAATTTATTTTGGAAAAAATAAATTAACATGGAATTTTGTGTCATGATTGGATATATATTTTGGTGAGAAGAGAAAATATTTCTATATGTGGAATGCTGAATTCAAGGATGTATATAGTTATCTACTGACTATATTATTTTAGCTAAGGTTGTACGATAATCTATCTGAAAATACGATAATTTTGGTGGCTCGGTACGATAATGTGGCCTACAAAAGTTCACAACCCTGCCCGAGTGTCTGAGTGAGGCAGGAAGCAGGGTGTGGGCCCTGCAGGCAGGGATAGTGTGAAGGCAGTGCATGGCTCTCTGTGTCCTGACTGTGACCACTGTTGCAGGTGCTGAGGTCACAGTCCCAGATGGCTGGCTCTTGTGTCCTGACTGTGACCACTGTTGGAGGTGCTGAGGTCACAGTCCCAGCTGGGTGTTCTGCTCCACACTAAGGCATCTCGCGTAGGCAACCCTAAAGCTTCCTGCAGAACCGGCCATCATGTGTGCTGCCGCGAGTATTGCTGCGCTGGAGGCTGTGGCAGGAGGCAGCAGCACCACCAGTGGCCGGGAGCAGCAGCAGCAGTTTGCCTCAGCTGTGGGGAGGCACAGGAGGGATGGCAAGAATCACCTGGAGGCAGGCAGCTCAGCCCATGAAAGAGGGAGGCAGTTTTGTTGCTCACAATGTAGTAAATCATTCAGATGCAAGAGTGTGTTTGAGAGACATTTCCTGACACACAGTGGCGTCAAGGATTATGAATGTCGTGAGTGTGAGATTTTTTTTTATCGTAAGTCTGTCGTCATGTGCATCTTTTAATGAGAATTTGGCTTTAGTTAGGAAATTAAAGCGTGGGAATAGGTTAAGTTAGGTTAGATTAGTGAGTCAAAAGGTGGGGTTAGGTTAGTTTAATTTTCATATCTCATATACACTCCTTCCTATTAAAAACGTCTTATATCTCCGAAAGTAGTGATTTGCGACGGAAGCTCATAGAGTGTGTTTCTTAGAATCTATTAAGGTGAATAGAAACCACACTCCCAATGGGGAGTTTTCAAAGCTAAGCCGCCAGATGTCCCTCGCGCATCTCACATCCTCTGCTCTGTGAGGCTGAATGATCTATCATTTACCGTAAATTCTCTGTACTTCTTTGGGACATATCAGAATTATCCTTCAATACAACAATTGAAACAGTTCTTAATAAAAAATGTAGTTTATCATTTTATTTGTCTGCACTTGGTGAAAATATTGACAAAACAATTGAATACTTGAAAACTCAATCTTTAAAAATCGTCTTTTCATAAAAAAAACGCAAGTTCAAGCAGAATGAGGCTTCAGGAAATATCTACTTATCTGTAAGCATTTACTGAGTACCTGTTTTGGGTAACTACACTTTTTATTAAGAACTGTTTCAGTTGTTGTATTGAAGGGTAATTCTGATGTGTCCCGAAAAAGCACAGGGAATTTACGGTAAATGATAGATCATTCACGCTCAAAGTGCTGAGGATGTGACAGCCTGAGAGACAGGCTTGAGCGTGAGCTTATTAGAAAACTCCCCATTGTGTTTCAGTCCTAGAGTAAAAATTTACCAAACCATTGAAGAGGAGGTGGTGGCCCGTCACTTTTTTTTTACATGGCCTATATAGCGCGTGTAGGCCGTGAGCTCCAGGGTTGGGATGGCAGGCCCTGGAGGCACACTTGAGGGCTGTGATGGTTGGCCCTCGCCCGTGGTGGCACAGGCAGGATTGTTATAGTGACGCCTGTGATTAGAGGCTCATGCCGCCCCCCTGTGTCCTCCCATGCACTTGCAATCGAAGGTAGAGTTAATGGACAGGGCATGTGGGTGTTCTTAGGCCACTCGACGGTGCAGAAAGGTTTTAAGCGGATTTATGGGTCTCACTCGGGTCTTCGAGAACGCCACACGGTGACGCAAACCACTCTGCTACCGCCTCCCCACATATAATATAATACAAGGCTATTAAACAGGTCATATCTATATAATACAAGGATATTAAATAAGTCATATCTATATAATATTGCTTATGTTCATTAAAATCGTCGAATGGTGGTTATATAATATTACAATGAAAATTAAGTTCTGGGTCTCAAGGGGTTAAGAGGCCACCAAGGATACCCTCATGTTTCAAGTATAATTATTAATAATGTTATTACCAACGTTTTCCCCACTACTACTTACATGATTTCACTTGGATATTTATATTAGCACTGAGATATTTCATGTTATTTATTGATCAACATTTTTTTTCCCATTACAGTTTGTGTGTGGCATGAAGGAGTGTGTGGCAGTTAAGAAATTGTGGTGTCTTAGGGGTCAAAATGCAACACTCGCCAAGTGCAAGATGACCTCTGATGACCTCTAAGGTGTTACAGGGTCATTCACAAGCCAGGCGACAGGTGAGAGGAGGAGAAGAACGGTATGTTTTATTCTATTGTATGTACAGGTTTTACTAGTAGTGCTATAGATTAATAGACGATCAGTTTTCAAAGAGCTAGTCAAGATATTTAACAGATATTTTTGAACTACATTCATAAAAAAAAAAACTTCTTATGAACTTCAATATTTGATTAGCTACCTGTATTTAGAAGTCAAGAAGCATTAGTTAACTTTTAAAAGTATAGAGTGTAGTAGCAAATGTGTGAGGTCGTTAAGACAAAAAAATCAAACTTTGGATCTGTAGAATGAAAAAAAAGTTACAGCAAGACAAGAACCTATCGGTGAAATAAAACAATATATATATATTATAGTAATTCAATATATTATTATAATCATATATAATAGTAATAAAATTTAATATAATAATCAAATAAATAATACAGTATATTGAGGCAAAAGTTGAGTTTTTTGGTTAAATTTCACAAAAAAATGCCAAAAAATAGCAAAAAAGTAGTATCAAGTTGAAAATACCTGAAAGCCTCTCCGGAGACACACTGATTGGAAGGCTTAAAGAAAAACAAAGTAATGTGTCGAGGCAAGTTTATTTAGATGTAAAACTACATAATGTACATTTATACATGCATATACTGTAAGGCCATACTGTTGTCACTAGATGTACTGTTAACATGGTAACTCTAGATGTACTGTTAACATGGTAACTCTAGATGTACTGTTAACATGGTAACTCTAGATGTACTGTTAACATGCTAATCCTAGATGTATTGTTAACATGGTAACTCTACTATGTACTGTTAACATGGCAAGCGAGTTTAAGTTCTTTTCATAATTTCCTTTTCCCTAATCTCCGGACGGTCTTCTAAGTTTTTATGACTTAGAACTAACTAATGTTTTTTGACTTCCAAATGTATGTAGCTAATAAAATATTGAAGTTCTTAAGATGTTTTTTTTTTATCAATGTAGTGAAAATATCGAAGTTAAATATCTTGATTAGCTCTTTGAAAACTGATAATCTATTTACATTACTAGTAAAAACTGTCAAGTTGTTACGGCAAAAATACCGTTCTCCTCCTCTCACCGGGCTTGTGAATGACCCTGTAACACCTTAGAGGTCATCAGAGGTCATCTTGCACTTAGCGAGTGTTGCATTTTGACCCCTAAGACACCACAATTTCTTCACCGCCATCACTCCTTCATGCCACACACAAACTGTAATGGGAAAAAATGTTGATCAATAAATAACATGAAATATCTCAGTGCTAATATAAATATCTCAGTGCTAATATAAATATCTCAGTGCTAATATAAATATCTCAGTGCTAATATAAATATCTAAGTGCTAATATAAATATCTCAGTGCTAATATAAATATCTCAGTGCTAATATAAATATCTCAGTGCTAATATAAATATCTAAGTGCTAATATAAATATCTAAGTGCTAATATAAATATCTCAGTGCTAATATAAATATCTCAGTGCTAATATAAATATCTAAGTGCTAATATAAATATCTCAGTGCTAATATAAATATCTCAGTGCTAATATAAATATCTAAGTGCTAATATAAATATCTAAGTGCTAATATAAATATCTCAGTGCTAATATAAATATCTAAGTGAAATCCTGTAAGTAGTGGCGGGGAAAACGTTGGTAAATGAATAACATTAAATATAACAAAAGGACTTTTTTCCCATCAATCTTTCTTTAAACTTTGCACATAAACTGTAGTGGGGAAAAAATAACTGATAATGAACAAAATTTCATATTATCTTAAGGTCTCATGCTTAAAATTATGCCTCTATTTACCTAATAATAGGGTTAACTATGATAACATACAACTGAAATTTAGAACTAGTATTCCCTTCTCCTGGCATCAAATATCAGTCAGGAAGCAGCATTTTTCACCAACAAAATCAGTCTGGTTGTTTGTGGTACAATGGTGGTGGTGTGTAAGGGAGCAGAGGAGGCTAAGGATCTAATTATGTTAACTGGCATCTGGCCTGTGTATTCATCTTCATCTAGTTGTATTTTACAGGGAATTTACAGCAATGCTCGTATGGCCCTCCATATCAACATTTATTTTTCTCATTCATCCTTAGTGTTGGCCGAAGCCACCACCCCGGGAGGCGGGTCACAAACCCCCGGCTAACACCCGGTACCCATTCACTGCTGGGTGGACAGGGGCTCGGGTTTTAAGAAGACCGCCCGTCTGTCTTCGCTCCGCCCGGGGATCGAACCCGGGACTTCTCGGTTGTGAGCCGAGCTTGCTAACCCTTACACTACGGAGTGTGTGTGTGTGTGTGTGTGTGTGTGTGTGTGTGTATTCATCTAGTTGTATTTTACAGGGCCAGAGCAACGCTCGTATGGCCCCGTCTCCATATCAACATTTTTATCATTCATCCTTAGTGGAAGGATGTGTGTGTGTGTGTGTGTGTGTGTGATGAGTCCACCATCACCACCACAGCCCGATCCTGCCTGGCTGTCGCGAGTACTTATATCAACGACTACTTGTAAGGTGAAGGCGGGAACTGTGGTGAGGACTGCATGTTGAGTCTTCTGTCGATTCCTCACAGGATGGAAACACTGAAAGATAAATATACTTGTTAAACCCTTCACGGCCAGATCTTTTCTTTGCTATAAAAAAATGTATGTTGTCGAGCTATAAAATTACGAAAAGTAACTGAATATACCAAATTAGTTAGTGGGACAAGGATACCCTACTAAACGGGTCATAGCTATTAAATTTTGCATATATTCACTAAAATTCGTCTAATGGTACCCAAATTAAAATGGAAATTACGTTCTGGGCCTCAAGGGGTTCAATCAACGGCGACTTGTAAGATGGAGGCGAGAACTGTGTGGGGTCAGGACTGCATGTTAAGTCTTCTGTCTATTCCTCACATGATGAAAACACTGAAATAAAAATATATTTGTTAATTTAAGGCAATAGTTACCTAATGAAACCAAAATGTAGTTCATTAATAAGATATTCCTGAGTCACTTTGGTGTGTTTGTCTATTCCTCACACGATGGAAACACTACTGAAAGAACAACAATTTAAGTCCATCAATACCAATCCATCATCAAGAGTTGTGTGAAGGAAGATGTTACAGTGTTGATGTGATTGATGAGAACAAACCTCAATGTCTGTCTGCCTGTCTGCCTCACAACCCTTGTCTGTCTGTCTGTCTATCTGTGAAGGAAGGAGTTGATATGATTGATGAGAACAAAACTCAATGTCTGCCTGCCTGCCTGCCTCGACACTCATAATGGAGGCTAAAGCTAATACTGTAAACAATCCTTATTAACACTGATGAATTAAATGTTTCTATATTTTCTTTCACACTTTTACTCATCCTACATTTGCTGTCTGGATTTTACAGTGTGTTATTTCACTATGATTTAATAAATAAAAACTGAAATAATGATATAGATATAGTTAATACAAGCAACCAGGGGCGTAGATATATACGGCTGATATATAATACGATATATTGATATATACGGCCATGGCTGGGGTATTCTGTATAATGCTCTAATACCCACCACTGATCTGATCTTAGAATATACCCTTCTATGGGGCATCAGAGTGGCCCCGCTTGCCTAGTGCCCCCCAGGTGCCCCAAATTGATAGATACCCAGCCACGCCACTGTTAACAAAGCAATCCAGTCCTTTAACAACCCACAAACTACCTAGCAAAAAAAGAAAAAAAATCCTACCCACAAGCCTCTGCGACGTTGTTAATGAGTTCGAAATACTAACGAACCCTATCAATATAAACTTTTAAAAAATACTACAAAACTATGCCAACACTATTACTAACTCACATTTACTAACATTTAAGACTTAGATAACGTACGTTACAGGTCAAGAATTATTGGTCAAAGGTCAACAGGTAAGGGCGTGGGAAAGAAATAAGGGAAAGGTTTAGTGTTTCGAAGCAGTGTTGAACGGAGTTGAGCAGCTTGAGCTGCTTGAGTATTCCGGTATGAGCGACAGTCGAGGGCGCGCCAGCGGTTAGGCAGGGTGCATGTGCAGGGCAGCTGGGAGGGTTGTGTGTACAGGCAGCTGGGAGGAAGAAGGGGATGAATTTTGGCCAAACAACCCTTTATTTTGTTGCTTTTCTTCATATTTCTGCAGCTTAGAGAGAGAGAGAGACTTCAATACACTCGCAATCGAAGGTAGAGTTGATGGGCAGGGCATGTGGGTGTTCTTAGGCCACTAGACGGTGCAGAAAGGTTTTGGGTTTCTTCGGGGATTGAACTCGGGTCACCGAGAACGCCAGTCGGAGACTCTAACCACTCCGCTACCGCCTCCCCAATATGCCTATTGGGTATACTAGACTATATGCCTAGGCTTATATATAGCCGCTAATACCCTTCTATGTAACATCAGAATGGCCCAATTAGCTCAGTTTGCCTAGTGCCCCCCATACTCAGCTGTGCCCCCCCCCCCCCCAAGGAGCCCCCATTAATAGCTACACAGCCACGCCCCTGCAAGCAACTACCAACACATTTCCACCCACAACTTTTCCTCAGGTGTTAGAAAATATTACATTGACTGACTTAAGTAAAACATTATAAACTTTAACCCATTCACGCCCAGATCTTTCCTTTGCTATAAAAAATTGTATGTTGTCGAACCATAAAATTACGAAAAGTAAATGAATATACCAAATTAGTTAGTCGATAAGGATACTAAACAGGTCATATCTATAAAACATTGCTTATATTCGCTAAAAATCGTCTAATGGTGGTCAACTTACAATGGAAATAACGCTCTGGGCCTCAAGGGGTTAATATATAATAGACGACAAACTAAGTCATGTCAGATACCTCGAAAAGCGTCCGAAGATAAAGCACAATCATATTATTCAACCAAAAACTATAGAAAAAAAAAAAGCTGAGTGGGGCGTCCAACAAACTCTTACTAACTAACACACCACGGCTGATTTACCACACACAACACAGGCAAAACAAGTCTTACGTACAGAGTTAACCACATAGTTACCATTAGAGGGAGTGGTGGTGGTGGTGGTGGTTGCCTCAAAGTACGTGGTGGTGGTGGTAGTTAGTCATATTCTTAATCACGAACTACCATAAAACCTGCAATTAAATACCTGTTATAACACACGTACACACACACACAATGGTTTTATAATGTGTGTACTTTGCATAAACTGTACGTGTGTGTGTGTGTGTGTGTCATTCACCCATGGTTCCGTGGACAAGACCATGGGTGAAGGACAGACACACACACACACGGGTAGCACGCTCGGTTCACAACCGAGAAGTCCCGGGTTCGATCCCCGGGCGGAGCGGAAACATATGGGCTGTTTCCTTAAAACCCGAGCCCTTGTCCACCCATCAGTGAATGGGTTCCGGGTGTTAGCTGGGGTTTGTGACCTGCTCTCCGGGGTGGTGGCTTAGGCCAAAACTAAGCACTAAGGATGAATGATAAAAATGTTGATATGGAGACGGGGCCATACGAGCGTCGCTCTGGCCCTGTAAAATACAACTAGATGAATGAATAGGCTACACGCACAGTCTATGCAAAGTACACACATTATAAATCCCTGGATCACACTAACATAAGTAAAAGATGAACAGGAGATGTAAATGTTCTCACATTCACAATAATTAATTTTAAAGCAGAAAAAGTCAATTTATATCACCTTTAGTTTTAAGGCAGAAAAGTCCAATTTTATCAATTAATTCTAATTTTAAAGCAAAAGTCTCTATTTCAAAGATTGAAAATGAATACACCCACAGTGATAGTGGTTCGAATCCAAAACTGCTCCTAGGGATGTTTCACTGACAAATTCGTGCGGTTGCTGCCCCCCCTTTAGCAAGACCATGGGTGAAACACACAAACACACACACACATTAGTATTGAAAACCCTCGTAATCTATACTTAACACTTCCCTGCACACACACACAGAGAGAGAGAGAGAGAGAGAGAGAGAGAGACGTCCTCCCTCTTCCACTGTCTTTTAGTCACTAACTCCCTCCAACACCTTCCCTCCTCCTCCCCTCCACTCTTTAACAACCCTTCACCTCGTCACATAGTTATCAGCCACTTCCCTATTCCCCCTTCGTACAATCTATAGACCTATTCAATAGCTTACTAGATCTATTCCATTAGTAGTGTACAAAAAACCTACACGCTATAAACAAACACCAGTAGGTACTACATCTGAGTACTGTCAATAGTAATGTTTGTTTATTGGTCGACTATAATGCAAAGTTGATGACACTATAGTAAGTTGATAGACAAAGTTGATAGATAATATGTAATACTACTATAATATATAATAATATAGTTAATAGACATATTTGATAGATAATAGATAATAATACTATTATTAAATACTGAAATACGCAGTGAATGGACCCTACCCATAACTACGTCACGGTTTGTTTACATCGGTGCATTGTGGGGATAAGGCGGGGTCGCCGTGGGTGGACCTACGAAGGGAAAACTACGGCGATGGAAGAATTTAGAGTATATTTGCGCGAAATTGATATTCCAGGTGCTATATTACTGTGCTCTGTTCTCGCTGACAACACTATAGAGAAGACCTGAGGTAATGGCTGATGTGCAGAGGCTTCTAAACCAAGAAAACAGAGTCATAACAGAGCCTCGTCAAAAGGTAAGCAACTGGTAGGTACGTAATGTGTCCCTACCACTTGCTTACTTCTTAATGAGACTGCTGTGACTGTTTTCCTGGTTTAGAAGCCTTTGCACATCAACCATCACCTCAGGTCTTCTCTATGTTGTCAGCGAGCACAGAAATATAGCACCTGGAATATCAATTTCGCCCAAAAACACTCTAAATTTTTTCATGTCGTAGTCTTCTCTTTGTAGGTTGTACATATTCATGGTTATGATAGTATTAAAATACCTTATTAATTGAGTTCCTTTTGTTGTCTTTCCACATAATAAGTAGTGTACTCATGGTTTAAGTGTTACTTGACGAGCCAATGAATACTCTTTGAGTCTATACCAACATCACCAACCTTTGCTTTGATTTATCTTATTACTCCATCCATAAAAAAGTTGCATAACCACGGTGACATTACCCATCCTTGCCTCATGGTACCTAGCTGGTACTGTTGTCTACCGATATTTTTATCCCTACACAAATCGGGAAAACTCGCCGACGGTAATGGCTAGGTTAGATTTTGCTTTGATTTATCTTATTACTCCATCCATAAACAAGTTGCATAACCACGGTGACATTACCCATCCTTGTCTCATGGTACCTGGTACTCTCGTCTACCGAAATGCTCGTCCCTACATAAATCGGGGAAAACTTGCCGACGGTAATGGTTAGGTTAGGGTAATAATGGACGAGAGCTTCGCGGTCGTTTTCAGAGACAGGCTATTTTTTCTTGGCCTATTATAGGTGCTTGTTCTAATGGAGATAGTTTTATTTTGCGCAAACCCATTAAAAAAAAAAAAAAAAAAAAAAAAAAACTAATCTAACCTTATAGGTTTTAATGAAACCTAACCTAACCTTAACCTCAAAGTATACCTAACCTAACCTTATAGGTTTCATTAAAACCTAAAAGACCCAGATTCAGTGTTTTTAATGGAACCGGTACCATAAAATTTGGATTACATTTTTTTCTATGGGTTTGCGCAAAATAAAACTATCTCCATTAGAACAAGCACCTATTGTAGGCCAAGAAAAAATAGTTGGTGTCTCTGAAAACGACCGCGAAACTCTCGTCCATTATAACCAGGTTAGGTTACCGTTAGGTTAGGTTAAGGTCAGTTAGGTTAGGTATTCATATCACAGGTATAAGCTTATTAGTTATACATACATACTCCACTCCATACACACTCTTTAACCCTTCAATACATCCCACATTCCCTCCCAGTCTACTCTGTCATATGATTTGGTATTAGTCCAGATGAACACCGAACTCACTTTGGTGGACGAAACCATTTTTTTCTGGTGTGTTTTTATGTGTTTTGAATGAATCTGCTAACTGTTTCTGTGGCTTTTTTTTTTTTTTTTTTTTTTGTTTGCAAAAATGAGAAAAAAAAAATTAACCTAAACCTAACCTAACCTTTACCTAACTACAAAAAAAAAAAAAAAAAAAAAAAAAATGCCACAGAAACAGTTAGCAGATTCATTCAAAACACATAAAAACACCAGAAAAAAATGGTTTCGTCCACCAAAGTGAGTTCGGTGTTCATCTGGACTAATACCAAATCATATGACAGAGTAGACTGGGAGGGAATGTGGGATGTATTGAAGGGTTAAAGAGTGTGTATGGAGTGGAGTATGTATGTATAACTAATAAGCTTATACCTGTGATTATGAATACCTAACCTAACTGACCTTTACCTAACCTAACGGTAACCTAACCTGGTTATAATGGACGAGAGTTTCGCGGTCGTTTTCAGAGACACCAACTATTTTTTCTTGGCCTACAATAGGTGCTTGTTCTAATGGAGATAGTTTTATTTTGAACAAAACCAGTTTTATTTTGAACAAAACCAGTTTTATTTTGAACAAAACCCATAAAAAAAAAATAATTTAATCCGAATTTTATGGTACCGTTTCCATTAAAAACACTGAATCTGAGTCCTTTAGGTTTTAATGAAACCTATAAGGTTAGGTTAGGTATACTTTGAGGTTAAGGTTAGGTTAGGTTTCATTAAAACCTATAAAGTTAGGTTAGGTTTCATTTAAAAAAAAAAATTAAAGGGTTTGCACAAAATAAAACTATCTACATTAGAACAAGCACCTATTGTAGGCCAAGAAAAAATAGTCTGTGTCTCTGAAAACGACCGCGAAACTCGTCCATTATTACCCCTAACCTAACCATTACCGTCGGCGAGTTTTCCCCGATTTATGTAGGGACGAGCATTTCGGTAGACGATAGTATTATTAGGTACTATCTCCATGGTACCAGGTACCATGAGGCAAGGATGGGTAATGTCACCGTGGTTATGCAACTTGTTTATGGATGGAGTAATAAGATAAATCAAAGCAAAATCTAATCTAGCCATTACCGTCGGCGAGTTTTCCCGATTTGTGTAGGGATAAAAATATCGGTAGACGACAGTACCAGGTACCAATAGGATGGATAATGTCACGGTGGTTATGCAACTTGTTTTGATGGAGTAATAAGGTAAATCAAAGCAAAGGTTTGGTGATGTTGGTATAGACTCAAGAGTTTTCATTGGCTCGTAAGTAACACTTAAACCATGATGTACCACTACTTATTATGAGGAAAGACAACAAAAGGAACTCAATTAATAAGGTATTTTAATACTATCATAACCATGAACATGTACAACCTACAAAGAGAAGACTACGACGATGAAAAATTTAGAGTTGTTTTTGGGCGAAATTGATATTCCAGGTGCTAATTTCCGTGCTCGCTGACAACATAGAGAAGACCTGAGGTGATGGTTGATGTGCAAAGCTTCTAAACCAGGAAAACAGTCACAGCAGAGTCTCATTAAGAAGTAAGCAAGTGGTAGGGACACATTACGTACCTACCAGCTGCTTACCTTTTTGACGAGGCTCTGTTGTGACTCTGTTTTTCTTAGTTTAGAAGCCTCTGCACATCAGCCATTACCTCAGGTCTTCTCTATAGTGTTGTCAGTGAAAACAGAGCACAGTAATATAGCACCTGGAATATCAATTTCGCGCAAAATAACTCTAAATTCTTCCATCGCCGTAGTTTTCCCTTCGTAGGTCCACCCGCGGCGACCCCGCCTTATCCCCACAATGCACCGATGTAAACAAACCGTGACGTAGTTAAGGCGGCGTCACACTAGCACTTTTTCCGTCTAGTTTTTTCAGCAACTTTCTAAAAACTAAACAATTTTCTGACTGCAAGCCGTCACACACACAATCGTTCGCCTGCACTACCATCAGCTGTTCCTTAGACTGTAAACAAACATGGCTCTGACGCTAGGGAAAGCTATTGCTGGTATACACTTAATTATGTGTATTATCAATAGTAGACCTAATATCGACCTAGATATAATAAGACCTAGATAAGACCTAGAATATCAAGGCCTTCTTGGTGTACAAGTCTGATCTGTGGTCCCAGAGACAAGGGTGGCCTCGTATGTGTGGTGCCCAAATTGAATGTGTGCTTCACAGTCCTGGTTACTCTGCTGCCACCACCCACATTAAGTGGGGAAAAAAAAAAAATGAATAAAAATAAAAGATGTAAGAAAATATGTAAGTACTGGTTGGATCTGAATGACAACGCATTAATATATTTCTAATTATAATATATTTAACTCTTTACTGTCTCACTTCCCAACTTGTGTACATTCACAAACCGCCTTAACTTTAAGTATTCCTATCCCCTAACGATACGCACACTTTTTAACCTAACTTCTTACTTAATAAACATATTCCATCCTATTCGAATGTAAAACAAACTACTTAATAAACATACGTCATCCTATTCTAATGGGAAACAGACTTAATCCTACACTCTCCGCCACACTATCTCTCCTTTATCCGCCACACTTATCACTCTGGGCGATAAGAACACGAGAGTCATGTTGGGGGAGCCGTGAGTGTGCGGCTGTCTCACACAGCGCCACGGGTAGGGCACCGCCACTATCCCAGCCACAACAGGGCTGCCGCTGTAGCGGTCTGGGAGGTTTGGTTATCCAGTTTGTTGTGTTATGAGATGCCATGTAGCGCGCCAGAGGTACGATGTTTACTTTTCATTTCATCCCGCCGCGCGGAGAGGCAACAGCTTGCTCCCGGTGTCGTGCAGGAAATCGGCCCGCGTCGTAAATCGTCCCGCGGAAACTTATTTAACCTAAATAACTCTACAAAACCTAACACAAACCTATCCTAAGCCTAACCTAACCTAAACCAGACCTAAACATAACTTAAATATAACTTAACCTAAACCTAAAAACTATGTTTGCCGATCTGAGGGGCGATCTGATAGAATTTTTTTAAAGTGGTTAAAGGGATATTATAAAGGCGATGTAGGAAAAGTTCTTACGTCTAGTAACCAGGGTAGAACACGCAGTAACGTACTCAAGCTGGAAAAGCGTAGACATAGAAAGGAAATAGGGAAAAAATGGTTCATAAGTAGGGTGGTAAATGACTGGAATGGACTCAGTCGTTAGGTGGTCAATGCGGAGTCAATAGGGAGTTTTAAAAGGTGACTAGACAATTTAATGGATGGGGATGAAAGGCAGATGTAGGCTATGGTGTTAAGTAACAGGAACTACCAAGTGTATAGGTCTCACGGCCTCTTGTAGCTTTCTTATGTTTTCTTCCCTCAGATCGCCACATATAGTTTTCTAGGTTTAATTTAAGTTATATTTAAGTTATGTTTAGGTCTGGTTTAGGTTACATTAGGTTTAGGATAGGTTTGTGTTAGGTTTTGTAGAGTTATTTAGGTTAAATAAGCGTCCGCGGGACGATTTACGAAGGGGGCCGATTTCATCACAACACCGGCTCCTGCCTCACCCCAGCCGACCCCACGGCTGGAGATTTCCGTGGCGGATTAATGGGGAGTTTTCTAATAAGCTCACGCTCAAGCCTGTCTCTCAGGCTGTTACTTCCTCTGCTCTGTGAGGCTGAATGATCGATCTATCATTTACCGTAAATTCTCTGTACTTCTTTGGGACATATCAGAATTATCCTTCAATACAACAACTGAAACAGTTCTTAATAAAAAATGTAGTTTATCATTTTATTTGTCTGCAGTGGATGAAAATATTGGCAAAACAATTGACTACTTGAAAACTCAATCTTTAAAAATCGTCTTTTCATAAAAAAACACAAGTTCAAGCAGAATGAGGCTTCAGGAAATATCTACTTGTATGTAAGCATTCACTGAGTACCTATTTTGGGTGTATATGTCTCTCTTACGACGAACATTTAACCAAAACAGAGTGTGGCGTTCAGCATCTCCACAGAAACCATCCCGCCGGCAGGATCTGTTATCATCCACTTTCCTGTAGACACCACACGGGTAGGAACTCAGCTCAGCGGCCCCGCTCCTTACCTCACAGCTCATATCACTGATACTCCTAACTTCTCAATACAACAGGCTACATGTCATCCTAACTATCATCACCCGCTTATCTCATCACACTCTCTATCCTCTACTGGAATATTCGTGGCATCCGCTCCCACATACCGTTTCCCACATAAAGAAGACTTTCGTCTCCTTATTTCGTGCTTTGACTGTAATTTGTGTTGTGTTGGGGCGGATCGGAGTGGCGCGTGTAGTTACGTGACAGACGTGCAGTCACTATGTACTGTGGGTAGTAGTAGTTGGGGTAATAAAGCCGTGCACAACAGTAAATGTCTCCTTGCAGTCCTTTCCGTCTCCTCCATAGCCCCGAGCCGTTAGTGTGACGAAGTTTGAGAGGGGTGGGTTGCCCCCACCCTCCTTCGTTACAATAGGATAAACCAGAGGACATAGGGTATTCAGAGAGAAGGGTTGATTGATTGATTCAGAGGGAAAGATTGAGGTGGAGGGGCTTAGAGTTCGCGGCGGGGGAAATAGTAAACAAGACCATGTATTGTCTTCGATAGAGGACTGTTCGTTGAGGTGCCAAGCACTTAAATTACTTCTTGGTTAAATGTTCGTCGTAAGAGAGACATATACACCCAAAATAGGTACTCAGTGAATGCTTACATACAAGTAGATATTTCCTGAAGCCTCATTCTGCTTGAACTTGTGTTTTTTTATGAAAAGACGATTTTTAAAGATTGAGTTTTCAAGTAGTCAATTGTTTTGCCAATATTTTCATCCACTGCAGACAAATAAAATGATAAACTACATTTTTTATTAAGAACTGTTTCAGTTGTTGTATTGAAGGGTAATTCTGATATGTCCCAAAGAAGTACAGAGAATTTACGGTAAATGATAGATCATTCAGCCTCACAGAGCAGAGGATGTGAGATGCGCGAGAGACATCTGGCGGTTTAGCTTCGAAAACTCCCCATTCGCCGTAGGATACTCTGGGTGGATTTAACCACTTATCTTCATCATTTATACATTTTTTCTCATCTTCACTGTCTTTCTTAAGTATATCTTTTGCGTCTTATTACCCAGTAATGTGAATATATATAAGCACACTCGATGAGAGACGAATCTTCTTGTAAATCAAGGAAGCGTAGCTTTGCTTGTTACGGTTGCATGTATACAGGGCGTGGCGTTCTGTCAGGAGGCAGCCTTGCACTCCTCTGTCACCGGGCAGCGCGGTATCTCAACATATAACGGCAGCATGTCGAGACATATGCTGAAAGTCCTTGCGCCGCGTGCTATTTATTACACACAGACTACAAATGCACATGAACACAATGTGGACATACCTATCACTACATAACACTAGTATGTGGGTTATGTCTTTGCGATATTTTGCTGTTGCCGAGTGACACTGACATTTTCATGTTGCACAGGAGTTTTTCCTCTAGTTTGTATTTTAACGTAAATGTTGAGGTTTTTCGCTCAAGTGCAATGTGATTACTGTCAGATGCCACATTGATATTACACACATACCTTTTTGGCTAGTATAGTTAGGAGTAAATGTGTAGTCTTTTTGAGCAAGAAAATTCTCACATCCGTTTGAGGCAATGTGAAGAATTATGTGTAGATATAGAGGTGAGGAAAGACACTGAGGACAAAAGTGACTATAGGGTCTTGCTGAGAGACATCATGTACTGATACCCATGTATTGGATTTTTTTCAAAAGCTGACGCATAGGAAAGTGATATGTTCAGTGATTAATGTAATCATTACTGAAAACATTGCGCTTGTTGTGAATTGAGGGGACCTAAAATCTATTTGCTGTGCCGTGCCCAGTTAGCTACGTAGTGAGCTAGTTTCTTATGTAAATTATTTATATTTTCATGTGTTTCGTGAATATAAGGAGGAAAAAACATGTTGTTTACATATTCACCACTTACTAATACTTTTTATGCAGTTTCTTTGTCTGAAGCTGTTTATTTGGTGAAGTTAATTATTGGTTAATCTGGCTTACTTACTTTATTATTTTATTTGTTTATTTTTTATGATTATATTATTTTATTTTTTGTACACAATCCTACAATAATCAAACTTAGAGGGAATTCTTCCATGCGGCACTATTTAGTGACGTGATGAGTCATATTTTGTGTTGTATTACCCACCTACAGAAACCAGGTGGCATTGCCTGTAATTCACTTCATTTTTTTCAGGTATCCAATCCGTCTGTCCCTTATTGCTTTCTAACAAAAAAATTCTACTACCATAGATAACAGTGAAGTCGCCACCTACAGTGAAGTCGCCAGGCGCCAAATATTACGAATTATAGCATCACTACTGATTTTTATGTGCCACTGAAGATGTTACACAGTAGCTGTCATGTCAGTATATCATGGCTGTATAATCTACCCTGTTTCAGCGTTGTTTTATGCTTTGTATCTGCAAATATAACTGTTGCTCATTTTGCTTCTCACGTTTTTCTTCGCGCGATGACAGACAGTAAACAATAGCTTTTCGGGCGACAGGACACAGTCTTATCAGATCTTTCAAACTTGAATAGAATTTGTTTTCACGTTGGCAGAGGAATTTTTATATATCCAAGCATCTTCCGCAGCTAATATAAATAGACTTGTTTTACTTTACCTTTAATTTCCCTGAATTCCCCAGAGTGGCGACTCAACTGTTGGGTTAAAATACTAGCTGGCGACTTTACTGTAGTAGGTATAGTGAAGTCGCCACTCAGTTTTATTTTTGTAATTTGTTCATTTATAGCCCTAATATGACACAGAATAAGACACAAAATGACACAGACTTTCCAGATAGCCTTTTCTAACTTTCCTGAAATCATGGATGTACAAATGTAAGTATTAACGCCACCACACGTCTGTAAATAACAAAGAAACGTAGAACTAGCGACTTCACTGTTATCTACGGTAGACTGAGGCGGTGGAACTGGTCTATAAATAAACGGGTCGGCTTTATTTCTCCCTTTAAATATGGGAACGAAATTTACTCTTACACTAGAGATACTTTATGCCTTACGTCAGTAAGCATGTAAGTAGACTGTTTTAGTTTTCCAACAATTGTCCCCCATATTCCTTCAAAATTCAAATGAAAACAGACATCTGGGCATGGGACTTTTCCTACATCTTGAATTAATTTCCAACAGTTTAATTAAGAACCTCCTACAAAATAACTTGTATATCACTCAGCGCTGTACCCTTTTTTCACACCCTCTCTTACCTAGAATTAATCTTCCATCGTAAGACCTCTTGTGTGCATGTGATACTATAGTACCTCTTGTAGCATACAGGGCCCTGAGCTATTCTCGTGGTCGTGGTGCATATGATTGATCAATTTATTCCTTAAATTGATGCACACTTTGCCACTATCACTTTTAGTCCATTCCAGGCATCTAAGTTTCTATTGGGCAAGCTGTACTTGTGTTACTCCTACCGTAGATAACACTAAAGTCGCCAGGACAGTTTTGTTCTATGTACAGACGTGTGGTGGCGTTAATACTTACATTTCTACATCCATGATTTCAGGAAAGTTAGAAGGGGCTATCTGGAGAGTCTGTGTCATTTTGTGTCTGCATCTGTGTCATAGTATGGCTATAAATGAACAAATTACAAAAATATCAACAGAGTAGCGACCAACAATAAGGTCGCCATCTAGGATTTAGTATTTACTGAGTGTCCTCCCGACGTCGTTGTCGCGCGACAAAAAAAAGTTGCAAAATTTGAAACCGCATATACATGCAATCACAAAGCATAAAACAACGCTGAAACAGGGTAGATTATACAGTCATGATATAAACTACTGTGTATCATCTTCAGTGGCACATAAAAATTAGTAGTGATGCTATAATTCGTAATATTTGGCGGCTGGCGACTATACTGTTATCTACGGTACATGTTTCTTTTCTCAACTTTTCCTTGTGTCCCTTCAGATATCCCGACTTTTTCTTCTCTTACTAGCAGGTTATTTCTGTCAACTTCTTCCAAGCCATTCATCTGTTAATACATAATATTATCTTGTTGTTAGGTTTTCCTCTCCCATTGTTCTTTTCCAAAGGTTGGCAGTTGTCTTTCCTCCTAGGTTAAATATTTCAACTAGACACCATCTTATTGCTAACCTTTGTATTTTTTTCTTTTTTTTTACGTTCTTAATTTTGATGGGAAACCACAACATTTATGTAAACTCTATAGTTTTAGTACAGAGTAGTTGGGAGAGCTGCCGCTTGTTATCTTTGTTCTTCATGATGGCTGCGTGTCCAGGTAAAGGTGAGGTCAAAGTCAACTGGTACGCAATTGATCCTTCCCCGGTTCTTCTGTGCCTCTCATGATCCTTTGCACTGATACCATCATACCGATCAAAAAGGACATCTCTACTTTGTAGTTGACCAGACGATTTTTCATTATTGACTCCAGTCAGACCATTTCCACGACAACTCCATTGTGCACAGTGCTAATTGTTGATTTAAAGAACAAATATGTTGATTTAGAATATTAAATTCAAAACAGATTTTTGCTTTGATTTAGAACATATGCCATGTCAAATAGGGAATATATTCGTAATTTCGTGACATAACTGATCAATATGCTAATTAGACAATTTATGGACAAAATAAAAATATACACAGTAGCATCTTGCAGTTTTACATCATTGAGAACTTAAAACTTAGGTCTAGACACCCATATAAATTATATAGGCGGTTTAATAAGGAAGATAATACGAATATGCTAATTAGGTCAATTATGCAAATTGCTCAACAAATGCAAATTAGCATCCGGCAGTTTCTGCATCCTTAGGATGTGTACATTACATTTCAAGCATAAAACCTTACTGTACTCAACAGTTCCAGGTTCACTATAGGGCATATAGGGACGGCTACCGTAGTAGACTAAAAGTGACAAGAGTCAGCTAGAGCAGATTTTTTTACTTCCACCAACTAGCTGCTCGCCATATATGCATGGTGCATTTTGTGTGAGAATGAATTTCCATTCTAGATAAGCTCAAGTTAATTATAGCCTATATAGTAGGCTACTATGAAATACCAGCTATACCGATGACGACTTCAATACGAAGATTTCCTAAGATAAGAGGAAGCAAATATATAAACAAATGCAATCACTGAAAATTAAAACTTCATTCAGAAAGGGGAAAAAAACGGAAAGCCAGAACCTGTCATGCCCTGCCACCTATAGCTACATGTACTAGGTAGACAAGGAAGGCCAAATTTTTACAGCAAAGCTACGCTACCTTTATTTACAACTATAGGATTCGTACAGTAATTAAGTATCTCATCGAGTGCGCTAATATTAATTCACATTACTGTGTAACGAGACGCAAAAGGTATACGGAAAAAGACAGTGAAGGTGAGAAATAATGTATAAATAATGAGAACAAAATGAGGTCGCTACATGGTGAGATATGCCGAGCTGCCTCTTGACTGAGGAATGGCAGGCTGCTTCCTGACGGAGAAAAAATCATGTCGCTACATGGTGAGATGCATTACACAGATATTGTGGAGGGACAGGCTGCCACCTGACGAAGAACAACAGGCAGTTGAGAGAGGCCGCTGCCTCAGCTGGTCTCGCTTCCCCGTGACTGAGGTGTGTCAGGCGGCCTCCTGACGGAGAAATAACATGCTGCCGTTACATGTTGAGATACCGCGCTGCCCGGTGACAGAGGAGTGCAAGGCAAGGCCTCCTGACAGAACGCCACGCCCTGTATACATGCAACCGTAACAAGCAAAGCTACGCTTCCTTGATTTACAAGAAGATTAGTCTCTCATCGAGTGTGCTTATATATATTCACATTACTGGGTAATAAGACGCAAAAGATATACGTAAGAAAGACAGTGAAGATGAGAAAAAATGTATAAATGATGAAGATTAAATCTGGTTAAATCCACCCAGAGTATCCTACGGCGAATTAATCCGCCACGGAAATCTCCGGCCGTGGGGTCGGCTGGGGTGAGGCAGGAGCCGGGAGCAGGCTGTTGCCTCTCCGCGCGGCGGGATGAAATGTAAAGTAAACATCGTACCTCTGGCGCGCTACATGGCATCTCATAACACAACAAACTGGGGTGAGTTTGAGAGGAAGAGTTTGAGTGGTGCGAGCCGCTCAAACTCTCTCTCAAACGCCTGTGCGCGACTCGGACGGGCCGTTCCAGTTGCCACCGAGCGCCCAAGCCAAAACCTTGGGCGCTCTGCGAGGTGTGACGTTATGACAACAACAATGGCCGCCCAAACAGAAACGAATTTGAGACAAATTTATGCTATTCCTGCCAATTACAGGGCGAAAGAAATAACCCAAGTTATCCCGCGCATGCAGCATTGCACTGCAAGGTACTGTTACTGGAGTCTACTTATAATTTAATAATGACAATACCGTAAATTGGGGTGGATAATTTACGATATTATAGTGGTCCCAAAGAACAGTGGAGGGAGATACATTTAAATTTAAAGTTCACATTACATCCCTTAACATAAGCATTATGTATTTCCTAGTATTTTTTTTTAATATATGTGCAGTTAAACCCAAAACAGATGGTGGTTTTTAGATTCCTAGAACGTTTCATCTCATCATAAGGAGTATTTCTAACCCCTACAATAGCCGGGAGGGATATTGCAGTTTAAACCAATACACGATCGCTGGTTAGTATCCTGCACGTTCGGTTCTCAAACGCTAAGGAGTATTTATGACTCGTACAAAGAATAACAGGTGGTCTGGGGGGTGAGGGGAAGGTTGCTAAATCAATGCCCAGTAGGTTTGTTAACTAGTGGGGGTTTCTGGGGAAAAACAGCTCCCCCAGTTATGCCAGGAGAGTATTGGTGTTAAACTGCACATTTACCGCCGGCAGGAATAAAAAATAACAAGAAAGGTCTGGGGTGACGAAACCCCTGCCTCAGTGAGCTAAGGTTATGTAACAATGCCCATTTGGCTTAGGTAGTTTTAGGTCGGATGGTGTAGCCCCGCTAGTTAGTGTAATCTTAAGAACAAAGGCTCCACCCCTCCTATCATTCTTCTTATAAGCCAATAAGCTTTGGGGATATGGTGGGAAACCGGGGTTTTTGGGTGGGGGAGCACACACATAAGGGAAATATGGCCCCCCACAAAAAAAATCCATAAACTAGGATATTTCCCTAGTTTCATGAACTTTATCGGGGAAATATTTCCCCGATTAAGTCTAATTTTACCCTAGGGAAATTTCCCTAGTTTAGGGGATTTTTTTGTGGGGAGCCATATTTCCCCTTCTGAGTGTTTGCTCTTTTGTGGGGGGAGCACACATATAAGGGAAATATTTCCCCCGATTAAAGTCCATGAACTAGGGGGAAATTTCCCTAGTTTAAAGGATTTTTTTTGTGTGGGGGGCCATATTTCCCTTATGTGTGTGCTCCCCCCCCACCCAAAAACCCGGTTTCCACCATGTCCCCAAGCTTGTTGGCTATAAAGAAGAAGATAGGAGGTTGAGCCTTTATTCTAAAGATGACAAACTCTACAGACCTAACCTAGCACCCCTCTTCGAGCCCCTCGTGCTGTGCACTAACCTAACCTGCCCTAACCTAACCTAACCTAGCCTAACCTACTCTAACCTAACGGGGGGGGCTCCGTCCCCCCTCGACCAACCCCTAGGTTATACCTACTACTTAGATTCGCACTACTTTCTCAAACTCGTCGTCCATTGCGCATCTCGCTGGACTTATTATTTTCTCAGGAACCTGAAATTTAATATCGGCCATGTAGGCAAAGTAAGGATCAGCACTCATTAAAATATTAACAGATGTGTTAAGGACAGTAAGTATAATACGTAGAGCCAACATTTGGGTCAGCTTACCGTGGAGCCCTTGTTCTTAAGATGTTCCGCCAGTTATTTCAGAAGAGTATTGGTCAATAGGGAGTATTGGTTGAAAATGCATATTTACCATTTCTTTTGCTGTGATTTCAATTATTTATACCTTTTTATTATACAGAAATACTGTATACCCCTTAATCTTAAATACCCCTTCTTCACCCACCAGTTAGGGTAGGTTAGGTTATTAGGTAAGAATGGAATTTTACTGGTTATATTTTTACTAGTTAGGATGCATATATAGGGCCCGGGCGAGGGTGGCGGAGGAGGTATTTCAGCTCCAGATGTGTAATATGCATATTACACATCTGGAGCTGAAATACCTGCACACATTGCTGCCACATGTGGCCACATGTGGCAGCAATGATATGTGATAATACGATTAATAATTTAATAGACAGCTATTAAACAATCCAGATTTCATTAGTTAGAAAAGCTAGGTTATCTTAGCAATTGATTTAGTTTAGGTAAATTGAATTAGTAAAGTTGAAAATAATAATGTTTGACAAAACTAAAATATAAACAATGGAGAGTTCTTTCTGTTTCAGAATGTCCTGTTGCTGTAAAAATATGCCTTCAGATTATCTCTATAAGTGGCAGGTTAGCTATATAAATGTGTACATAACTCTTGAGTTAGAGGAGAAAGCAACCTGCATATACATAACAGCATTATTTATCACAGTAATCTGACATTATAAGCGAACATGAAGCATTAGTCAAATCATATTAGCACTATCATATTTTAATTTCATTTTATCTGCCTATTTTCGTCGACAGTTCCAGTTCTTGATCTTGCGTGATATTACAGTACACAATATATAAATTTAATAAGCTTTTAACAGTATTTCTGCATTCAGAGATTACATACCAGGTGGTATGGTGGTATCCAACAATGAAATACACTTTATTCTTCATTTTCATTTATTCCAGGTGGAACAGTTACCAAAAATTTCCGCGTCGGCGAGTGTACCACGTCGGCGACAGGTCTCAGTTGGTGTTTCAGCGAGAATTCCTATTGGCGACAGTTTCATAAACCTGTTCACGTATCCCTACATCCTACCACCAATTACACTTAGTCGCCACTGCACATATATGTCGTCAGGCGCCATATATTACGAATTTTATCATCACTACAGATACATAATTGTATGTGCCACTAAAGAGGCATGCACAGTAGTTTATATTAAGTACCTGTCTTCAGTGGCACATACAAGTCTACAGTGATGCTAAGATTAGTAATATTTAGCGCCTGGTGACAAAAGTGCAGTGGCGACTATAGTGTTATTGACGGTAGTTGGTTGACGGTGCCCGAGATTCCTAGCATTTCACCTCTCTCAGCGACAATTACCATTACAACAATAATCAAATAGTCGTCAGGTAGCTACAGCGTACGCCATTACACTTCCGTACTGTGCGTGGGCAGATAGAGGGCAGTAGAGGAAAATGGTGAGGTCAAAAGCCCACAGTCTGAGCTGTGGCGTCGTCGTTTCCATGGTAACGGAGGGGATTTGTTTACATACCACTGCGAGGCGCCCAAAAGCATTTGATAGAGGGGTACAGAAACCTGAACGGCGCAAGCCGCTCAAACTCACCCCTGGATAACCAAACCTCCCAGACCGCTACACCGCCGCCCTCACTTCCCACCTCTATTCACTGCTATCGTGACCAGCCAACAGAGCTGGCGCCGCCATCACCTCCACATCCACTCCTGCCTTGGGACCCTTGGACAACACATTCCATTAGTCCTTATGTAAACATAAATAACCCATGAATCACACCTACATCTTTAGCCAACAAATAATTTACAACATACCTTTACAAGGGAGGATAAGGTCACCTCCCAGTGGGCTTACCCACTGGGAGTCCGTCTGCTAATAAATGCTAACCTGACGTTCAGGGGGGAGATGCTGAGAAGTGCCATAGAGGTAAGGCGAAAAGAGCGCCTTACCCGTCTTCAGGCGCTTTTGTAACGGCCCGGCTAAGGCACCGACTAAAGCCCATGTACAGTCGAAAGTTCAGGGGCTTTTGCACTGCCTTACACTTCCAAAGCCTATGGCGTGGGCGTGGTCCGAGAATCCTACTAGCCAATCACGTTGCCTATCTGAGCGCTGCTTAGGCAGCTTCGACCAATCACAAGGCTTGAACACGTCTCTGCTGAAGCAAGGAATGTTGTCCCTCCCTCCCTAACCAAGCACTTTTGGCAAGGGTACACCGCTCTCCCCCGCCAAAAGCTGTTTCATCACAAGTTTGACGTTCAACGCAGGTTTTGACCACTTATATATTTTTGCATTAGGACGTGCCATACACCATGATAATCGTTAAGGTGTGCCGATTCCGGGACAGTGAGTGAAAATTTAATGCAAGCAACATTCCAGGAATAAGGAGAAGATGAATAAAAAAAAGGTGAAAAAAGTTTTATACACGATTTCATTTTGCTCTCATTATCTTATTATAGGTATAGTTTACTGCAAGTTTTATGCATTCATGATATGCACTAATGTCTCGTGAAGATGATGGTATGTTCAGCTGTCCTAAATATCATCTGCGTAGTATGATAATACCGTATAATAGTACAACATTTTAGTGCGGGCGTAGCACCTGCCGCCCGCCGCCCGCCCCTAACCAACACACAACACAACATTTCTTATCACCAGCATATAACACCCTATAATGCCGCATTAGTCTTGCACGATCAATTCATACACACCTTGCAACACTATTAATACGTAAATACCAATTGTTACGTTGTAGGAACTGAAACAAGGCTGTATTTGCTTTATAAACAAGATGAATGTCTGTCAAAGGCCCACAGCAGCTCACTAAGTCAGGGTCTGACCATGCCTTAGTTTTCAGCGCCTTTAGCGGTGCCACTAAGGCAGCAATCTCGACTGAGCATTGCGGTGGGAGGGCGTTTCGCCTTACCACAGGCGCCCTAGTGGATAGGGCGCCCTAGCTCACTCTCAGCATCTGGCCCCAGCTCCCCTTCTCACTTCGTTTCGATACGTGTTCAACTACCACTGGTCGAAAATATAACCCTCTCTCCCTAACCAGTGATTCAGGACTGAGGAGTGGAGGAAAATTACTCGTTGATAGTTGATATTTATAAGTTACTTCATCTCTTCCCCTATTAACGTAATTTCCCGCGTTACATATGCATTCAACGATAAATTCTTCTGAGCTACAAGTCCACAGCATTTCGTCTATAATCTTAAGTTGAAGTCTTGAAGAGTGAGAAACAAATTTTGAGTGTGTCTTGAAAAAGAAACACAACGAGGTTGACAGACGACCTACAAAGCGATAATAAGCAGAAAAGGTCACAAGAAGAAGAAGAACAATCGAGTCATGCGAGAGACTGTTGGCTGTTATATAGAACCGGCTTTTAAATGTATCTACATGTACAATAGTCACTTGAATATTTTTAATACTTTCAAATGTATTGAATTATAATTTGCAAAAAATGACTAATTTATATCGAATATCTTTAAAGTAATCACTATGGATTTTGATTTGACTATGAAAGTCGTCTTCAACTTTCCATATGAAGACGATCACAATCGTTTGACTCAGACTGACTGATTCAGACGGACTAACTAGTCAGAGTGAGAAAAAACCAACGGAGATCGTCTAACTAGACGGAAAAAATGCTAGTGTGACGCCGCCTTTATGGGTAGGGTCCATTAAAGTGTCTCATACCTGTTCATATTGAGCCAGACTCATAAATAACATAACATAAAGGTACTCTAGTAATGTCCGGTGGTATACACGAAACAGCGTAAACAACAGAGAATTTGAAAAGAAAATGAGAACAGAGAATGAAAAACACACTGATTAAAACAAGGGAATTGAATGTATGGGACGCCACAATGAGCAACTATGTTGTGCCTTATGTGGAAAGGCACCGCGCCACTCGGTTGCTCGACTATAGTGGCGGAGATCATCGTCTCTCCACCACAAACACAACACAGGAACTACCACGTGTTATGTCTCGCGGCCTCTTGTAGCTTCCTTATATCAGTATGTTCTTATGTTAACACCAATCACAACCAGTGGCGTCACCAGGAAAAACATTTTTGGGGGGCTTTAGCCCCGGGGTGGTGATGGGCTATCCAGCTGGGGGGTCGGGGGGTAATTTTGAAAATTAATAAGTTCCAGGGTAATTTTGAGGCCCAAAAAAGAGAAGAAAGTGGAATTAAGCTTTAATTACATGACACATAAATTAATAGAGTTATACCATGCATCATCCCAATATTAACTAAATTTGATAATTTGAAGAAAATTTTATTCTGTTTATACAAAATAATAAAATTGCCATTTTTTCTCTCTCCACTAACAAACACAAAGGAATTGCACAATGTATGTGTTTGGTTTGTTTCTCAGTAAGGTTTTATCTTGATAATGAAAAAAATATATGAATATAAACTTACAATATATTCAAGGTATTTCGCTTATTGCACAAAAACAGGTACATGGGATACTGTAGTTAAACAGAATAAAGTACATGATCATGATAAAGTAACTAAAAGCCGATTTAACCTGCCTCCCACTGCCTTACCCTGGCACCCACTGCCTTAACTGTATACCACTGTGTTAACCTGCCTCCCGTCCTGTGTTACCCTGCCTCCCGTCCTGTGTTACCCTGCCTCCCACTGCCTTACCCTGGCTCCCACTGCCTTAACCTGTATACCACTGTGTTAACCTGCCTCCCGTACTGTTACCCTGCCTCCCGTCCTGTGTTACCCTGCCTCCCACTGCCTTACCCTGGCTCCCACTGCCTTAACCTGTATACCACTGTGTTAACCTGCCTCCCGTCCTGTGTTACCCTGCCTCCCACTGCCTTACCCTGGCTCCCACTGCCTTAACCTGCCTCCCATCCTGTATTAACCTGCCTCCCGTCCTGTGTTACCCTGCCACCCACTGCCTTACCCTGGCTCCCACTGTCTTAACCCGCCTCCCGTCCTGTGTTAACCTGCCTCCCGTCCTGTGTTACCCAGCCACCCACTGCCTTAACCTGCCTCCCACTGTGTTACCCTGCCTCCCACTGCCTTACCCTGGCTCCCACTGCCTTTACCTGCCTACCACTGTGTTAACATGCCTCCCGTCCTGTGTTGCCCTGCCTCCCTGCCTTTACCTGCCTACCACTGTGTTAACATGCCTCCCGTCCTGTGGTTCCCCTGCCCCCACTGCTACCCTGGCTCCCACTGCCTTTACCTGCCTACCACTGTGTTAACATGCCTCCCGTCCTGTGTTACCCTGCCTCCCACTGCCTTACCCTGGCTCCCACTGCCTTTACCTGCCTACCACTGTATTAACATGCCTCCCGTCCTGTGTTACCTGGCTCCACTGCCTTAACCTGCCTACCACTGTGTTAACCTGCCTCCCGTCCTGTGTTACCCTGCCACCCACTGCAACTTCTGCATGGAGGCTCTCACTTTCAATGTCATATTGGTCAGCAAGATATTTCAAATCATTTTCATTTAGAAAGTTTTGGGGAAGGATGACAGCATGCAGATACCCAAGTAGAATGCTCTTTGGTTCATCAAACCTGTGCCCAAATTCAACGAGTACCTTGTCTAGGATGAGATAGTAAAGGACATCTTTTACAGTGAGATTTAGGGTCTTCATCTCTCTCAGAGGTGTCTCGTTGGCCTATGGTTTCAGTTACAAGCAATTTTGGAGGGGCTGAGTCCTTGACTTGGGGGGCTGTCCCCCTTAGCCCCCCCGCGGTGACGCCACTGATCACAACAAGGGAAGATATGGGAAGCCACAACGGGCAACTGCGTCGTGCCACTTTTGGGGTGAGTAACCGTACGTTGGCCGGTGAAATACATACAAAACCTTAACAACACAAAATCAAATCACAACACTCACCGTTTTTTTAGGAAGACAGCTCTGCCACACAAACACACACACTTATACACTCGAAGGACTTGTTTACGGAGCCGCACTTTGTATAAATCAACTAAAATACGTCCCAATGTTCCCCTTTGTCCCGTCTCCCTCCCTTTCCTCGCCAGCCAGGAACAGGCAGGCAGGTTGGGAGGCAGGCAGGCAGGCTGGGAGAGGCGCGCGCTATGTCCGGGTGGCTGGCTGCATCACGTGACTTATCCCTGACAGCTGATTGGCCCCGGGCGTCCCACACCAAGATCCACCACTGCTCGGATACTTCTCGATGCTTTCTCGGATACTATTAACAACCTTGCTATAAATTATAATACTACGGAAAAATATGCTTCGGTACTGCATTATAGTTGACATATTGACCAAATAGCGGTATAAATAAGCACCAGGCATGATATGGTTGCCCGTATTGCCTTGAACACACTATTCAAGACTGCTATAAGTGTTTCGAGGGTTTGGGTCTTAATTTGAGCAAGTTTTAGGTACTTTAAGCTATGTTTGGGAGGATTAGAGTCATAAGCTGGAGCCAAATTGAAGTTCATTTGTCTCTCTCTTACCTTGTTCTTATTACCGTCGCGTAAATAAAAAAGTATATGAGTATTGTTATAGGTAGATTAATTCAGTGCAATGAAGAGTGGCTGTGAGAAGATAAAGACGAGGAACAATGAGTGAGAGTGTGACAAAAATATTCTCATAGATCCTTCGGGGGGGGGGGGGAGAGAGAGAGAGAGAGAGAGAGAGAGAGAGAGAGAGAGAGGAGAGAGAGAGGAGAGAGAGAGAGAGAGAGAGAGAGAGAGAGAGAGAGAGAGAGAGAGAGAGAGAGAGAGAGGAAACGGGTGTCTCATAAATAAAATAAACAACATACATATTATAGTACACATACCTCGTACATATTACAGAACACAAAACCTTGCCACCGAAATGCCCCGTGGATTATGTGGAAAGGCTGCGCGCCACTTGGTTGCTCGGCTATATATAGTGGCGGGGATAATCGTCTCCCCGCCACAAACGCGTGAAAACACACTGATCAAAACAAGGGAAAGATATGGGACGCCACAACGCGCCACTGAATCGGCCCACTAAAGGCCCCCATCCACGATGCGATCTGGTCGTACGACCATCGGACAGATCTGGTTGGATCCAACCAGATTGGATCGTGAGTGGGGTGATTTTGGTCTGTCCGACCGACTGACAGCTGGTCGGATGCGACCAAGCAGTGTTTGGTTTTTAGATCCGACAGATCATCCGGTTCAGACCGGATCGCACCGTGAGTGTGCTGATCGTGAGGCCAACCGTCAGTTTCGCCACTGACAGCGTCGCGAGAGGATTACCAAGATGAATTGTTTCTTTGATGACAAGCACTTTTGGACAGAATTCATCCAATTATATAGAAACTGAATGTTTGTGGGAAATAAAAAGCAAAAAGTAAATGGATAAATATAAGAAAAATGCAGCTTATGAAGTATTGGTAGAGAAACTCAAGGAGCGGGACAGTGAGCGACAGTGAGGCTAATGTTGAAACAGTAAAAAAAAAAAAAAACTATGAGAAGTGTGTTCCGGAAATATATTAAGAAAATAACTGCCTCTATGAAATTTGGTGCGAGCGCGGATGATGTTTACGCTCCTCAGTTGTGGTATCAGATTCCATCAAAAGTGATTCGATCCTCGTTGCATAGACGCATGGGAACCGCTCTCCACCGTTTCTATCACCAACTAAATTGATCCTGAGGTGCGGTCGGATCGTTAGTGGGTGGTAGGATATCCATCGGATCAGGTCTATCGGATCAGATCGTACGACCAATCGTACCGTGGATGGGGGCCTTAAGTCGTTTAAAGCCTGGTTCACACTTCACGTATTTGCTACGTCCGTCTTGTTATCGTGACGTCACCGTGACGTCACGATGACGTTACCTCGTCTCATTGGTCGATCATTCCCGCTCGCTCATATCAGAAAACATTGCAGTATAAAACCTCCTTGCTTTCCTTACTTCCTCCCTTTTGTACCCCATGACACACCTATTACTCCCTTCACTATATCCCCCTTCACTCCCTGGCCTATTTATATAGCGCTACAATCCCCTGACAGCAGGCTATTGCAAAGGTTACAAGTGGATTCGGTATAGCGGGGTCCACAGGTGTTGCCACATATGGCAGTCGTGGCTGTATTTTTCAAGTCACTAATAATTACTACCTATTACACGGCCTGTAAAGGGTGTTGATGGCGTAGCGTGATGCTGTAGGAAGGATGTTATATAGTAGCTACTAGAGGGGCACGTGAGAGGGTTAGAACTAGTTCAACTAGAGAACACGAGAAATAACGCATTAAAATACAACAAGAGGTAGTGGTGGTGGTCGAGCTTATCATTCATTCAAGCAGCGGTGGCGCTGTTCCCCCTTCAAGCAGCGGGACACAATATTTTCACATCATGTATGTCTTCCTTTACTAATATTGTCTTCCAGAATCACTGATAATAAATATATTTTAAATCAGACCTTGGAAACAGCATTATTTTGATATTGCAAAGCTTAGTTACGTATAATGTTCTATAAATTGTGGCACCACCGCTCACGCAGCCCGCCAAAAGAATTGGAGGCTCCAAATCTTTTGCCTCTAGACGCACGTCTTTCAAGGTCACACAAGCAGGAAGTGACGTCACGGTGACGTCACGTTGGCAAGACGTAGGCTACGTAGCAAATACGGGAAGTGTGAACCCCGTATAAGTAAGTAAAAACATAAGAAAATAAGGAAGCTACAAGAGGCCGCGAGACCTACACGAGGTAGTTTGTTACTTAAAAAACACTACCTACATCCACTTTTCATCCTCATCCATGAAATGGTCTAGCTTTATCTGAAATAAATCAAATAATCTCCTTTTAAAGCTCCCTAATGACTCCGCACTAACTACCTGTCTACTGAGTCCATTCCAGTCCAGTCAAGTAGGTTACGTAAGTATCCCCGTCACAGATAAGTAAAGTAAGTAAAGTAAGTAAGTAACGTTAGGGGCCCCGCCTAGCCCCAGTGCCCAGGGGGGGAAGCCACGAAGCACTTTAGCACCTTTTTTTGGCAGGAAGTTCGACGTCGGTCGTAACAGGAACCCACAGCGCGGAAAAGTAGTAGGTTTGGTAGTAGACGTGCAGTCTGGCCAACGACTGCTCGAGACTGGTATTAGCAGAGGTAGGAAGTCTCCAGGCTCGCTTATTAATGCTTGGTATGCTATGAAATATCATTTTTTTAGGTGAATGTAGACATATAATCGCATTTCAATGGGTAATATTCATATATATGAGTAAAGAGATGAAATACAAGCAAGGGTCTCATCCACATCTGGCAGCGCGGCCTTCGGCAGCAGCAGCATGAAGCCTGTGAGGTGGATTTCAACACCAAGGGAGATAAATGTCTTTGGTAATATTTAGTAGGGGTGCGAGAACCCCTTGAGGAATCCTATGCTCCCTGGTGATATCCTATATGGTGCTATCACAGGCGTGGGGGAGTGTCTTCTTCAGGAAGGCACAGGTGAGGCGGATGACGGCGGGTTTTGAGAAAGGCGGCGGACGGAGCCGCTGTCGCAGTTTATTTCATCGTTTCAGTTTAGAATGCCGCATCGCGGCTGCCAAACGTACGACTCGTTCAGTTCAGTTCTTATATTCCGCTCGGTGACTGGTGTGAGTGTGCACTGCACTATTGAGGGATGTGGCACGCTGTGACTGCTATTTTCCATGTCTATCATCCATGCCTGTGTGTTCTTGCCATAATTATAGCAGAAAGGAAACACCAATCAAAACGAGGCTCAAACAGCCAGAGAGGCTCGCTTGCCAGGTAGCAGACTCGCATCCAGTTTTGTTGGGCGCATTTTGCCCAACAGATCGTACTGCCAGCTACTGCCTATATCGTACTGAGGGGTGTTGTGACGCTGCTGCGTACATACCAATCATGATATTCTAGGAATCAGGCAGGACAGAGATGAATATATAAACACTGATAATGAACTCAGATCTTTTGGTACTGAGTAGAAGCAATGGAAACAATGACTACGTGATACCATAGCTACCGTAGATAACACTACAGTCGCCAGCTGCAATAATGTCGCCAGGCGGCATATATTACGAATGATAGCATCACTACTGATGTGTATGTGCCACTGAAGATGATACACAGTAGTTTATATCATGACTGTATAATCTACCCTGTTTCAGCGTTGTTTTATGCTTTGTATCTGCATGTATATACAATTCAAATTCTCAACTGGTTTGTTTTTCGGGCGACGACGACGGCGGGAGGACACTCAGTACATAAAACAGTTGGCGATCTTGGTAGGTCGCCACGGGTAATATTTTTTTAGTTTGTTCATTTATAGCCATAATATGACCGATGAAGATACAAAAAAAGACACAGACCTCCAGATTTGCCCTTTACTTTTTTGAAATCAGGGGTGCAAATATGTTAGTAAAAGGTTGAAGTTCCCAAACTCGGCAAAACCCCGGGTCCAGCGCCGACCCAGTAATGGAATTTTCCACTTTTGAACGTAGATATATTAAGGGGGAAAAAAAACATGAAAAAGCAAAAAAAAGATTAAGACAAAAAAAACAGTGTCAAAAACTCTACAGTCCCCAACACCACTGAACAAAACAAAAAACAAATCGGCGGGAGAAAAACCCAAACGGCCTGTGTGGGTGGCACCTAGGACCGACCCCGGGAAACTACGCGCCGGGTTTTTGGGGGGTTCTCCGGTTTTGGAAAATCCCGGGAAACCCTACCGGTTTTTTGGGGGTTGCCCCATCTTGGGATGCCGGTTTTTGGGGGCTTTAAAAACCTGTATTTAAAGCAAACTGAAGTCTTAAATCGAAAAAAAAAATTTTTCCTGGGGGACTAAGTGTTATTACGGTCCAGAACTATTGGCAAACGTATGTGATAGTTTTTATAAATTACAAGCAGTTGTTGGCAAGGTGGTATGCCCAAGGGAATATTTTACCCACCCACCTTGAATACCTGCTTTTTCTTTATCTTTGGGGTATCGTCTCCATTAGTACGTTATATTCTTTGGGCAATTTTTTTTTTTAAATGAATTAATGATAGATGAAAAAATAGATAAAAAAATTGTGATCTATCATTATCTTCATCTAATTTAAAAAATAAGATATAATAATTTTATATATTATTATATTATATATATTAATAAAATAATATATTTTATTATATATATTATATATATTATGATAAATATAAAGTTTATTATTTTTTTTTTAAAATTTTTTTTTTTTTTTATTTTAAATTTTAAATTTTTTTTTTTTTTGTTTTTGTTTTTTTTTTATTTCCTTTTTTTTTTTTTTTTTTTTTTTTTTATTCTTTTTTTTTTTTAAAAATTTTCAATTTTTTTTTTTTTTTTTTTTTTATTTTATATATATTGTTGATTAAAAAAAAATTTTTTAAATTCCCCTTTTTATCTAATAGGTTTAAAAAATTAAAATTTTTGGATTAAAAAAAAATAAGTTTTCAAATTTTTATTTTTTTTTCCCCCCTAATAATTTAAAGCTGTTTAAAAATTTTTTTTTTTATTTAAATTATTTTAAAATGGGGAAAAATTAAATTAATTATAAATTGGGGGGGATGGGTTAAATTATTAATTTTTATATAATGGGGGTTTATAATTATATTTTTTGGGGGGATGGGTAATTTTATAAAAATGGGGGGGGGGGAAGATGGGTTTTAAACCCAAGTGTGGGGTTTTTTTTTTTTTTTTGGGTGGGGGTGAAATGAATGGGGGGTTTTGGGGAAGATGGGTAACGCGTGAAAGGGGTTTTTTTTTTTTTTTTGGAAAAGGGGAATTCCCCTTATATTATATATAGTATATAAATATAGATAGATATGATATAGAAAAAAGATAGTAGATATAGAACATATATATATATATATATATATATATATTATATATATATATATATATATATATATTTATATATATTATATGTATTGCTATATATAAATATATATATATACCTATATATATATATATATATATTATAATTATATATTATATATATATATTGCTATATATAAATATATATATATATATATATATATATATATATATATATTATATATAATATATATATATATATATATATAATCTATCTATCTATCTATCTATATCATCTATCTGTATGATGTCAGATTTTTTCCAAATCTCCATTATATCTAATGAGGTCGCAGTGGCACATTCACTTTTTTGGCATTAAATCAATCAATCAGTGCTCTTCAACCTTTTTTGATGGTCGTCCTCCCCTAGTAATGAATTGGTAAGAGCTGTCCACCACAATTTTTTTTTATCTCATAAATCTCTTTTTGTGAGAAATGGGTAATGGGTAATGGGTGAGTGAATGGGTAATGGTTGAGTGAATGGGTCCGGGATGATGGGTAATGGGTGAGTGAATGGGTGGGGGTGATGGGTGAGTGAATGGGTGTGGGGTGATGGGTAATGGGTGAGTGAATGGGTGTGGGGTGATGGGTAATGGGTGAGTGAGTGGGTGGGGGAAGATGGGTAACACGTGTGGGGTAATGGGTGAGTGAATGAATGGGTGGGGAAGATGGGTAACGCGTGAGTGGAGGAATTCCTTCCCTTCTTTGATTCCTTATTTCTTTCGAATTCTCGTCAGTTCCTCTTCTGACTCTTCATCCCTCCAATTTCTTCCTACTCCTTATTCCTCCTTTCCTTCTCTCATATCTCCTTCCTTCCCTCTCTCCCACCTTCCATTATCACCCCATCATCACCAAAAGGAGATGAGATTCCCCCCTCTTTTTGCACGGGCGACTGTCAGAGTTCCCCTGCTGCCGCTAGGATCGCTGCCGTCCATGAATTCAAAATGGCGCGCCATGTTAAATCAGCGGAGTGACACCTCTCGGAGAGGTTCTCTGGGGGTGCTGAGCAGCTGGGGGGTCCGGGTGATTTATTTTTTAATTTTTGCCATTTTAAGCGCATTTTGAAGCAATAAGCAAAGCTAAATTGAGAAAGTATATTAGCTATAGTATATTGTGACAAAATTGGGGTACTCATGACCAAATTGGGTAAAGATTTTTTTTTTTAAGTGGACACAGCTCAATGAAGTATTCAGATTGAGAAGTAACACATTGATGTTGCGAGACTGAGTTGGGTCATCCCTTGTTAACAGCATGAAGTATAGGAGTAGCCCAAACCCTTATTTTCTGATATTTGAGCTCACTGCCTAGAAATTTGGTCGATATACAATTTACTGACGGGAGTTACTTCCAAGGTTAATTTATATTTAATGAGTGTTTTTCTTGTATATATGAATTATATGAAACTTTGACCTAAACCACTGGCTTTAGCCTAGCTACAGTCGATGCCATGCCTACCTAAAAAGAGGCTGTTGGCTTCCGATTAAAGCATCAAGGCAATCAAGCAACACTAGCTAGGCAGTTGGATATAAGATAAATGATTAATTTGATTAAAAATTAAGGCCTCTTGATTAAAAGAAATTTATTATATAAATATACAAAGAAGTATGGTAAATTTCTAGTGTTTGGTCATACTCTTCCCCTCCCCAAACAAGCTTGGGAACCTGTGGGAATCGGCAAGAATATTTCGGGATGGGGAGCCCAAAAAAATGCGTCGGAAAAG
>JACEEZ010023006.1:0-16104 GCA_016584305.1 Chionoecetes opilio
CCGGGAATTTCCAACCACCCCGGGGGGGGGTCAAAAACCCCCCGGGGGAGGGGGACCCCCCCCGGGGCTAACACCCGTGCCCCCCCCTTTCACTGCGGGTGGACGGGGGCTCGGGTTTTAAAAAAGACCACCCATCTGTCTTCGCTCCCCCCGGGGGATCGAACCCCGGGGACTTTGGGTTTTGAGCCACTGCTAACCATTTTACACTACAGGTCCCCTTAATATAAAGACCGGTAAATGGCGAGGACTACCGTTCCTTTTCTGAGACATGACTACTAGGGTATTTTTCACCTAGGACCGAAATTGCTTACAAAATTGGGGTTTTGGGGTTTTTTGGGCCTTTGGGAATTAGAAGAACTGAAACCGGGAAAAATGCCAGTGGTCGCTGGCATTTTTAACTCAAAGGTTGGTCTACTTTTTTTTTTGGCCCCGCGACAATTTTTTTCAAAAATTAAATTCGGATAACTTGATGCACCGCTTAAATCCCAAAAAAATTTTCTTCTTTTGTTCTACTTTATATGGTGCATTCATTACGAGGGGACGTTCTATAATAGCAATTTAAAATGAAAATTCCGCCTCGAGTAGCAAAGCTAAAAATTTTTTTACAGTATTTTGTGGCTTAAATTTGGGTGAGTTCACACTGTTTTTAGACGTACTGCTCGTCTGGCAAACCTTGTCAAAATAAAAAAATGCCTTGGAAAAACGAAAAATAAAGAATGCCGAAATCGTTTGTTGCTGCGAAAATGTAGGTTATAATTGTGGAGGCGACCGCCGCGGGGAGTGGTGGGGGGAGATTGTGGGGGGGAAAAATTAAATCAAAACTTTGCCCCTTCACGGTCGCCCATTTTGCACTTCCGGCTTTCATTGATGATACCAAAAATAACGGAAAATTACTGCCTAGTATAGATAATTTTTAAAACATACGCATTGACTATATAATATCATAGAGTAACATTTACCTCGCCTCCTCAACTTAACCTACTTGGTTTTTTGGTTTAAATACATTTTTACAATCAGGTTCTTAAAATATAAATATAAAGAAAATCGTTTTTAAATTTAATTTTTTGTTTTTTAAGTGCAAGGGAATAAGCCCCTTTTTTTAGAAAAAATATAAATGGTAAAGATTTAAAGTTCGATATTTCGGGAAGCTCAAATGGCTTTCTTTATGTTTTTTTACGGGTTTTTTTTTTATAATTTAAGAAAAAACTTTCCCGAATAAAAATATTTTTTTATACTGATAAACATAAAATTAGGTGGGTAAACTTGTCATCTCGGTGGCCCGTCAGATCAGTCCTGATAAAAAATCTCGGGCGCGGGCCTTTTATAGATTAGCCCTTCCCACCATCCCCCCCGCGGTGGTCGCCTCCAAAATATAACCTACATTGTCGCAGCAACAACCCCGATTTCGGCTTTCTTTTTTTCTTTTTTTTTTCCCAAGGCTTGCTTATTGTATTTTTTGAAAAGCGTTTCCCAGACGCCATACGTCTTAAAAAACATGTAAACTCCCCCAAAATTTTACATCCCACAATATCATGTAAAAAAAAAATTTTAAAGTTTTTGCACTCGAGGCGAGTAATTTGCTTTAAATTGCTATTATAGAACTTTTCCACGAAAGCATGTCCCCCATATAATTGTAAAAACAGAAGAACAAATTTTTTTTTGTATTCGATGCGGTCACAATGTTTTACCGCAAAATTTAAATTTATAAAAAATTTTATCGGGGAAAAAAAAACCGTAACCAAACCTTTTTGATTAAAACTGCTAGCGACCACGGCTTTTCTCGATTTTTCAGATATTGGAATTGGGGGGCGGGCGGGCCGCCGCCAAGTTTCGGTGGCCACAGGTAAAGGGGGCCGGCGGCCGCCCCCCCGCCCCCCCCGCCCTACACGGAATGTAAACTAGGGCCGCTGGGAATTTGCTCAGAGGCTCCCGGCGGGCCGCTCCCAGCGGCCCCCGTAGGGAATATGCATTTGCCGCTGTTTTAAAACCCGTTTGAGAATATTTACGGTTCACTTCTACATTTTGCAGATCATTAATTTTTTTAGGGGTGTTAAAACAGACCATTACCCGCTAAAGATGAGGGCCGTACCGGGTCTCTAAAGGCGAGCGAAACCTTCTTTGATGAAAAAGGTCCCATAAAGGGATTTTTTTGGGAAACGAAGAGACGACGAGGGCGTAAAAAGACACAAGGTGACCGTGTTTTGGCTGCCCTCGTCGCTGCTTTTCTTTTCCGAAATTCCCTTTTTGGTCCCTTCCCCTTAAACGAAGGTCTCGCTAAACCCTTCTCATGACTCGGTACGGCCATGGACTGTTTAAAACCCCCTAAAACATTACAAAATTGCATATGTTTTCAAAGTAAAAAGCAAAATTTTTGTCTTTTTATCCAGTTTTATATGAAGAGAACCAAAAATCACTTTGGATTTCGTTTTTTTTTAAAACACAAAAAATTTTCCGTTTGGTTTACATGGTGAACACCCTGAAAAACGAGATGAATAAAATTGAAGTTTTGTAATAGAGATCATTTAAACACTAAATCTTTTGGGCCATACAAACATCAAAATTATGAACTTTAAATAAACCAGATATTTTTGGTCAACCTTTTAAAACACTCAAAATTAGCGGGTTTCCTTTCCCCTTTTTACTTCCTTACCTATCCATCCACCTTATATACCACTCTGTTGTCATCCATCCTGTCTCTATAAATCATACCCCTTTTTTTTTAACAAAAGGGGCAATGGCTAGGGTGTCCACTGAAAATAATAAATAAATAATAAAATAAATATAAAATAATAAAATATATATAATATATATATATATTATATATATATATATAAATATATATTATATATAATATAATATATATATAATATATATTATAATTCACTGCAAAAAAAAACTTTAGGACAAAAAGTCTTCAGATTTTTTGCCCTTCTCAGTGATTTTTAAAATTTCTGGGGTTTGTCGTATATCTGACTTTGACGGGCGGGGGGTTAGTCCTCGCAGTGCTCCACACGCTTAGGCGCACAAGAAGTTGAAGGGAAGGTTGTCTTTGCCCCTTGCCCAAAATTTCCCCATCACCCCCCTTTCCTCTCCCCCCTCCCCCACTACGATGCATTTTGCCTGCAAATAAATCCATTGTTAAGAAGACACATTGTCACTTTGTACAGTGGGGGCAAGCCTGAGCCAGATGCTGGGAGAGGGGAACCCCAAAAATCTTTTCTCAATCTGGTGCACAGGCTCAAAATGATGATTTGGTAATAGTTTGGTGGAAAAAGAGTTGAACACCCCCGGAAAAGGTCAAACTTGTTTGTTTGGTCCTTTTGTTCCAGTGCTTGTCTTCTTTGACTTTTTTCCGAGGTCTTTTCAACTTTTTTTCCACCAAATATGGTGAGATAATGGGTGAGACAGAATTTGAGAAAAGGGGAAAAAAAAAAAAAAAAAAAAAAAAAAGTTCCTTTGCGTTTATCCCTCCCCTTTCTCCTCTTCATTTCACACCATCTAAACCCCCCAACACCCAGCTGCCATAACACCTTTTTCCCTTTCCCCCCCCCACCCACCCCTCCCCCCAGGCACCCACCAGCCCAAACTCCCTCCACATGCATCAAACACGGGAACAAGGAGCTACAGAAGGTCTCTAGCTTCCTTGCGGGGAATAAAGCGAAAAGTTCAACACCCATTTTCCTGTTGAACAAGTTTTTTTGTGGGCCTCCTCTTATTTTCTATCGGTTTCCCCTGAAAATCCTTAAAAAATGTACTATTTTTTGACAGCTATTTGTATGTCTTTAAAACATTTCTGTCGATTTGTAGTGTATTTATGAACGTGTCCTTGTATTATTTCATTCTTTTTTTTTGGGTTCATTCGGGCCCAAATATAAACGGTATGAGACACTTTAATTCGGTCAGTTAAGCATCAAGTGAGTGGGCCCGGGGTTTAAACTCCTGCCGCAGGGCGGCACGTCGATCGCACCGCACCACAGGACCCCTTGACGGGTAATTCTTGTAGCGTTTTTGGGCGATTTGCCCCGCGAGGTATGCCCCTATGAGTATCAGGCTTAATTTTTGTTTCCTGACCAAACACCACCTGGGAGTGTTGCTCAGAGCTCCACGGCCTGTTTCCCTTTTCTGCTCTACGGGCTCTGCTCCCTTGCCGCCTCCCCATTCGCCTTCAGGTTTGTAGCTGAATCGGCGCATACACCGAAGCCCCCGCCTCGAAGATTTCAAATAAATTTAAATATATATAGACTTCTACACGATCATTTTGAAAGCAAGCACAACAAAAATTTTTTTAAAGTACATGTAATGAATAGGTATGCAGTGTATAGGGAAAACAGCCCAGTCTGTAAATGAGGACGAAAAGGAGTTTACTGTAGTAATATTTGGGGAAAAAACTTTTTAATCCAGACAAATTTTTACTCCCACAAGGGTCGGGGGAACCAAAAAAGGGCTTATGGTTAATGGTTAAATAAGGGCCCCTCATATTGTCAGCAAAATCACCCCACCCAAAAATTCATAAAAAAGGTAAGGGAGATACTGCTGAAAATTTTTCGGGTATATTATGTAAAAAAATTCACCAAAACTTCGTTTTTCATCAAATTTTATAGGGTTACTTCATTAACGAGAAGTTTGTAGAAAACCCTCTCTCTGTCAGTTAATAGTGGGTTTTCCCAAAGGTTTAAATCAAAAGGGGGAAATTTTTTGCAGAGGTTGTAAAACAGGTTCCAAAGGGTTGCACCAACCCCTTAGGCACAGAAAAGGGAAAGGTAGTTTGGGGGAAACATTAGTTTAAACCCCCATACCCTCATAGAAACAAAATTTTCAATTTAAAGGTTTGGGTTTGCATTGTGAAAACAACTCTTCAATTTTACTCTTTTGAAATCTTATTTTTCTTTCTCTCTCCCAATTTTAAAATCTTTTTTAAAAACACTCTTTCCCAAAAATGAGAAAAAAAAAAAAAAACAATCCCCTATTTCAGTTTCCCCAAAGTGAAGGGATCTGTTGGGAGTTTTTACAAAATGCTCATGTGTTCTTTTTTGAGCCTTGTTCCTTAAGCGCTCCCATTCATATGAAGCTTCAATAAAAAATTACTTAGAAAGGAGTTGGGACTGGGCGGAAATACAATGTAGACAGTGTCTGCAGTGGTAAAGGGGAAGAAGGGAAAACATGCTTGCAAAGCCCACAATGAAAAACAAACTCCCAAGGGGGTTTTCCCGGAAAGGGAAAATTACAGAAAAATACTTTACATGTAAGGCATTGTTGGGGGTTTAGGGAGTTAGGATGTGCTGATGAAAAAAATACCTAAATTGCCCTTGCACCCTGTAACCCAAAGTTTCATCATGATAGTAAATAATGACATGTGCTCTATTCATTCGACAACCAAGTCCTCCTACCTATAACGATAACAGCATAGTGGCAAGCAAAGGGATACGCATCTGGGGATTACATGAAACCCTTTTGGTGCTCGAAAAGCTGAGGCAAAAAAATCTTTCTTCAAACCAATTTTCTTTTTGCTGCCTTTTATCTGCTTGAGGACACCACCCATGAGTTTTGGGGGGGGGGGGGGGGGGAGAAGCGAGAGAAAATAAGATAATTTTCATCCCATTAGTCACTTTTTTAAAACCAACTACAAAGGTTATTGACTATAAAACGCCGCTACTCAGACGAACTAGGCGGGCTCGAACCGTGACCCAAACACAGGGACTTGCACTTGCGAACTCCGTCTCTCCAACCTTGCACCCGACGGGCAAAGAGAGAGAAAGAAAGAAAAAAGGAAAAAAGAGAAGAAGAGAAGAGAGGAGAGAAAGGGGAAGAGAAGAGAGAAGAGAGAGAGAAGAGAGAGAGAGAGAGAGAGAGGAGAAGGAGAGAGAGGGGAGAGAAGAGAAGAAGATAGAGGAAGGGAGGAGAGAGAGAAGGAGAAGGAGAGAGGAGTTATAAAAAAATGTAAATTTGATGGCAAAATATTGCCCTTCTTTTTTTTAAGCTTTTAAAGCTACACATTCCCAAACAACTGACAATAAAATATTATAAAACAACCTCAAAGGAATACTATATCCATCATTATTATTTAATCTCACAATACATACCATTTTCCCCTTCCAAGGCGATTTTTTTCCCACACCACCTTGTTTCTTTATCCCTCGGGCAGCGTTGGAATTTTGACAACCAGTGCCACCAGCGCCTCAGTTCTGGGACTTCCCCAAAACCCCAAGTCACGACTCCCCCCATGATTGAGGTCTCGAGAAGCATTTTAAGTGTTTGTTCATAAAGTGATAATAACATTTTTTTTTTTTAAATAACATAATTGAGATTTTTTGAGGGTTAAAAAAATTTTTCGTGATAAAAAAAAATAAAATACAGTCCATAACGGTGTTTTTCCCCAAAAAAGGAGGTTCCCAAAAAACCCAAACTTTTTTCCCCAATTTTTTAGAAAAACAACTAAAACCCCCTGTTTGCAAAATAAATTTAGTAAAACTAATTTAATTACCTTGAATAAATTCCATGCATACAAACATCAGCACCGCGTGTATCAAGCACCATGCTGCCCTCCCGGCTGGGCATGGTAGAGCTTTTAAAAAAAAAAAAAAACAAAAATTTAAAAGGAAAGAACATTTTTGCGTCGCGAGTTCTAATTGGGTGTTTTTTTGTAATTCCTACAGCGACAATTCCATGAGATTTCCCCGATATTCAAAAAATTTTTTGTTTTTATTTTGGTAAATTTTAATGTTCAAATTTTTCGGTAATGGAAATTTTAGTTCCCTTTTAAATTTCATTTCAGGTTTTCCCCGACTTAAGGTAAATTTTATATGTGGGTTGAAGGCGGAGGAATCAACATTTAAATTTTTATACTGTGGACCTCCTTTTTAGTAAAATCCTTTTCCCCCTAACATGGCGCAGTGGTAGGATCGAGTAAGCAAAACTCATTCCCCGGCTCCCCTGGGGGGGGCCTTAGGGGGGAGATGTTGGGTTGTCACCGGGAGCGACCGTGTGTAACGGTAGCATGTCCCCCCGGCAGTGGAAGGGGGCTCGGGTTCATCCCCGAGGTGCCCGCCTTTTCGGTGAACCCCCTACCCACAGAGCAACTAAAGAAATAAATACAAAATATAAGTGTACGAATAAAATTTATGGTTTGATTAGGTAAAAAAAATGTTCAAACCGGGGAAAAAATGGTTTTTAAAAAAATAAGGTAAAATTAGTGTTTGCCCAACTCTCCCATTCCCCCCAACAAATTTTGGGGGCCTGTGGGAATGCGGGGGTTTCGGGGGGGAAAAAATTATGCGTCAAACACGTAATTTAAGAGTTATTGTTTAGGGGGGGTTAAATTTTTTTAAATCTAGGGAATTTTCCTTTTAAACAAAAATTTGCCAAAACCAAAAATTTAAACCCGACCTCGGGGATTTGACCCCCTAAACCCAACCTAATAAAAACAAAACCAAACTAAGCTAACCTACCAGCCTAACCCTTTTAACTTAACCAAAACTAATTAAAAAACTAACTACCCAAATAAAAACCCAAATTAAACAAAAATTAAACCAACCCCTAGCGGGGGGGTTTGGGGGGTTTTGACATCCGGTCATCATTCTGTGAGGATCGTCAGTTTACACGTCCCCCTGGTCAGAAGAATCCAAAGGTTTTCCCTAGATCTAGGAATTTTTTCAACCCCCTAACTCAAAAAATTGGGTGCGACGCTATTTTTTATCCCAGCCAAAAATTTCCCCAATTCCCCCCCGGGCCCCACTTTTTTTGGGGGAGGGGGTATGGCAAAAACTAGAATTATCCCAAAGGGAATCACACCTGGGTTTTAAAACATCTACAGGGGCACCTCCAGCACATACCACCACACAGCCTTTCATTACAACACACAAATTATTATCAAGGGCTAATTTATCGGGGAAAAATTTAGGGAATAGCTGTAAAAGTTATCTTGATGAAGTGTGGTGGGGTTTCGGAGTTTTTGTACACAATTGTTTCGACCCAAAAATTTTTAGATTTTTTTGTCATACCCCGGGTCGTTTTGTCTATAGTCAAGTTCAAGCTGAGTGTACAAAAGTATGGTTTCTTAGACTACCAAACATTTTTGGTGTACGAAAAATTTGTACGAACTGACTGCACCCCGTGTGTTTGTTAAATTTTTGGTTATTTAGGTCGTTTCAATTAAAATTCCGTATGTTGCCATTTGCCCGCCTAAATCTTCGGCCAAAGGACTGGCGGGGAAGTACAAGGGGAAAAACAAGCCAGTTACAGTTTGGGTGCCGTGGCAGGCCGCGGGCCCTTTTGCTGTTGTTTTGTTTTAAAGGGTCGAGTCCCTTTGGGGAACATTCAGCCCGGGTGATGTCCTCTTTTCTTTTTTCTTGGACCTTTTTTGCATTATCGCTTTTTAGGCCTCTGCAAGCTCGAGGTCATTAATCGAGGTTAAAACCCTTTGCTATCAAAGCAGGGTATTTTATATTTTATCAGGGAGCCGCGGGGCTATTCAAAAAAAACTTTTTTTACGAAAATGACAACTAGATGCGCAATACTCTTTCCCCACCTTTTCTATATTTGGCACTCTTCTTTAAAATATACTTACTTTTTATGAACAATTAGAGGGAAAAAAATTCTCCCCCTAAATCCCATATCTTTCTCTGCACACTGACGGGATAGATAAAATGATGGATATTAATAACTCTTTTCAGTAATCTTCTCTGTAGTAGTCTAACCGAACCAAAAACACATTTGCGCCAAAAATTTTTATATCTTTTAATTTTCAACTCATTACCTTTTAGCGAAAGTTATTACCGTACGTAAACCAAAATAAATGTGGTCTTTTTAAAATGTCGGGAATAAAAAAGCCAGCGTCGCAATATGAAAATGCTTTCAAAAAAACCGCATTTTAAACTTATAATTATTATCTGATCATTTTGGGGTTGGTACATAATCAGTGTTGTATTCCCCAAAAATTTTACAAAAAGTAAATCTTTTGATAAAAGAAGTAAGGATTCCGATATAATACAAGGGGGTAACACTTTTTCGTCTTTTTTCGAAAAGGTTTGACTAACTTAGTTTTTGTGAAAGTTTACAATAAAAGGAATACATTTTTTAAATTATGTACATTGATTTCAATAATAAATTTTCCTCCTAAAACACCATGCACTACGGAGGGCCTGGGGGGGCAAAGTTTCCGCTGGTGGCCGGGCCCTTTGCCGCTTAATGCCTACGAGGCCGCCGGGGGTGGTTACTGGAACTGGTCTTATCGAATTTTGGGTTCCGACCTCTCCCTAACCAACCGAACCTAGCCTCAGGGGGGGAAGGTTTGGGAGAGCGTGGCTCGCAAAAGTGCACGTCCCTGGCATTTTGGGGGGGCAGGGTCGAGTCGCCATTTGTGCGACGTGGGGGCGCTTTGGATAGTCAATTATCCATGAGCCAAGACCGAATTGGGGTATCGGGGCCCCCCGGGGTGCTAATTCCTTAGGTGTTTTTTCTTTTACATTTCTAGTTTTTTGTTTTTATATATAGCCCTTGCACACGGAGCTTTAAAGGCTTATCATTCTTGAATAGACACCCCTACGAAAAAATTCAAAAAATTTTTAAAAGTCAAATTTGGGGCAGGAATGCCTAAAATTTCCCAAAATAAAAAAAATTTAATTTTCACTTTAATCAATCCTGTAAATACACACTAAGCTGCCCGGCTTGTATTACTATTTTGGGCCAATTAACCTCCTCAATATCTCTCGCGACTGGAAACGACTGTTTTTCTACCGCTCTTCTTTAATAGCCTTTTTCTGGCATTCTGTAACCTGCACTGTCCGTACACTTCGGCCATTGCTGGGCAAGGCCTTTGGGGTTCGCATGCCCCGCAACACTTGCAGGACAGTAGCTGCAAAACGCATCGGGTGGGTAGCCTCGCCGGGTTGACAGAACTTCCCCGTCCTCATCTGTCATCCAGCCCAGTCTTTTGGGGTTCGCAAAAATGGTGGCTCTGCGACTTCTCCTCCAGATCGCACCGGTAGTTTGCACGTAGTGCATGCATGAAGAGGCACCCCTCACAAGGGGGGGATTGATTGATCCACCTCTCCACGTCTCGCACGAACAGCTCTCCCGAAGTTTGTTCACCCAGTTTGTGTGGGTAATGGAGGAAAAAGGGGCAGGGATTTCCTGTAGCTTCTAAAAGAGTTCAGGAGACACTTCCCCATGAGCGCCCAAGTTCGGGGAAAACATCCGGGTTTGTCTTGCCCCTTTCACCTGTTTGAGTGTCGTCATCTTCCCCCGGCCAGCGAATCCCTGACGTACCCCGCCGAAAAGGCAGAACCAAAATCAAGAATAAACACCGCTCCCTCCCATGTACGGCTCTTGTGATATCCGAATTTTGTCCGGTTTTTTGTCCCCATTCTGGAACAGGTGGGGGGGGGATCTTGTGGCCATGCCAACACAGGACCATGCTCGTACCTCTGCGTGATGAGACGACTTTACCCGATTCTGCTATGAAGGCATGAGAAGGAGGCGTGTTCCTCTTCTTGACTTGATTTAAAGCTCAGGAGCCTTTTCCCACTGCTCTTTGGGATCTTGAGCGAGCGGCTACAGTAAAAACCTCCTTTGCCCTCGAGTTTCTCCCTGTCTGGGGTTTTTTTTCCCATTTTTTACCAGGAACTTGATAGCTTCCCTTTGAGAACTACCGAGAAACTTTCCCCACTGGGGATGTTTGCCCAGGTTGAATGTTCTTGAAATGGATCCCTGTGCCTGCACTTCTTTTGGGCTCTTTCGATCTTTGAGGTGTCTCCTTGTAGAGTAAAACACAACTCAGGCCTGCTTTTGCACCCCTGGACAACTGACTCAGTGCTGTCCGAAAAAGCTGTGAAAAAGGGTTTTCCCCTTTCCCCTTTCAGTTTCTGGCCCCGGCTCACCATAAATTAGGGTAGCAGAGGGTCGGGATCACCCCAGGAAAAACATTCTCCCCAAACTCCCTTGTGGGGCAGCCTTGTTGGTCTTGGGGAGAGCCCCCACACCGCTGGCAAGTGCCCAGGGAAGGCCCGGGGATGAGCCAAACATCACTTTTTTGGGCTTTCTGTTCTCAAAAAAGGTCTTTGGGCAATAGGTTCCTGTCACCTTCAAGATACCTTTGGGGCTGGCCTTGTGACGTGGCTTCTTCTGATTTTAGTGAACGTTCTCATTTTCGTCTTGTCCGTGTCATGAAACTGTATTTTGGGGCGTATGGGTCTCCAGGGCCTTTTCCTTTGAAGGTTTGATATCACCCTTTCCCCTTTTTCTTAGGCCCCTAAAGGTCTTTGGCAATTCGGGTGGTGCTGTATTCGCAGTTGAAAAACTGACAAGACCCCTTTGTCTGCGTTAAAGGGGTTAAAACCATGCTCCATCTTAAACAAGATTGGACTCGGCCCCATCTCTTTAACCCGGGCATCTGTAGGTCTGGGGGGCTGAAGTCAGTATATTTTTGGCCTACTACCATGCCCTGAGCGCCTAAAGTATCTGCTGCGATACTCCGATTCAGTAGTCCTGCACAGCTCCACCTTTGGGCTAAAGCCTTTTTGTCCCCCCTGGTGTCTGGGTGCTTTTTGATCGTCTTTCGAGGGTTGGCCCGGGAACCCGCCAAGGGATTCTTGCTACCATCGGGACCAAAAAGCCCCCTTTGCTGAAGTTTCAGGACCTCGGGTTTTTCAATGGGCAGCGAGACATCATGGCATAGTAAGGTCGGGAATCGGGCATATTTCACCTTGTCATAGGAAAAAACCCCAGGGTAATCTGGGGATTGCCCTGGTAAGCATCCTTTGCCTTTCTGGAGGCTCGAACCAGGTCCAGCATGTTTCCAACCCAGTCCAGGTATGCATCCGAATGCTAAAGGGGTTGTGTTTCATCTTTTGGGGTTCCCAAGATAAATTTGGGAAGAGTTTCGGGATTGTTGCATGATTCATCTCCTCACTTTTTGAAAGTTCCCCTGAACACTTGCTGGGGAAGCTGTTGATTTTTCTTCAGTGTTCCACCCGATGGTGATGCCCCTTAAAGGTTTTTTTCTAGCCATGGAAGGAACCCTTTTCCAGCAACCTCATCAGTGTTTTCATACACGAGTTTGCGTCTCACTGCTTGTTGTACCTCCGGCGTCCACCCCCCTGCACTGACCTTTGCGAAAAACCCTGTTCCCACACACAGATCTCTAAACCGCATTCTGAAACCTCTTCCCCTATGGTGGAGAGGAGATTGGAGATTTTGTGAGACGCCCATCTGATATAATGTTCTTAACTTTTCTTGTTCCGAGAAACCCCGGGACTTTGGCATGATGCTTGACAAACACGACAAATCTTTTAAACTGTAAGGGCTGCTGATGGCTGCGTTTCTCCAAGACTTTTTAAGGGGGCATTTCTTTGCGGACTTGATATGGGGAGGTAGCTTGTGTCCTGGACCACTGATGTCTCTGCGGATTTTTATGTTACCCAGTCCAATGCTGATGGCTGGTTCCATGGGCTGACTTCGATAAAAGCCCGATTGGTTCTTGGTCTTTGAATCCGGACCTCTTTTTGGTTTGTGTCGACATACCATCTCAAATTTGGGGGGCCCTGCCCCCGCCCAAATTTTATATTGGCAAATGATGCGGTCAGAGTGATCTTCTATTTGGACTTGGAATCCTGGCAGGACCTTTTTCTGGCACAGGGGCCTGCAACCCAACTGGCAGCAATCCATTGGGCTCTGTGGAAATACCTGCTCCACTTAGTGTCCTTCAATCGTCGATGTTTATCCCACCGGGTTGTAACCACCAGGGTAAGGGGCTGGGGGAATGTCATCCCCTTTTAACATTCCCGCTTTTTGGATACAAAAGGGGTGTATCGATCTCCTCAAACATTGGTAGGACACGTGGCCAAGACGATTCAGAGTTCGGGTCAGTTCGTGTTTTTCAAACACTTTACGATTGGGCAGCAGTACTTTCTTGGGGGCTTTTTCTTTTCCCTGGTTTAAAACAAAGAACCCCGTCCTGCCCAAGGATGTGCAAACGTTGACCTTTCAAGGGAGTTTTTCACCCCCACACTCTCCCTTTAGCAGGGTGTGCAGGGAATTTAGTGACTGCTGCAGGGGAAAAATTTGATCTGTTCGGGAGGCCCTGGCTGACTCACACGCTTTTTGATCTCATTCCCCACTGCATTCCTCTTTGGTAAGAATCTTAGGTTTTGCTCTCTTTCTTCTTGCAGATCTTTTGTCATTTTGTGTGCTTGTGGGGAAGGTCGCCTTTAGGGTGCGTGGATAGATTAACTTTCCTTTCCCATTGGGACAAAGCGTAGTGATTCCCAACTCGGGTTTTTAATCTTTCGGGGAACATGTTTCTTTTTTCGTGTTTCAGTTGGTAATTTCCACGGGACATCGGATCTTCAGCCTAATGTAGGTTTTCTAGGCTACCTCGGGTGGGGAATAATTTAGTCCCTTTTAAAACAAGAAAGTTCCCCGGGGCTTCTATCTCAGCCCCTTCGTACTGCTCCCCGCTTTCTTCCCGATTTTCACCCGCCCCAACCTGGCGGCCCGGGGGAATCATCTTTGTGAAAATTTTTTAGCACGATTGTGTAGTGACCCCCTGCAGCAACAAGTCTCGCTAAGTAAACCAGGTTCTCGGGGTTTCCTTGTTGCTGCTCTGCGGGTCTTTTTCTGCTCTAGTCCACACTGGGTGAGTGGCTCCCTTGTCTTTGCCCGCTTTTGTACTTGCTTGACCTCGCAGAAAAGAATCTTTTTGGGAACCCCTGCTATATGGGATCCCCCCTTTATCCCTCCTCCTGGGGGCACGCTTGCTGATTCTTTTGACACCCTTGGGGGATAGAATCCAGTGACTTCTTCATTGTAAAGAGATACGACTTTACGGTATAATGTATTGTGGTATTCCTCCTTCTTCAGGCCCTTGGGGTGCTTCCAGGCTGGATCGCTGCCTGATCTCTGCAGCCCCGACAAAGTTTCCGGAGTCCAAATCCTGTGGTACCCAGAGCATCGCTTCTATCAAACATGGATGATACAGTCGATCCGTGCTCTCCTTCTCGCGATGGTTGATCATGCCCTCGACAGTCAGCACCACCCCTAAAAAAATACCCATTAAAACATTCATGAAAAACAAACAAAAATATTTACATGGAAACCATTCTACATATTTTGCTCCTTCCCAAAACTAAATTATCCCAAAATACACAAAAAAACACCAATATGAAATAAAACCCCCAATTGGGGAAACTTGAAATAACACGGGAAAAACTCTTGTAGAGAATCAAATACTACAAGGGGTTTGATATATTTTTTAATTTTTTCCCCTATTTAGGGATTTATTCCAGATTTATGGGAAAATACCCAAAATTATTTTTTTTTTGGGTAAATCCCAAAATATAGGAAATTTTGGGGAAAAAACCTAGGAACACTCTGGTAAAAAATCAAATTCTACATAGGGGACCCAAAGTTTCGCAACGATCGTGTGTTGTTTTTAAAAAAATTAGGGAAAACCCCGACGTCACGCTGAAAATCTTTTTTTTGGGGAGCACCCCCATTGCTCAAAAATCAAACAACTACCAGTCGGGGAAGGGATCATATCTTAATGTATTTACAGTCACTCTTAAAAAATTTTTTGTACCATTCGTGGGTTTTGTCACCCCGGTGGTAAACCATACTGGGCCCGGCTCATGGACAAAAAACCTTTTACAGGGAGGTCCCAAGATACGAGCAGTTTGGGTTTCCCCCTGGCATACTCGTAAAACGAAATCTCGTATAACGAACACTAACTAAAGGAAAATATAGGTTTGGTTCCAAAAATCCAACAAATTAAAAAAAAAAAAAAAAAAAAAAAAGACGTTTTTCAATCTACATAAATTTGTAATTTAATTGGTGCGAGAACCCCCTTTAGGAAACCTATGTCCCTGGTGAATCCTATGGGGCTTCACATGCGTGGGAGTGACCTACTTTTTTCGGGAAGGGCCATTTACAGCTGTAACGGGGGTTTGTTTTGTGCGGGCGGCACCGTGTCCGCCCCAGCGGAGATCTCCTTTGGGAAATTTAGTAGGAAACGGGCCCCTTTTAGGGAACCTATGACACTGGGGATATTTTATGGTGCATCAAAAGGCGTAGAGCGACTGTCTTCTTCAGGAAGGGCCGGTGAGGCGGGTGACGGCGGGTTTTTTTTTAGAGAGGGGGGCGGACGGGGCAGCCGCCGCCCCCTCCGCCAGTGGTTTTTGGGCAGGCTTAAAAGTTTATCACTCGTAATATAAAACTTTTGTGTTTTGGGGAGATGTTATATCCACGGGGCATTACTAAATCAATGTACCCGTGTGTCCCTTTAAAAAAGGGTGATTTAAAGATGTTATGTGGGGGGGCTGCTGGCCGAGTGGCGGGGCAGAGAGGACGGAGAAATACTTTCATAATCTATCACAAAAATTACCATTTTAACCACATACCCCTTCTATACCAATACACTAGCAAAAACAGGCTCCCCCCCTTTTATTCTTATATCTGATACATTAAAAATACTTAAAAAAGCAAGCATTTAAAAAAAAAACGGAAATTTGTTTTTTGATGACGGGGACAGAAGGGGGAGAGGCGTCTGCATGCCATTCTTCCCCGGAAATTGTATCGCTGGTTGTTATTGGTGAGAAGTTTTTAAAACCTTTTTCTTGGCTGGTGACGGGTGACGCCTTTTAAACCTCACAACCTTTCCCACTCGTTTACACTTCGAGGGAGCTTTCAAACAGCTTTTTATCCCTCAAGGGAAAGTATACTAGGTTTGTCGAGGCAGGTTGTTGCTGGCCAACTACCTCCGTTGCTGGCTTCCGCCCCGGTTTTTGAATTTTTTTTGGGCCCCATTGTCCACGACCCCAGAATTATCATATTTTTAGATTGATTTTCGTACAACCTTTGGGAAAAAACATATAGTCGTAAAATGATTTATAATTTTAGTAAAAAAACTTGTAATTTACTTTAGTAAATAACTTGGGATTTTTCTCACCCACAGGAAAAAAGGTGGAAGAAGCTTCTAGTAACCTGATCACTTGGACAATAATTTTTCCTTATTTTCTTAGTATTTAGTAAAATTTAAATTTGGGCAAATTTTAGTTTCACCCATCCAAAAGATTTTCTGATGCGCCTATTATATACATAAAGGGGCCCTCAAAA
>JACEEZ010023007.1:0-19449 GCA_016584305.1 Chionoecetes opilio
CCCTTCAAATTTTCCCCTTTTCTTTTCAAAGCCGCACTGTCAATCCCCAACACTTACACTAGGAGGTGTTTTTGGGTCGCTCCTTTCTCTCTTTTGCCCTTTTTTCACTCGCTATTTTATGGCATACTCCCTATCCCCCAAAAAATAGGGGACCTGGGGAAATACTCTTTCCAGGGTGGAGAAACAATGATTGTGACACCCCATGAAGAGGGCGTGTCTTAGAGTGATAGGGGGACTTTAAAAACTTAAAAACAAAAGAAACAAAAAGAAAAAAAGGGAAGCTACAAGAGCCCGACCGTGAGGCCTACACGGGGTAGTTCTTTTACCTAAACTACCTACTCCCCCTTTCACCCCCCACCCATAAAAACCATACCCCTTTTTAAAAAGCCCCCCAAGATCCGCATAACTACCTGTCTACTGAGTCCTTTTCCCAGTCATTCACCACCCTTTTTGGAAAACCATTTTTCCCCCTATTTCTTTTTTTAATTTACGTTTTTTCCAGCTTGAATCCTTTACTTTTTGTTCTACCCCTGGAATACCGTAAGAACTTTTCCTACCTCCCTTTTATTAAACCCCTTTATCCACAAAAAAACTTCTATCAGATCCCCCCCTTTACTCGGGGTCTCTCGGGATGTAACTTTAATAGCCCAATCCCCCTTCTACCTAAAGTTAGCATCCTTTGAATAATTTGGTCATCCTTCCTACACTGTTTTCAAAACAAGGCTATATCCACCGTAATATGGAGCCCAAAAAACTAAAACTGCTTCAGGTGAGGTCTGATAGACCCATAAAGTTAGAAAAAATTTCCGCACTTCTACTTTAACATTTCTGGTAATGAATCCTAACACTCTATTAGCCTTATTTCTAGCCCAAAATTGTTTCCTAGGCCCCCCCAGGTTTTGGGCTCACCCTCACTCCAAGATCTTTTCCCCCTTTTGATCTTTTCAGCGTTACATTGGAGGGTGTATTATTACCGGGTTTTTTTACCAACATTCAAAAACCCCCTGCACTTACAATAAGGTTGAAGTTCCCAAACTGGATCCCAAGACTCGGCAAACCCAAAAAACTGGGCTATTCCGGATTTCCAAAACCGGGCAGAAAACCCCAAAACCCGGCGCTAGTTCCGGGTCGGCCGCTGGGGTGCCACCACACTAGGCCCGCTTGGTTTTCCCCGATTTGTTGTTTTTATTGTTCGTGGTGTTTACTGTAGAGTTTTTGGGGCCCCTGTTATTTGTGTACTTCTACAGTTTTTATTGGTTTTAAATGGTCCCAAAGTCCGGAACCCTACTGGTAAAAGTAAAAAAAATGGAAGAAAAAATGTGTTAACTATTTCTAAAAAAAAAATTTGACCTTTGAAAAAAGGCTTTGCTTTTTTTCCCCTTAATATATCTACTTTTCTAAAAGTCGGAAAACCCATTACTCGCTCGGCCCCGGTCCCGAGGTTCCGAGTTTGGGAACTTAAAAACCTGTATTAAATTTTCCCTCGCATCGTCACCTATATAAAGTTTATCTAAGTCTCCCGCAATATTTTACATCAGACTGTGATCCAATAATCCTACCCACTTTAGTTTTATCAGCAAACTTGCTATACATGCTAACCCCCACTATCCAAGTGTTGTTTTTAAAATCAAAAATGAATGGCCCCCAAAAACAGACCCTTTGGAACTCCACTTGTCACCATTTCCCCCTTTCAGAGTTGGGGAACCTTTAAATTTGAAAAACCCCTTGCTCCCTATCACAAACCAAGTTGACCCAATAAGAACCCTTCCCTCTATTCCATGACCCTAACCTTTTTAAAAAGAGTCGCTCGTTGGTACTTTGTCAAAATCCTTACTAAAGCCCAGATTAATATCATAACCTTATCATTACTGCCATCTAAAAAAATTTCCTATAAAAACTCAATAAAATTGGGAGAAGACTACACTTGGTGAATCCATGTTGGGAATCATTTCAAACGTTTTTCTAATTTCTCTTTTAAGTTTTTTTGCAATAATAGTTTCCCAATAATTTCCCAAAACCCCTGACGTTAGACTAACGGGTCGATAATTTGATTTAGTCCCTGTCCCCCTTCTTTAAAATGAGGACTACTTTCCTTTTTTCCCCACAATAAAACGGCCACATCGCTATCTTAACAGATTTCCTAAAAAAAGGCACTAACGACTCACTAAAAACCCTCTCTGCATTCTTTTAATTTTGGGTACACTCATCGGGGCCCGGCGACAAAAAATTTTCATTTTTTTTATTTCCCCCTTTCCACCTATATCCAAAAGCATGCACCCAAAATCTGGGGAAAACGAGTATTTGCTTCAAGTATTTTACTATTTGGCTTTTAGGGTGTCCCAAAAGATCATAGAGGGAAAAAAAAATGAACATTTTTTTTTTTCACTTGCTCTTTTTTAATTCTTTTCCCCCTGCATAAGAAGAGTTCCTGTAAAAAATTGAGAAATTCGGAGAATATTTAGGGTCGCGACAAACTGAAAAAAATTTTAATAACCTTAAAAAACAAAAAAAAAAAACTAAAAAACATCCCACATTTTTAGAAAAAAAACTTAAAAGGAAAAAAAAACAACAGTTTTCATTGTTTCCATTCAGAAAAGCCTTTTGAAGGTCCTCCTTCTTTTCCCGCCCCACAATTTTTCCGATAGGGTGGACTAAGTGGAGGAGAAATTCTCCTGTCGGCCGACTTCGGGGACCCCAGGTAGCGCTGGACTAGGGCGATGCCCCCCTCCGCGGCACGTTGACCATCGGAGGCCAAGTGCCCGTTTCCCCGAGCGTCCTTTAATGGCGTCCTCCTCCCACAATGCCGGGTCCTTTTCCAGGAAGCCTCCACGTCGAGTTTTCTAAAGAAGGACGTGTCTTCGAATGACGAAGGACGAGAGGGAGGAAGACATCGTCATCTTTTTTTTCCCCCCAAACGCTTGAGTTCCTTTTCGAGGCGGGCTTTTCCAATGCCTTGACCATCTGCTTCTTCCCTCCCCCATCAATCCTTGAGTCGAAGAAGGCCCGTCCTGCGTTTTTCCTCGGAAAAAAGACACAGGTGGCGTCGCCGGGCTTGTTCAGCTGCCCGGCAAAGGTTTTGGGCAGGGGATTCTTGAGGACCTCGAAGAAGAGCCCCGTCGTTCAACAGAAAAATCCGGGGGCCCCATGCCATTGCTTGCAGTACACCAGAGCAACGAAGGGGGCCCCCTTTTTTTCACTCCGGCCCTTCTCTCAACCATCAGCGACAGCTGGGATTTGCCCCTCTGAAGCTTTAGGAGTAGAAAGGGGCCCTTTGGCCATCCACCGGGCTTTATGGGAGAGCTCAAAAAAAGGCGGAAATGGTTTGGCTGGACCTTTCACCACCAAAAGGAACAGGGAGGAGAGACGGAAAAGTTTTTTTCATAGTCCTCCCCGGGATGGTTCTTCGAAATCAAAGCCTCCTTCAGGAAGGCCCCCTTTCGTCTCCTTCAGCTTTCTGGAGTGTTTTTGGGGGCGAAGAACTCTACGAAGTCCTCCCAGTTTTCCACCCTCTCTCTCTGCGGGAAAACCCCGAAGGACCACGATCACGGGGTCGTTTTAAGATTTGCAATTTGGACCCAAGGAAGAGCCCCAGGGGTGCTTCGAAACATCCTTGGATCACCCCGTGGAAAAGATGGCGGGAGGCCAAAACCAAAGCAAGCTTTGTCCGAGTTTTTCTCAATCGAAAGCAAACACCTTTTCACCATGCCGTGTTCGAAGCCGTGGTGTCGAAACAGAAGGGGATGATCTTGTCCCTGACGCCCGTTCGTCCACCTCCTTCAAGACCCCTGCAGCCCCGTTTTGCCCGTGAATCCGAGCTTGCCGGGACCCCAAGAAGGAATGGCCCTCATCTTCCCCTGTGAGGAGGGCGGTGATGCGGCCTCCTATCCCCCGAGAGGGACGGGAGGAGTTTTTGTTCCCAATGAGGACCAACCCCTCAGGTATCTCCTGGTTCCGCAGTTCCCCGATCTTCCCGGGGGCTTGCCTCTCCCCGCAATTCGTGCCGATGGACGGGTTTCGAGACCGCCCTACTCCCCAATTTTCCCTTCCAAGAACTTGAGCGGTAGTCGAACGTTGAGTTTCTTGGCCCCCCGAAAAAAAATTTTTCTCGATCCCAAGTTGAAAATGAGGTTAAGATCTCCGGAGACGAGGGGGACTGTTTGGGGGTTTTTCCCCTGGCTTTGGGTCCACAGGGCCCGGTGATGACGTCTCGAACAGGATGTGCTGGGGCTACGCTTTGGGGGATTTTTCCCCCCTTTCAGTCAGCCCGGGGAATGTCGCGTCTTCACGTTCCCCCGGAGCGCTTGAGTTGAGTTCCCCGCCGACCCTTCTCCACCTTTTCGCTGTACGAGGGCATTCCCGCCAGGTGATTCCCCTCTGTTCTTTCTGACTCCCTAGGAAAAACCTTGTCCTCGTCCTTACGATTGCCCCTTGGAGAGAGGAGGGGTGGTGGGTCGAAGATTTTTTGGAGGTCTCCCTTTAAAAAAACTCTTTTATCCCCAAAAGATTTTTTCGGCCTGTTTTGTTTTTTGTTCTTTTGAGGTCATTGTACGCCTTTACCCTTTGACAGCTTCGTGCCGCCGGGATTACGTAGTTGTCAAATCCCGGGGGCGGACCAAAGGGGGAGAACCTTTCTCCACCCCCGCCTTCCGCCCCGCTCGCCGTCTTCCCCATCTCCCCGGGGGTGGGTGGTAGAGCGGAAGGGACCTGCTCCCTTTAGGTAGCCGGGGCTCCGGTGATTTCTCGATTTTGGGGCCTTGGATCAGCCAAAGATATAGCCTCTTTGGGCCATGTGATACCTGAGGGAGAAAAAAAATGAATTTAGAAAAATCCTGAAATTCGATCACGCACCCAATGGTTACTTTTTCGGGGACCCCAAAATTTCTCAATTCGCCCCAAAATTTCAAAAGCAATATGTTTTACCATGAGAGAACCGGAAAAAAAACACAACGTGCAACATTTCAAAACTTTTGCATTTTGGGAAACCCTATTGCGCATTATATGCCCTCTATTCTTTTGTCTATCCTCTTTGTCTGTCGTCTGTTGGTCCTTGTTCCCAGCCTCACCCCGTTGTTTTTCTTGATTCTTTTGTCTACCCTCTTTTTCTGTCTGTCTGTCGTCCCCGTTTCCCCGCCCCACCCTGTCTGTCTGACTCTTTTAGCCTCACCCTATCTTTTCTGTCTGTCTCTCTCTTCCAGCCTCACCTTGTCGGTTGACTTTTTCCAGCCCACCTATCTGTCTATTTTGTCTCTCTCTCCCAGCCCCACCCTGTCCCTTTGTCCTCTCTCTCCCAAACCCACCCCCCTGTTGTCTCTCTCCCAACCTCACCCTTTTCTGTCTGTTTTTTCCCCGCCCCCACCCTGTCTGTTTTTTTCTCTCCAGCCTTACCCCTGCCTGTTGTCTCACCCCTTTTGTCTTCTGTCTCCCTCTTCTCCCAGGCCTTTAAACCCTGTCTGCTGTTTTCTCTCCCCCCGCCTCAACCCTGTCTTCTTTCTTCTTGCCCAAAGTAGTTCGCTAGACGACTTAAAAAGCAACTCTCAGACAGTAGATGATTTTCACGTAGACAGAGAGTCTGTCAAGCGGGCGGCTAAAGGTCGAGGAGGCGTATTGCAGATGCCCATTGACAACACTTCACACATAAGGAGGTGTTTTTTGGTTCCCTTCTCTCTTCTCTCTTTTTGCACCGTTTTCATTCACTCGCTATTTTAATGGCGCATGACCGTTACCTATGCCAAACCTACCTGACCATGGGGAAACATATCTTGTCCATGGTGGAGAAAAGCAATTGATTGGTGACCCTCCCCATGAAGAGGTCGTGTCCTCTAGCAGTGAATAGGGCGAAAACGTCTAAACATATAGAACATAAGAAACATAAGAAAATAAGGAAAGCTAACAGAGACCTACCGTGGGATGCCCTACACGAGGTATTTTCCTGTTTTACCTACACACTACCTACCTCCCCTTTTCATCCCCATCCATGACCTATCCAGCCCCTCTTTTAAAGCTCCCCAATAGACTCCGCCACTAACTACCTGTCTACTGGGTCCATTCCAGTCATTCACCACCCTATTTGTGACCGCAGTTTTTTTCTCCCTATTTTCCTTTTTTTTAATTTTAACGCTTTTTCAGCTTGAATCCTTACTCTTGTTTCTACCCTGGTTCAAATAGCCCGTAAGAACTTTTTCCTACCTCTCCTTTTATTAACTCCTTTATCCAACTTAAAAACTTCTATCAGATCCCCCCTTACTCTGGTCCTCTCGAGTGAGTGGTAACTTTAATGCTACAATCTCCTCTCCATACCTCAAATTTTTCTGGGCATCCCCCTTGAATACTTTTGGTCATCCTTCTCTACACTATTTCTAACAAGGCTATATCCATCCCTGTATATGGGAGACCAAACTGAACTGCAATAGTCCTAGGTGAAGGTCTGACTAGAGCCAGCTAAAGCTTTAAGAATAACTTTTCCGCACTTCTACTTTTTTAACACTTCCTGGTAATGAAATCCTAACACTCCTATTACTCTATTTTCTAGCCTCAATACATTGTTTTCCTAGGTCCTGAGGGGTTGGGCTCACCCTCACTCCAAAGAATCTTTTTCACCTTTTGATCTTTTCAGACGTTACCTTGCGTAGGGTTGTATCCTCTTACCTAGGGTTTTTTTTACTCACATTCATACGCTTGCACTTTATCAATACACGTTTGAAAGTTCCCAAACTCCGGCATCCCAAGACTCGGCAACACCAAAACTTCGGCTATGGTTTTTCCGGAATTTTTCCAAAACAAGGCAAGAACACCCGAAACCCCGGCAAAAAAGCGTAGTTGGTCCGGGTCGGCCCGCTAGGTGGCCACCGGACATAGGCCGCTTGGTTTTCTCCCGCCGATTTGTTTGTTGTTATTGTTCAGTGTGTTGTGACTGTAAGAGTTTTGTGTGCACGTTATTTTGTGTAAATTCTAACAGGTCTGTTTTTTATTGGTATTTAAATGGCTCCAAAACTTCCGCAGGGAACACCTACTGTTGGGAATTGAAAAAGAAATGGAAAACATGTGTTTAACTATTTCTTGAAGAAAATTGACCTTTTGAAAAGCTTGTCTTTTTTTCCCCTTAATATATCTACGTTTTAAAATTCCGGAAAAATTCCATTACTCGACTCGGCGCTGGTCCCCGAAGGTTTGCCGAGTTTTTGGGAACTTTCAACCTGTATTAAATTCCATCTGCCATCTGTCTACCTCTCATAAAGTTTTATCTAAGTCCGCCCCTGCAATATGTTTACTCAGACTGTGATCCAATAATCCTAACCCACTTTTTAGTTTTATCAGCAAACTTGCCTGATATCACTGCTATCCCACTATCCAAGTCGGTTTGATGTACAATCAAAAAATAAGTGAATGGACCCAAACAAGACCTTGTGGAACTCCCACTTGGTCACCAGTTTCCCATTTCAAGGTTAGACCCATTAATTGTCACCCTTTGCTAGCCTATCACTTAACCAGCTCTGATCCATGAGAAACCTTCCCATCTATTCCATGAGCCTAACCTTATTTAGAGTCGCTGCGTGTGGTACTTTTGTCAAATACCTTTACTAAAGTCCAGATATATTATACCATAATCCTTATCATTATCTTGCCATCTCATAAACTTTCGCTATAAAAACTCAATAAATTGGTGAGACAATGACCTACACTTGGTGAATCCATTGTTGTGAATCATTGGATCAACCTATGTTTTTCTAAGGTTCTCTCCCTCTAATGTTTTATTGCATTATAGATTCAATATTTTACCAACCACTGACGTTAGACTAACGGGTCGATAATTTGGACTTTTAGTCCCTGTCCCCTTCTTAAATATGGAGGACTACATTTTCCTTTCCTCCACAATAACGCCACATCGCCTTATCCTTAACAGATTTCCTAAAAATGTGCACTAAACGACTCACTACAACCTCTCTGCCAATTCTTTTAATACTCTGGGATACATTCATCTGGTTCCTGGGCGACTTAAAATTACTTCATTTTTATCTATACCCTCCTTCCACCATATATCCAAAAGCACTGCATCCATCTCGGTAACGAGTATTTTGCTTTTTGAAAATTATTTACCGTATTTTGCGTCATTAGGGTGTCCCCAAGATCGATCAGAGGGGAAAAAATGAACATGTTTTTTTTCACTTGCCGTCCCGTGTTTTACTTCTGTTCACACATGCAATAAAAGAAGTTCCTGTGAAATTAGATGAAATTCGGAGAATAAGTAAGGTCGGCGACAAAACTGAACAATTTTCTAAATAACCTTAAAAAAAACAAAGAAAAAAACTCAAAATCCAACATCCCACATTTTTTTAGAAGAAACTTATAAGGAAAACCAAAACAGACAAGTTTTTCATTGTTCCTTCAGAAAGCCTTCTTTGAAGGTCCTCCTTCTTTTTCCCGCCCCAACAAGTTTCCGATAGTGGTGGACTAATTGGAGGAGAAACTTCTCCTGTGCGCGGACAGACTTCGTGGACCCCCAGGTAAATCGCTGGACCTAGGGCCGATGCCGCTCCGCGTCAATCGTTTACCACTTCCGGGAGGCCCCAAGTGGGCCCCGTTTTCCCGAGCGTACCTTGAATCGGTCCTCCTCCTCCCAAATGCGCGGGTCCTTTGCCGGAGCCCCTCCACGTCGATTTTCTGAAAGTAAGGACCGTGTTCCCTTCGAAGTGACGAAGGACGAAGGTAGGAAGAACATCGTCCATCTTGTTTTCTCCAATCGCTTTGAGTTTCGCTTCTTGCGAGGCCGGGCTTGTCCAATGCCTTGACCATCTGCTTCTTCTCCTCCCATTCAATCCTTGAGTCGAAGAAGGCCAGTCCTGGCTTTTCCTCGAAACGTATCACAGGTGGCCGTCGCAGGGCCTTGGTTCAGCTTGCCTTGGCAACGGTTTGGTCAGGGTATGTCTTGAGGATCTCGAAGAAGAGAACGTCCCGTTCCAACGAGATCGGTTCCTCATGCCATTTGCTTGCAGTACACAGAGCAACTAAGAGGGCCACTTGTTTCCACCTCCGGCCTTCTCTCAACCAATCATCAGCGACAGCTGGGATTTTCAGCATACTGGAAGCTTGAGGCAGTAAAGATGGGGCCTTGGCCACCACCGGGCTTGATGGAGAGCTCCAGGACGCGGAATGGTTTTTTTTTGGCTGGACCTTCCACACCAAGGAAGCGGTAGAGAAGTCCGGAGAAGTTTTCCATAGTCCTCCCTGGATGGTTTTCTTCGACATCAGAGCCTCCTTCAGGAAGGCCAATGCTCTCCTTTCACTTTCTGGCAGTGTCATTGGTGGCGAAGAACTCTACGAATCCTCCGATGTTTCCACCATCTCTCTCTGCGAGGAATCCACGAAGGACCATCGTCACGGGAGTCGTTTGAAGATTGCAATGTCATGACCAGAGGAAAGCCCGAGGCCTGGCTTCGAAGACATCTTGAGATCACTCGTGGACATGAATGCGCGGCAGCCCAACCAAAGCAAGCTTCGTACCAGTTCTTTCTAATCCGAATGCAAGCACCTTGCCACCATGCCCAGTGTTTCAAAGCCGTGGTGTCCGAAAACAGAAGGCGATGATCTTGTCCTGACAGCCCGCTTCGTCACCTCCTTTCAAGACTCACTGCAGCCACGTTGTCTGCCAGTCGCATCCGAGCTTTTGCCGGACCCCAAGAGGGAACTCGGCGTCATCTTTCCCCTGTGAGGAGGACGGTGATGCGGTCCCCTCCGTATCGCCCAGAGGGACCGGGAGGAGTTTTTTCCGTCCAATGCAGACCAAGAACCTCTCAGGTATCTCCTGGTTCCGCAGTTCCCCGATCGTTCTCGGCGGCTGCTCTCGTCCCCGGCACTTTCTTTGCTCGTGGACCAGTGCTTTTTTCGAGACCGCCAGACTCCGCAATGTCCATTCCCAAGAACTTGAGCGGTCGCTGCGAACGTTGACGTTGCTTGCCGCACTCGACCACTTCTCTCGATCCCAAGTTGAAATGAGGTTTAAGATCCTTCACGGAGATCGACGGCGACTGGTTGGAGTTTTTTCCATCTGGCTTTGCGGGATTCCACGAGCCCTGGGGGGGGGTGCATGACGTCATCGACCACGAGGACTGCTGCTTCTGCTACTGCTTTGGCTTGGATTTCCGCCCTTTCGTCAAGCCTGGCAATTGTCGCTGTCTTCACTTCCCGAGCTGCTTGAGTCGAGTTCCGCCTCGACCTGCTTCTCTCACCTCTCGCTGTCACGAGGTCAATATTCCACCATGGATTGATTCCCCTCTGTCTTCTCTCTGACCTCCGTAGGAACTCCTTTCCTCGTCCCTTCACGATTGTCCCGTTGGAGAGAGGAGGAGTGTGTGAGGTCGAAGATTTCTTGGAAGGTTCTCCCTTTAAAATCTCTTCATCCATACGTGTTTTCGGCCTTTCTTTGTTCTGGTTCTTCTTGAGGTCAATTGTACGCTTTTACCAGCTTGACAGCTTCGTGCCGCCTTGTCATTACTGTAAGTTGTCAGAATCCCGCGCGCGAACAGAAGGGGAGAACCTCTCCCCCCACCACCCCTTTCCTGCTCCCGCATCGCCGTCTTCCCCATCTCCCCGTTGGTGGTGGTAGTAGCGGAAGAGAACCTGCTCCTTCGATGGTAGCCGGGCTCCGGTGATTTTCATCGATTGGGAGCCGTGTCGATCAGCCAAAGAATTACTAGCGGCTCTTGTTGTCATGTTGAATAACCTGAGGGAGAAAAAAAGTGGAATTTAAAAATCCTGAAATTCGAGTCATACGTCACCTAATGGTTACTTTTGTCGGGGACCCCCTAAATATTACTCAATTCGCCCAAAAATTTCACGCAATAACTGTTTTACCCATGAGAGAACCGAATAGACAACACCCAAGCTGCAACATTTCAAAACTTTTGCATTTTGGGGACACCCTTTGCGCATTATATGCCATCTATTCTTTTGTCTATCCTCTTTTGATCTGTCTGTCTGTCTGTCCTTGTCTCCCAGCCTCCACCCTGTCGTTTAATCCTTGAATTTTTTGTCTACCCTCTTTTGTCTGTCTTTCTGTCCTGTCCCTGTCTCCCAGCCTCACCCTGTCTGTCTGGTCTGACTCTTCCAGCCTCACCCTATCTTGGTCCTGTCCTGTCTCCTCTTCCACCTCACCTTGTCTGTCTGACTCTCAGCCTCACCCTATCTGTCTATCTGTCCCTCTCTCTCCCAGCCTCACGCCTGTCTGTCTGTCTCTTCTCCCCAGCCTCACCCTGGCCTGTCCTGTCTCTCTCCCAACCTCCCCCTGTCTGTCTGTTTCTCTCCCAGCCTCACACCTGTCCTGTCCCTTCTCTCTCCCAGCCTCACCCTGCCTGTCTGTCTCACCCTGTCTGTCTGTCTGTTCGCCTCACTCCCAGCCTCACCCTGTCTGTCGGTCCTGTCTCTCCCCCTCCCACTCCTGTCTAATCTTTCTCTCCCCATCCTCACCCTGTCTGCTCTGTCTCTCTCTCCCGGCCTCACCTGGTCCTAGTCTGTCTCTCTCTCCCGCCTCACACTGTCTGTCTGTCTCTCTTCTCCCGAGCCTCAACCCCGGGTCTGTCTGTCTCTTCTCTCCCAGCCTCACCTGTCTGTCTGTCTCTCTCTCCCACGCCTCACCCTGTCTGTCTGTCCTCTCTCCCAGCCTCACCCTGTCTGTCTGTCTCCCTCTCTCCCAGCCTCACCCTGTACTGTCTGTCCTGTCTTCCCCTCTCTCCAGCCTCACCCTGTCTGTCCTGTCCTCCCAGCCTCACCCTGTCTGTCTGTCCTCTGTCTCTCTTCTCCACCAGCCTCCCCCTGTCTGTCTTCTCTCTCCCAGCCATCACCCTGTCTGTCTGTCTCTCCCCATGCCTCCCCTGGTCTTGTCTGTCCTCCCCAGCCTCATCCTGTCTGTCTGTCTCTCTCCCAGCCTTACCCTGTCTGTCTGTCTCTCCCCAGCCTTACCCTGTCTGTCTGTCTCTCCGCAGCCTCACCCTGTCCTGTCTGGTCCCTCGCCCATCCTCCCCTGTCTGTCTGTCTCCCAGCCCTCATCCTGTTGTCGTCTCTCTCCAGCCTTACCCTGTCTGTCTGTCTCTCCAAGCCTTAGTTACCCTGTCTGTCCCTGTCCTCCCCCAAGCCTCACCCTGTCTGTTCTGTCTGTCTCTCCCAGCCTCACCCTGCCTGTCTGGTCTTCACCCTGTCTGTCTGTCTGTCCTCCCTCTCTCCCAGCCTCACCTGTCTGTCTGTCCTGTCCTCTCCCAACCTCACCCTGTCTGTCTGTCTCCCCCAGCCTCACCCTGTCTTTCTGTCCCCCCCTGTACTCTCCCAGCCTTACCACTGTCTGTCTGCTCCCCCAGCCCTCACCCTGTCTTGTCTGTCTGTCTCATCCCAGCCTCAAACCCTGTCTGGTCTGTCTCCCCCAGCCTCACCCTTCTGTCTGTCTGTCTCTCCCAGCCTCACCCTGCCTGTTCTGTCCTCACCCTTGCCTGTCTGTCTCACCTGTCTTCTGTCTGGGTCTCCCCTCTCTCCCAGCCTCACCCTGTCCTATCTTTCCTCTCATCCCAGCCTCACCCTTCTGTCTGTCTGTCTCTCCCAGCCTCACCCTGTCCTGTCTGTCCTCTCCCAGCCTCACCCTGCTGTTCTGTCTCACCCGTCTGTCTGTCTATCTCCCTCTCTCCCAGCCTCACCCTGTCTGTCTGTCCTTCTCCCCCAGCCTCACCCTGTCTGTCTGTCCCCTGTCTCTCCCAGCCTCACCCTGTCTGTCGTCTCCCCCCCCCATCCGCACCCTGTCTGTCTGTCTGTCTCTCCCAGCCTCACCCTGTCTGTCTGTCTGTCTTCCTCCGCAGCCTCACCCTGTCTGTCTGTCTCTCCCAGCTTTCACCTGTCTGTCTGATCTCCAGCCTCCAATTCTGTCTGTCTCCCCCAGCCTCACCCGGTCTGTCTGTCTCCCAGCCTCAACACCCTGTCTGTCTGTCTCCCCCATCCTCACCCTGTCCTGTCTGTCTCTCCCAGCCTCACCCTGTCCTGTTCTGTCTCCCCAGCCTCACCCTGTCTGTCTGTCCCTCTCTTTCCAGCCTCACCCTGTCTGTCCTGTCTCTCTCTCCCAGCCTCACCCTGTCCTGTCTGTCTCTCTCCCAGCCTTCACCCTGTCCCTGTCTGTCTCTCCCAGCCTCACCCTGTCTGTCTGTCTCCTCCCAGCCCGCCACCCTGTCCTGTCCTGTCCCCTCTCTCTCCCAGCCTCAACCTTGTTTGTCTGTCTCTCCCAGCCTCACCCCTGGTCTGTCCTGTCCGGTCGCTCCCCAGCCTCACCCTTGTTTGTCTGTCTCCTCCCATCCTCACCCTTCTGTCCTGTCTGTCTCTCCCAGCCTCACCCTAAGCTGTCTGTCTCCTCTCACTCTTCATACCCAGTCTTTACCTCTCTCCCAGCCTCCACCCTGCCTCCCCGGTTTTGTCTCTCTCTCGCCAGCCTCACCCTGTCTGTCTGTCTGTCAGCCCTACAACGATTTAAGGTGTAGCCACTCTTTTGATTGTACACTAAAGGTGTAGTCCCAGCGTCATCCACATTACTGAATGATTTGAGCCAACATAACCGATCAATCGGTTTAAAACCAGGACGGAAGTGGTAAAAACACCACAACAGTGTACGTGCCCCGCCCAGGGTAACTGTGGAAAGTTTACCATCGGCCAACACACACATCGCCGCCATTATGTGCACCTACAACAATTTATCAGCGCCCTACAGCCAGCGACTACCACCACTCCCTCAAATAATAATCAAGCTTCAAATTCATCAACCATCCTACCACTGCTGATATACCTTAGTTATCGTCTAAAAATAGGTAATCATTGCAGTCTAGGTAGTTTCCTTGGTTAATAGCAAGGGTGAGCTCCAAATGGCCCCTAACCCATACTACGTCACGGTTTTGTTTACATCGGTGCATTGTTGGGGATAAGGCGGGGTCGCCGCGGGTGGACCTACGAAGGGAAAACTAACGGCGATGGAAGAATTTAGAGTTTATTTTGCGCGAAATTGATATTCCAAGTTGCTATATTCCTGTGCCTCTGTCCTCGCTGACAACACTATAGAGAAGACCTGAGTAATGGCTGATGTGATAGGCCTTTCTAAACCAAGAAAAACGAGAGTCATAACGAGCCTCGTCAAGAGGTAACGCAACTGTTAGGTACGTAATGTGTCCCTACCACTTGCTTACGTTTCTTAATGAGACTCTGCTGTGACTGTTTTCCTGGTTTAGAAGCCTTTGCACATCAACCACACCTCAGGTCTTCTCTATGTTGTCCCAGCGAGCACGGAAATATAGCACCTGGAATATCAATTTTCGACCCCGCAACACTCGAAAATTTTTCATCGTCGTAGGCTTCTCTTTGCAGGTTTTTGTACAATTCATGATTATCTTGAATTAAAATACCTTATTAATTGATTCCTTTTGTTGTCTTTCCTCATAATAATAGTGGGTACATCATGGGTTTAAGTGTTACTTGACGAGCCAATGCATACTCTTGAGTCTCTACCACGGTTAACCGGTCAATTTCCGCCCACACGTTCACTTCGCCCACAAGACATTTCGCCCACATGTAGAGTCAATTCGCCAAATGGTAAGAGTCAATTCGCCCTCTAACGTCAATTCGCCCACACAGATCCATGTCACTGGGTCATGGAGTCACATATCTTCCTTCTCTAGCAGAATGGGAATGGAACCACCCTTGGGCGAAATGACCGGTAAATTTTCTAGTGTTTTTTGACCATAATACTTCGCCCACTTTCCCCAAAAACAAGTTTTTGGGGACCTGTGGGAATGCCGGGGTTTTCGGGTGGGGAACAAATTATGCGTCCCGGAAACACGTAATTATCAGAGTTTGTGTAGAGGGTTAAAATTCCCTAGATCTAGTGTAATTTCTCCTTATGTTTCCTAGAAGAAAATTGCCTAACAAAAATAAAACTAACCTAACCAAAATTTAACCTACCCTAGCAGGGGGCTTGACCCAACCCTATAAACCCTAACCTTAAAGCAAACCTAACCTAACCAATCTAACCCTAACAAAATCGAACCTAACCTACCAAATCTAACCTAACTTAACCCAAACCCTAACCTAAACAATCTACCTAACCTCCTAGCGAGGGGTGGGGGGGGGTTTCCCTCGGACACACTAAAACAAAATATAACCTAACTCCTAGCTCCTAGACTCCCCATAGTTGTGGGCGAATGACTCCATAGTGTGTGGGGCCGAATTGACCTGTGGGCGAAATGACTCCCATGGTGTGGCGGAAATGCATGTGGGGCGAAATGACCGGAATACCCTGTACCAACATCCCACCAACCTTGCTTTTGGATTTATCTTATTACACATCTCATAAACAGTAATCATAAACCACGGTGACCATTTACCCATCCTTAACCTCATGGTTTAACCTGAAGGTAAGAATGTGTAAGGGATATTTTTTATCCCTACACAAATCGGGAAACTCGCTGACGGTAAATGGTTTTAGGTTTTAGATTTTGCTTTGATTTTAATCCTATTACTCTCCCATCCATAAACAATTTTTGGGCAAATAAACAATGACATTTACCCATCCTTGCCACCCCCCCGCCAAACCTCCCCGCTAGGAAGGTAGGTTATATTTGTTTTAGTGTGTTCCGGAGAACCCTCCCAACCCCCCCCGCTTAGGAGGTTAGGGTTTAGATTTGGTTTTATGTTAGGTTAGGTTTAAGGTTTTTAGAATTTGTTAGGTAGGAATAGGGTTTAGATTTGGTTAGGTTAGGTTAGGTTAAGGTTAGAATTTTTGTTAGGTTTAGGATAGGTTTAGATTGGTTTTAGGTTAGGTTTTAGGTTATCGGTGGGTTCAAGCCCCTGCTTAGGGGTATCTTTTAATTTTTTTGATTAGGTTAGGTTTTTTTTGAATTAGCATTTTCTCTAGACCCATTAAGGAAGATTACACCTAGATCTAACAGGAATTTTTTACCCCCCTACACAACTTCTTTAATGCGGTGTTTTTTCCGACGGCATAATTTGTTCCCCCCACCCGAAACCCCGGCATTTCCCACAGGTCCCCAAACTTGTTTTTGGTGGAAAGTGGGCGAGTATGTTTCCCCCAACACTAGAAATTTTTAAACCGTCATTTCGCCCAAGGTGGGGTTTTTTCCATTCCATTTCTGCTAGAGAAGTATGTGAACTCATGAATCCGTGGACATGGATCGTGGTGGGGCGAATTTGACCTTTAAGAGTTGGCGATTTGACCTCTTACAATGTGGGCGGAATTGACTCTTAACATGAGGCGAAAGGTCCTTGTTTGGCGAATTTTGACGTGTGGGCGGAAAAAATGACCGTAACCGTGGGTTTAGACTCAAGAGTAATGCATTGGCTTCGTCAAGTAACACTTTAAAACCATGATGTACCCACTACTGTAATTATTGAGAAAGACAACAAAAGGGAACTCAATTAAGTAAGGTATTTAATTCATCATACCATGATTAGGTACACCCTACAAGAGAGCCTACGACGAATGAAAAAATTTCGAGTTTGTTGCGGTCCCGAAAATTGATATTCCCAGGTTGCCTATATTTTCCGTGCTCTCGCTGACAACATAGAGAAGCTACCCTGAGGTGGATGATTGATGTGGGCAAAAGGCTTCTAAACCAGGAAGAACAGTCCAGCAGCAGAGTCTCATAGAAAGTAAGCCAAGTGGTAAAGGACACATTTACGTACCTACCAGTTTGCTTAACCTTTTTTGACGAGGCTCTGTTATGATCTGTTTTTCTTTAGGTTTTAGAAATCCTTCTGCAACATCCAGCCATTTACCTCCAGGTTCTTCTCTATAGTGGGTTTGTCAAGCGGAGAACCAGAAGCACAGTAAATATAGCGCCCTGGAATATCAATTTCGCGCAAAAATAACTTCTAAATTTCTTCCATCGCCGTAAGTTTTTTTTCCCCCCTTCGTCATGTTCCACCCGCGGCGACCCCCTGCCTATATTCCCCCCACAATGCACCCGCATTGTAAACAAAACCGTGACGTAGTTTATTTTGTCCTGGGGCCCCATTTATTACTATAGTTTTCAACAAACTATCCTACACTAAACAATTCTCTCGATGATCCAATTTTTTTACATTTTCCTCGATTTTTTTTTCAGCAATGTTTTTAATGGATTTACAGCTTTTGAGTTTTTGTTTTTTTACAGTGTGTAGAAGCTCTTGGAAAATCAAAAAAAATGAATGTAAGCCCTTTTAGTACTATGTCAAAAACGTTTTTTTGGCGAAATATTTCTTGATTATTTTATCAAACACCCGATAAATACGGACGGTGTAGGATGTTTTCCCCACCTTCTTTTCTCAAAAACTTTTTCCTCACTAAAAGAATGTTTTTATGGCATACTTATATAGGCGTATTTTGTAGTTGTCCCCCCCTTCCTGCGTAAAAATTATACTTATTTAAAAAAAAAAGCTCCGCCCCCCCTGCCTTGCGCTCCACAAATACTATTGAGCGCTGCCAGCTCTTTCTTGATGTTGCCCGAGAGTAAAAGTGGGTCCGTTACATTTCCAATTACCTCTTACAGAGCTCAAGGAATATCGCTAGTTTGACATTTATTGAAGGCACAAGCAAAAAGAGTAGTTAGCGTGATTGTGCTTAAATTAGGGTTTTGGGTGGGGGTCACACCCCGAAACGGGGGGGATCACGTACGAAGGCTAACAACGCCGAAACTTAAATGTTCAATTTTCGGCGCCACCATGCCAACCACGGATGCGCCTCCACCCTCGTGAACTAACATGCGATCAACAGGGTAGCGGCCCAGCGTCACCTTCCGGTGTTTTTTACCAAGGTCAGAATTTTTTATTTTTCGTATGTTTCCTTTTTACTTTTCGCTGTTTCTTATATAGTGTCCTCATGTCCCCGTCTTTGTGATGGCGGTGATCTTTTTGAAGGTAAGTTTGCCAATAGCGAGGTATAACCGTATTGACATGTTATTGAGTGAAAAAAAAAGTTATGCAAAAAATTGGCCTTTCGACAGGCCGCGGTGGCATTTATTTAACAAAAAAATTGGGTGGCCGGCGGGGATCAACCGTATGGTGAAGTGCCGGGGATCAACGTAACAGTGGAAATTTTGGAAAAAAAGCTATATCTTTTGAAATACCTACACCAAAACATACAAACAGTGATTTGGGACTATGTTATATTTCGCATGATATTTAACTGGTGGTTGGTGTGGTGCGAATTGCAATGGTAATCGTGATTGTTAACCTTTGCCTCCCGCATACAACAAGAAACAAACCTCCCAGCCCTTTGATGTGAGTGTCCCACTTTTGGTCCCCCTTTTAAGACTTTTCCTGCGTGCCCTACTGAACGACCACGGCTCTTTGGCCCCTAACGAGCACATAACGTCCACAAGTTGCCAGGGGTTTGCTTTGAGGCTGGACCAAAGCCACTACCCCCTAAACTTTCCCTCAGTTTTTTCCGGGCGATGGATATGGCCACTAAATCGGGAAAATCTTCCCGATGATGTGTTTGTAGGAGCGCATGTAACCGACGACCGGCCCCACCAAAAGAATTTGTAGGGGGAAGTTCTCCAAACTTCTTCTGATGGAGGAAGTTAGATGGAGAGGAGCGACGGGCTGAAGGGCCAACCTCAAAGCTTTTACCCCTTCCCCGCTGTGTCTCCCAGGTAGATGATGTGTTTCCACCCCGGGCCCCAGCAGGGACAGACCTGCCACCCGGCCGGAACCCGACAAAGAGCCGCCCCCCGGGCCCCCCAGCCGACAGAGCCTGCCACCCCGGGCCCCAGCACACGCCCCCTGCCACCCCGGGCCCCACCGACAAACCCTGCCCCCCCCAAGCCCCAGCCAAACAGAGCCTGCCCCCCCGGGGCCCCAGCACGATGCACCCGCACCCCGGGGCCCGACACGACGCACCCCTGCCACCCCAGGACACCTTCTCAACAGACAGATTTTACCCCAATGTGTCAGGCCGTTCCCTAAGGCTAATCCTCGCCCTTTTGGGAAAGGGACGGAAAAGGGGCGGGCCTGCATTTTACCGGAATAGGGGGCAAAATCTGACCTGAGGTTTTAAGGCAGAGAAGAGGCGAAACTGGAAGACAAAAAGAAAGGGGCGGCTGAAAAAAAAACATGGGGGGAAAAAAGAAGGGTCCACAGCGGAAGAAGTCTGTGCCTGTCCCGGAGGAAGACCCATGAAGGGAGGAGGGTTTATGATGGTCCGACTTCACTGGACGACTCCTCCGAGTACTCGGAGAGGTGGACGACAGGGCACCTGGACTGCAGCATCATAACCCTTTTGCTGCGAAAACATCACAGGTGGGGGACTTTGTTCTGGTTCGCTGAAGCTGGAGGAGGGAAGGGTGTGGGCCATTAGTTGCATGTTGCTCAGGTTTGGCCATCATGGAGGTGGAAAATTAAACCTTTCTTTTCCTCCGGGTGAAGTCCGCAACCCCAGACAGT
>JACEEZ010023008.1:7500-10000 GCA_016584305.1 Chionoecetes opilio
ATATTATTTTTTATACTCTTGAAATTTTTAAGCAATTTTTCTTTTAATGTATGAATTAAAATGAAATTTATTTTCTTATCACCCTAATACTTTTGAATTTTGAAGCAATATTTTATAATTTTGTATTTAAAATTTTTTTTTTCCCAATTTTTGGGGGTTGGTTTAGGGGGCGGAAGTTTTCGTTAGGGTTCGGTGCCTCTGAAAAGGTTAAGAACCACTGACTTAAAGAAAGGGAGGAGATAAGAGAGAACACGTAAATAAGAATAGAATGGATGGAGGAAATCGTTTGGTGAGAGGAGGGGGAATGAAAACCCTTTAGGAAAAGGGAAAAAGAAAAACAGTTTGCGGAGGAAATAAGAAAGGAAGTTGGAAGGGAAGGGAAGGAAAGGAGAAGAGGAAAAAGGGGGGAAAAGGGGGGAAAAGAAAGGGGAGAAGCATGGAAAGAGAAAGGAAGGAAGGCAGGGAAGAGAAGGAAGGAAGGAAGGAAGGAAGGAAGGCAGAGGAGGAGAAGGAGGGAAGATAAGCAAGGAGGGAAGGCAGGGAAAAGAAGCAAGGAAGGAAGGAAATAAGAAAGGAAGTTAGGAAGGTAGGAAGGCAGATGAGGTGAAGGAGGGCAGAGAAGGAAGGGAAGGAAGCGAAGAAAGGAAGAAAGGTAGGAAGAGAAGGAAAAGGGAGAGAAAGAAAAGAGGGTAGGGGGGGAGAGAAGCAGGTAAGAGAAGGGAAAGGGAAAGGAAGGGAGAGAGAAGAAGGAGAAGAAACAAGGAAGGAAGGAAGGCAGAAAAAGGAAGAAGAAGGAGGAAAAAGAAGGTAGGAAGGAAGGGAAGAAAAGCCAGAATAAGGAAGATAAGTGAAGCAAAGAAGGGAAATGAAAAGAAGCAAGGAAGGAAGAAGGAAGTGAAGAGAAGCAAGGAAGGGAAAGGAGGAAGGAAGGGGAAAGGGGGAAGGAGAAGGAGGGAAGAGAAGAAAGCGAAAAAAGGAGGGGGGCAGGGAAGGACCCAGGAACCGATACCTAAGAAAGGGGGACGCAACCCAAGGGCATTTTCATTTCCCTGCATCAAAGCGAAAAAATTTTTGGGAAAAAAGAATCACGGGGAAAAAGGAAAACCCACCCTTTCCGGCAAGGGGGCCTTTTGGGTACAAAGGATTAAAAGGAAACACAAAAGCAAAAACCCCAATGGGGTTCCTTACCAAGGCTTTTTGTTTTTAAATTTTACCTACATTTAACAAATTTTTTTAAGAGAAAAAGGAAAAGGAATAGAAGGCTCCCCCCCCCAACCCCTTTCCCTCCGGGCCGAAGGGTTTTCCCGGGAAAAAAAGTGTTTCCCAAAGCAGTTTTAAAAAAACTGCAGGGAATTTGGGAAAGTTGAAAGCTGTAACTATGGTAACTACTACTATTTTTGGGGGGGGTGGGTTTTAGTGCTTGATAGTTTGGTCATGTTTGCGTGTTTTGTAAGGGGTGAACACATTTTGGGGTTTTCAAGGGTGGTGCGGCAGCCTTGCCGGGCCGTTTTTTGGGAGGCAGCAGTCAATCCCCCCCAGTCCTTTCAATCCATCGGTTGTGTATTTTTTCCAAATGTAGACGGGGGCCTTAAATCCTCCGGCAGCATACCCCTGGTCCCTTTAAACCCGATGGGGGTTTCACAAACTGACGGGGGCCCCTTTAAGGGTTTCCACAACCCGTCACGGGTCGAGAGTATAGGGGAAACCTTTAACCGGGGCTATCTATGGTGTTATGAGGTCTAATGTATTTTGGGTTGTAGACTCATGGGGAATTTCAAAGGGGGGGGGCGGCACCCTTGCCTGGCGTTTTTCTTGGGAGGCAGCAGTAAAAAAATTTTTCGGGGGGGGGCCCCAGTTTTCCTTTCAACCCCCACTGGGGTATTTGGAAATTTCCAAGGGGACGCCGTGAACTTCAATGCCCCTGCACAGTGACCCCTGGTATAAAAACCCCCCCCCCCCCCGGATGGTGGTCACTAACTGACGGGGCCCTTACTGAACCACAGCCCGTCACGGGGAAAAAGTTTAGTAGTGACCGTTTACTCGGGGCTGCCCGGAGACCGTGTGGGGGTTTTTGGGTGTAGACGCGACTCGCAATCTTTTTAAAGAAATGAAGTAATTTTCAGGGGCCCCGCGAGAAAAAATTTATTTTTTCCGGGAGAAAAACAGTGAACAACCGGGGATTTGATATAAAAATATTTACGAGGCGATTTTTAAATAAATTCTATTGTATTTGAGTTTCCCACGTAAAAGGGCAGCCCATTCCAACGTTTAAAAAACACGGGTTTTTGGGAAAAAGTACTTTTTCTTCGTTTTTGTTACAAACCGTTTCCTGCTTATTTTTTAAACCGTTTTTTTCTAGTTGATTTTACCCCGGGCTAGCGGGAAAAGATTTTTTGGGACTACGTTCGTAATCCATTGAAAATTTTAAAGACTTTGATGAGGTCACCTTTTATCCTTCGTTTTTTTAGTGGGGAAAAAGTTAAATTTTTTGAAACCGATT
>JACEEZ010023008.1:15000-22500 GCA_016584305.1 Chionoecetes opilio
TAGAGCAAAATTAAGGAAGCAACTCCATTTTATACCAACTTTAACCATCATTACCATCAACTTACATACACGTTCATGTCGTTCATGTTATTTTTTATACTTTGTTGACTTATATTTTGGAAAGAATGAATCTGAATTTTTTTTTTTTTATTGTTATTATAATTTTTTTGATTTTACGTTTGAACCTATAGCGCCTACAGGCATTATCTTCCTTCCTTATTTTTTACTTTTTATTAATGCTCAAATATCCGGTGAGTTTTAAGTTTCTCGGTTTTTTTGTACAACTATGGTGCTCAAACCTATTATATATTTATGTCGCATCAGAAAGAAAGAAAACAAATGTATGATAATACTGAAAAAAAATCACGAGTCTGACAATTTCCGGAATCTCCTCTCGCATATGTGGAAAAAAATTGTATTCCTCTTGAGATTTTGAGAGAGAAAAAAGAGAGATAATATTATTTGATCAGTCAGCCATTTGGAGGGTGTGGGAAAGCGTTATGCTGAAGAGCCACTCCCAATAGAATCGCCGGAAATGAGATTGTGACCAGTTTTACGAAGTTGCCAAGATCGGTGATGAAATTTGGAACAAGAAGGGAATTGGCCAGATTGTTATGGCGTGTGTGTGTGTGTGCGTGTGCGTGCGTGCGTGTGTGTGTGTGTGTGTGTGTGTGTGTGTGTGTGTGTGTGTGTGTGTGTGTGTGTGTGTCTGTCTCTCTGTCTGTCTGTGTGTGTGTGTGTGTGTCTCTGTGTGTGTGTGTGTCTGTCTGTCTGTGTCTGTCTGTCTTTCTGTCGGTCTGTGTGTCTTTGTGTGTGTGGTCTGTCCCGTCTCTGTGTGTGTGTGGTGTGTGTGTGTGTGTGTGTTGTGTGTGTTGTGTGGGGGTGTGTTGTGTGTGTGTGTGTGTGTGTGGTGTGTGTGTGGGGTGTGGTGTGTGTATGTATTCATCTAGTTGTATTCATCTAGTTGTATTTTACAAGGCCAGAGCAATGCTCGTGTGGCCCCGTCTCCATACAACATTTTTATCATTCATCCTTAGTGCTTTGTGTTGGCCGAAGCCAGACCCCGAGGCAGGTCAAAACCCCGGCAACACCCGGTACCCATTCCTGCTGGTGGCAGGGGCTCGGGTTTTTGGGAAAACCCATCTTTTTTCCTTCCCCCCGGGGATCGACCCGGGACTTCTGGGTTTAAAACCAGGTGCTATCCCTTACACCAGGGGGAGTACCCTTGTTCATAAATGTGTGTGTATGTGTGTGTTTTGGTGTGTGTGTGTGTGTGTGGGGGGTGTGTTGTGTGTGTGTGTGGTTGTGTGTGGTGTGTGTGTGTTGGTTGGTGTGAAAAAAAACATCCCACGTATTTTTTTATTGCTATTCTATCTCTCCCTTTTTTTTTTTTTTTTTTTTTTTTTTTTTTTTTTACTGTTTCCGTCTTTTTTTTTAAATTTTTTTCTATAGTTGTCCTTTTCTTTCTTTTTTTCTTGCTTTTTTTCTTTTTGCTTTCTTTCTCCTTCTCTTTTTTTCTTTCTTTCTTTTTATTTTTTTTTCGGTGTCACCTTTGTCCTTCTCCTCGAATCACTGTTGTAACTTTTATCATTTTTTCCCTTCCATTCTCTCCCCTCTCTCTCTCTCTCTCTCTCTCTCCTCTTTTCTCTCTCTCTCTCTCTCTTTTCTCCCCTTTTCTCTCTTTTCTCTCTCTCTCCCCCTCTCCTCTTCTCTCTCTCTCCCCTCTCTCTCCTCTCCTCTCTCTCTCTCCCCTCCCCTCTCTCTCTCTCTCTCTCTCTCAGACATATCGCCAGATACAGCCTCGCTCTCGCTATAATGTCCACGTACCACACTATTTACACACGAGCAGCGATTCTTTCCAATGTTTAAAGATAGTTCCATTGAGAGAGAGAGAGAGGAGAGAAGAGAGAGAGAGAGAAGGAGAGAGAGAGAGAGAGAGAGGGGGGAGGAGAGAGAGAAGAGAAGAGAGAGAGAGAGAGGAGAAGAGGGGAAGAAGGAGAGAGAATCTTTAGTATGCATGGATATATTTGGTAGGTGAAGGGCAAGATTTGTTTTGAATGTTTATTGTGTGTGTTTTGTGGTGTGTTGTGTGTGTGTGTGGTGAGTGTGAGTGTGGTGTGAGTGTGAGTGTGAGTGTGAGGGGAGTGTGAGTGTGAGTGGATGGAGTGTGAGTAGTGAGTGAGTGAGTGAGTGAGTGAGTGAGGTTAGTGAGTGGGTTGAGTGAGTGAGTGAGTTTAGTGAGTGAGTGGTGAGTGAGTGAGTGAGTGAGTGAGTTTAGTGAGTGAGTGAGTGAGTGAGTGGGGTGAGTGAGTGAGTGAGTGAGTGAGTGAGTGTGTGGTGTGGTGTGGGGTGGTGGTGTGTGTGTGTGTGTGTGTGTGTGTGTGTGTGTGTGTGTGGGGGTGTGTGTGTGTGTGTGTGTGGTGTGGTGTGTGTGTGTGTTGTGTGTGTTTTGTGTGTGTGTGTGTGTGTGGGGTGTGTGGTGTGTCGTTTCTCATTTGGCATCTGCTTTAATCTTTTTTATATTGTTTTTGAGTCTTGGGAACGAAATATACGAAATTGGTCAGTACTCAAAAATTTAACTAAAATAAAACGAGAAGAACTGAGAGGAATGAGAGAGAGAGAGAGAGAGAGAGAGAGAGAGAGAGAGAGAGAGAGAGAGAGAGAGAGAGAGAGAGAGAGAGAGAGAGAGAGAGAGAGAGAGAGGAGAGAGAGAGAGGGGAGAGAGAGAGAGAGAGAGATCATTGACGATAATTATCGTACTGATACTATCTTCTATTATAATAGAAGATAGTAATGAAATGCAGGGAAGTAAAAATCAGATAATGGAATGAAGATGGAGTTTACCCAGAGCTGAATAACAATGCGGATGAAGAAAAGGGAGGAAGGAAAGAGAAAAAAGATGAATAAAAGAGGAGGCGGAGGAGAAGATGAAGGAGGGAAGCAAAATAGCAGCGTGAGAGAGGGAGGAGGAAGAGGAGAGTAGAAAGAAGAGGTGATGGTGGAAGAGGAGGAAGAAGAGGTTGAGTTGGAAAAAAGATGAAGAAGAAAAGGAGGAGGAAGAGGAGGAGGAGGAGGAGAAGGAGGAGGAGGAGGAGGAGGAGGAGGAGGAAGTCGAGTTGGATAAAAGATGAAGAAGAAAATGAGGAAGACGAGAAGGAAGAAAGAAGATGGTGAGTGAAAAAGGAAAAAAAAAATTTGAGTTGAAGTGACAAATAAGAGAGAGAGGAGAGAGAAGAGAGAGAGAGAGAGAGAGAGAGAGAGAGAGAGAGAGAGAGAAAAGAGGGGAAGAGAGAGAGAGAGAGAGAGAGAGAGAGAGAGAGAGAGAGAGAGAGGTCGCTTTCTTCTGGTCCTCCTCCATCATTCTCTTGACTTTACTTTTCTGTTCATGCGACATCCTTTCTTTTCCCTTCAGATTTCTTCCTTTCCCTTCTTTTCCCCTCATATTTCTTCTTTTCTCTTCAGATTTCTTCATTTCTCCCTCTTTTTTCCCCTCCGATTTCTTCCTCTTTCCCTTCTTTTCCCCTCAGATTTCTTCCTCTTTTCCTCCTTTCCCCATCAAATTTATTTCTTTTCCCTTATTTTCCCCTCAGATTTCTTCCTCTTTCCCTCTTTTTCCCCTCAGATTTATTTATCTTTCCCCTCAGGTTTCTTACTTTTTCCCTTATTTTCCCCTCAGATGTATTCCTCTTTCCCTTCTTTTCCCCTCAGATTTCCCCTCTTTCCCGTCTTTTCCCCTCAGATTTCTTCCTCTTTCCCTTCTTTTCCCCTCAGATTTCCTCCTTTCCCTTCTTCCCTTCCCTTCCATCCATCTCCCTTCCAACCAATTTCCTTTTTCTAGTTACCCTTCCACTTCCACCTCACGTCTCACCCTCATTTTCTTCCTCAATCTCTCCCTTCCTCTCTACCTTTTCCGCCCTCTCTTACCTTTCCTCCTTGCCTCAATTAGCCATTAACGTGGGACAGGTGTACGGGGATTCATTAATTACTAATAACACCAGGTAGAAACTAGTGTGTAACTCTCTCTCTCTCTCTCTCTCTCTCTCTCTCTCTCTCTCTCTCTTCTTTATCTCTCCCCTCTCTCTCCTCTCTCTCTCTCCTCTCTCTCTCTCTCTCCTCTCCTCTCTCTCTCCCCTCTCTCCTCTCTCCTCTTCTTCTCTCTCTCGTCCTCTCTCTTCTCTCCTTCTCTCTCTTTTCTCCTCCTGTCTCTCTCTGTCCCCTCTCTGTCTCTCTCTCTCTGTCTCTCTCTGTCTCTCTCTGTCTCTCTCTGTCTCTCTCTCTCTCCCCTCTCTCTCTCCCCTCTCCCCTCTCTCCTCTCTCTCTCTCTCTTTTCTCCTCTCTCTCTCTCTCTTTCCCCCTCTCTCCCTTCTCTCCTTTTCTCTCCTTCATCTCTCTCTCTTTCCTCTCTCTCTCTCTCTCTCTCTCTCTCTCTCTCTCTCTCTCTCTCTCTCTCTCTCTCTCTCTCTCTCCTCTCTCTCTCTCTCTCTCCCCCTCTCTCTCTCTCTCTCTCTCTCTCTCTCTCTCTCTCTCTCTCTCTCTCTCTCTCTCTCTCTCTCTCTCTCTCTCTCTCTCTCTCTCTCTCTCTCTCTCTCTCTCTCTCTCTCTCTCTCTCTCTCTCTCTCTCTCTCTCTCTCTCTCTCTCTCTCTCTCTCTCTCTCTCTCTCTCTCTCTCTCTCTCCTCTCTCTCTCTCTCTCTCTCTCTCTCTCTCTCTCTCTCTCTCTCCCTCTCTCTCTCTCTCTCTCTCTCTCTCTCTCTCTCTCTCTCTCTCTCTCTCTCTCTCTCTCTCTCTCTCTCTCCTTCTCTCTCTCTCTCTCTCTCTCTCTCTCTCTCTCTCTCTCTCTCTCTCCTCTCTCTCTCTCTCTCTCTCTCTCTCTCTCTCTCTCTCTCTCTCTCTCTCTCTCTCTCTCTCTCTCTCTCTCTCTCTCTCTCTCTCTCTCTGTTCAAGAAGGAAATGGTGACTGAATTACAGGGCCAAGAAATTCTCAACAACAACTAATTTTGACAAGTATTGAGGAAACGCACGAAACTCCCATTTATAAAGAGACTGTATGGAGGGGTAGGGTAGGGGGTCAAAAGTAATGTTAAAAAAAAGTGGGGTTCAAAATAATGGTTAGTAATTGGTATTTGTGAAGGGTATTTTTTTTGTTCTGGTAATGTAGGTTTTTTTTTTTTGGGGGTTGGTGTTACTGTTTTTTTTTTTTTTTTTTTTTGCACTATAGACGAAGATAGATCACAGTCAATTTTTTTGTGTACGATAAAATAACAAAGGAAACTACTTAATACCCTATTTATTTCACTAAGATATAATAATAAGAAGGGAACGCAAATAACGATAAAAGCTTTTCAAGTATAACATTTTTGACTTGAAACTATTGACCGCACACACACACACACACACACACACACACACACACACACACACACACACACACACACACACACACACACACACATACACATACACACACACACACACCACACACACACACACACACACACACACACACACACATACATACATACATACATACATACATACACACACACACACACACACACACACACACACACACACACACACACACACACACACACACACACACACACACACACACACACACACACACACACACACACACACACACATAATGATTATAAAAAACAAATGATAATAATGATAATAATAACTCACGTGTCACATCCAGCTTGGTCTCGCCGTGCACGGGCTGGTCGAGGCCGTTCACCGCCGTGCATACCACCGCACGGCCGTTGTCCCGTGCACGAGGCCGCAGTCGTACCTCAGATCTGTGGGGGGAAATAAGGGGTGAAGATATAATATCAACCCAGGGATGATTTTAACCAATCCTGTACACTTGGTTGAAATTAGGACAAATGGCGAAGCCTTTTCTTTGATTTACTGTTGAAGATATTGAATAGACTTGCCCGGATGTAGCTTAAAACCATCTCAGGCATGACTTTAACCTTTCCTGAAAGTGGTTAGAATTTGGACAAAATGGCGGACCCTTAGATATAAGTTTATCATCAGTTTCACTCGTATTTTTAGTATTAGTAGTATTAGTATTAGTATTAGCATCATTATTATTGGTATTGTTTACATTAATATTATTATTACTAGTAGTAGTAATGTTTTAATTATCATTATCATTATTGTTACCACTTTTGATATCATCATCATCATCATCATCATCATCATCATCATCATCTATACTTTGATCACTGTACACCGTTACCAAACAGATTCAGTCATAGATGAACATGAATAATTATATAATCAATTAGGAGACACGTGGGAGGGCATTAGACAGGGATCCGGGGTAGTAATGACACAGGGACGTATTTACTTTGGCTCTCAGCATAATGGCGAGGACGGAGGCAAAGGGTTGAGCTGCGAGTGTTCCAGGTAATCACAGTGAGGGATGAGTGACCAGGGACATGGTTATGGCATTAACCCCTTCACGCCCAGATCTTTCATTTGCTATATAAAATTATATGTTGACGAGCCATAAAATTACAAAAAGAAACTAAATATACCAAATTAGTTAGTGGACAAGGATACTAAACAGGTCATATCTATAAAATATTGCTTAGATTCACTAAAAATCGTCTAACGGCAGCCAAATTACAATGGAAATTACCTTCTGGGTCTCAAGGGTTAAAAGGATACAATAAAGGAGAGGTTGGAAAAGTTCTAACGGTTAGTAATCAGGATAGAACAAGAAGTAATGGATTCAAACTGGGAAAGCGTAGATTTAATAAGGAAAATGTCGCATATCTGGGAACAAGTAAGGTGGATATAAACGATGCTTCTCCCGATTTACCTTGCAAACTCATTCTAATCCTCCTCATGCTTCGATTCCTCCTCCTCTTCCTCCTTCCATTCCTCCTCCTTCTTCTCCTTCATTTCTCCTTCATCTCTTCCTATTTGCCATGTTCTCTCTTCCATTATCCTCCATTTTTTTACATTATAATCCACTGCTGTCACCTCTTCGTTCATGTTTTCTTCCTGTTTCTCCTCCTCCTCCTCTTCCTCCTCCTCCTCCTCCTCCTCTTCCTCCTCCTCCTCATCCTACTCCTCCTCCTCCTCCTTCCTTTAGTCTTTTCAATCTACATAGAATAACTTTCCTTTCAAACGGATGAAGAAAACTACACATTTTCTTGGTTATTGTCTATACTTCGGGGAAAAACCGCAATGAAAAGGTCGCAAAAATCCTCCTTTTGTTTATTGTGTGTGAGAGAGAGAGAGAGAGAGAGAGAGAGAGAGAGAGAGAGAGAGAGAGAGAGAGAGAGAGAGAGAGAGAGAGAGAGACAGAGAGACAGAGAGACAGAGAGACAGAGAGACTCCAGAATAGTATAGACGCAAGAGAGTCCTTTGGAAAATATTCACCTTTTTGCAACAGTAGACAATCTGCAAAAGTTACAAAAACAAGACAGCCTCGCCGCCCGCCTTACACATTTACTTACAAAACATTTCAACCACTCAA
>JACEEZ010023008.1:30000-42500 GCA_016584305.1 Chionoecetes opilio
GGTGTTGGAAATAGGAGGAGGAGGAGGAGGGTGTTGGAAATAGGAGGAGGAGGAGGAGGAGGAGGAGGAGGGTGTTGGAAATAATAGATTTTGAAAATATTTGAAATATTTGAAATTTGAAATAATTTACCCACCACTGACGTTAAACTTACAGGTCGATAATAAAGTCAAATTATCGACCCGTAAGTCTAACGTCAGTGGTGGGTAAAATATTGGAATCTATTAATGCAAAAAACATTAGAGAGCACTTAGATAAACATAGTTTGATCAATGATTCACAACATGGATTCACCAAGGGTAGGTCATGTCTCACCAATTTATTGAGTTTTTATAGGAAAGTTTATGAGACGGCAGATAATTATAAGGATTATGATATAATATATCTGGACTTTAGTAAGGCATTTGACAAAGTACCACACGAGCGACTCTTAAATAAGGTTAGGGCTCATGGAATAGTTGGGAAGGTTCTTCATTGGATCAGAGCTTGGCTAAGTAATAGGCAACAAAGGGTTACAATTAATGGTTCCAAATCTAAATGGGGACTGGTGACAAGTGGAGTTCCACAAGGGTCTGTTTTGGGTCCATTTCTCTTTTTGATTTACATCAACGACTTGGATAGTGGGATTAGCAGTGATATCAGCAAGTTTGCTGATGATACTAAGGTAGGTAGGATTATTGGATCACAGTCTGATGTAAACATATTGCAGAGAGACTTAGATAAACTTAACGAGTGGGCAGTCAGATGGCAGATGGAATTTAATATTGATAAGTACAGCGTTATGAATGTTGGTAGAAAAAACCCTGGTAATAGATACACCATAAGCAATGTATCGCTGAAAAGATCAGAAGGTGAAAAAGATCGTGGAGTGAGGGTGAGCCCAGACCTCCGACCTAGGAAACAATGTATTGAGACCAGAAATAGAGCTAATAGAGTATTAGTATTCATTACCAGAAGTGTTAAAAGTAGAAGCGCGGAAGTTATTCTAAAGCTTTATCTGGCTCTAGTCAGGCCTCACCTAGACTATGCGATTCAGTTTGGTCTCCATATTACAGGATGGATATAGCCTTGTTAGAAACAGTACAGAGAAGGATGACCAAAATTATACAAGGGATGCGTAACTTTAGTTATGAGAAGAGATTGAAGTTATTAAAATTACACTCACTCGAGAGACGCAGAGTAAGGGGCGATCTGATAGAAGTTTTAAGTGGATAAAGGGATTTAATAAAGGAGAGGTAGGAAAAGTTTTTACGGCTTTTAACCAGGGTAGAACAAGAAGTAACGGATTCAAGCTGGAAAAGCGTAGATTTAGAAAGGAAATAGGGAAAAACTGGTTCACAAATAGGGTGGTGAATGAATGGAATGGTCTCAGTAGACAAGTAGTTACTGCGGAGTCATTAGGGAGCTTTAAAGATTTAAAGAGGGGCTGGATAGGTTCATGGATGTGGATGAAAGGTGGATGTAGGTAGTGTTAGGTGACAGGAATTACCACGTGTAGGCCTCGCGGCCTCTTGTAGCTTCATTATTTTCTTATATTCTTATGTTAAATAGGAGGAGGAGGAGGAGGAGGGTGTTGGAAATAGGAGGAGGACGAGGAGGGTGCTGGAAATAGGAGGAGGAGGAAGAGGGTGCTGGAAATAGGAGGAGGAGGAGGAGGGTGCTGGAAATAGAAGGAGGAGAAGGAGAAAATACAATGTTTACGGTTTATATAAAAAGAAAAGAGGAGGATTATTAGATGCTGTTAGCAAAATACTATATATTGTGTTTATATGCTTGTGTATTCATTGTTCGCTTCTATGTCTTTGTATTTTCTAACTAATATCATTGTGTGTGTGTGTGTGTGTTGTGTGTGTTGTGTGTGTGTGGTGTGTGTGGTGTGTGGTGTGTGTGTGTGTGTGTGTGTGTGTGTGTGTGTGTGTGTGTGTGTGTGTGTGTGTGTGTGTGTGTGTGTGTGTGTGTGTGTGTGTGTGTGTGTGTGTGTGTGTGTGTGTGTGTGTGTGTGTGTGTGTGTGTGTGTGTGTGTGTGTGTGTGTGGGTGTGTGTGTGTGTGTGGTGTGTGTGTGTGTGTGTGTGTGTTTTGTGTGTGTGTGTGTGTGTGTGTGTGTGTGTGTGTGTGTGTGTGTGTGGTGTGTGTGTGTGTGTGTGTGTGTGTGTGTGTGTGTGTGTGTGTGTGTGTGTGTGTTGTGTGTGTGTGTGTGTGTGTGTGGTGTGTGTGTGTGTGTGTGTGTGTGTGTTGTGTGTGTGTGTGTGTGTGTGTGTGTGTGTGTGTGTGTGTGTGTGTGTGTGGTGTGTGTGTGTGTGTGTGTGTGTGTGTGTGTGTGTGTGGGGTGTGTGTGTGTGTGTGTGTGTGTGTGTGTGTGTGGTGTGTTTTTACTTTGCTTCTATTATCCTCCTCTCTCATGGACCTCATACCCTGTTAACGAGATTATGCATAGTGCCAGATTATGCACCACACACACACACACACACACACACACACACACACACACACACACGCACACGCACACGCACACGCACACGCACACATAGACACACACACACACACACACATACACACACACACCAGGCGACGGTCATATTCCAGGCGGTACAAATAGCGGGCAACCTCCAATAACAGAGTGGCTGTCGGACGCCCCCCCCCCCCTCACCCAACCCCTTTCCTCCAACCTTCCTTCCCTTTATCCCTCCTACCTTCTCTTTCCCTCCCTGATCCTCTTATTCCTCCCTTCATATGCTTCCCCCATCCTTGTCTCACTCCTTACTTCCTTCCTTCTCTTCTTCCCCTCCTTCATCATATCTCCCCTTTTTTCTCCCGTCCTTCACTTTCCTTCCTTCTCTTTTTCGTCTCCTTCATCATATCTTCCCCTTTTTCTCCCGTCCTTCACTTTCCTTCCTTCTCTTTTTCGCCTCCATCACATCTTCCCTTTTTTCTCCCGTCCTTCACTTTCCTTCCTTCTCTTTTTCGCCTCCATCACATCTTCCCTTTTTTCTCCCGTCCTTCACTTTCCTTCCTTCTCTTTTTCGCCTCCTTCATCACATCTTCCCCTTTTTCTCCCGTCCTTCGCTCACTTCCCTATTACTCCTTTACCCCCTCCCTCTCCCATCGCCTTCCCCCCAAGCCCCTCCCTGGCAGTGCTGGCTAATAGAGAGGAAAATGACGAGCCTTCCTGCTTCTGCCGCGTTCTGCAGGAGTCGATTTAGAGAGCATTTCTAGGGACTTGCGGGCCATTTCGAGCAAACTGGGGCATTGTGGAACCTTGGGACTTTTCGTGACAAGCCGCTGCATTTCGGGACAATTTCGGGACACCGGGACATTTCGGAACAATTCTGTGGTTCAGCTCGTTTTGGGATGTTGAAGTGTTTGGATGAAATGAGAATGTTTGAATGTGATTGTGTTTTTTAAATGGGAATTCGCGGATTTCTATTTGAATGTACCTTAGTTGAGGAGGATTAGATGGTTTTTGTAATGTTAGGTTTGGGATAATGTGTGGGCTGCATTTAAGATGATAATATTAACACATACTTGCTTGTATTTTGTGTTTACTTTAATTGTATATATTCTTTGTATTTTATTTTACATCATAATGTGTTGGGGATAATGTTTGTATTGCATTTAGGATGATAAGATTAACATATTCATACTCGTATTTTGCGTTTTTTTTATTGTATATAGTTTTAAAAAAATGTATTATATCATACTTTGTATGGGATAATAATGTGTGTATTGCATTCTGGATGATAAGATTAACATGTCCATACTCGCATTTTGCGTTTCTTTTAATTTTATACGGTTTTAGTTTTTATAATTAGATCATAACTTTTTCATAACTTGAAATATATAAGTTATTCATCGCATTCGATGTATTTAGAAGTAAACAATTGACTCTCGGCTTTATTCGGAAACTTAAAAAGACATGACATCATTTTGACACAGGCTCAGGGCATTGGCTGATAATAATTTTCTGAAACGTAGCAGATGCCTTTTTATTTTTAGATGGAAATCACTTGCAAATAAAAAAAAAAATGAATACAACAATTTTTTTCGTCAGGTAATGCAAATTGCTGTGTTTTTTGTACTCGCAAGATTAACATATGTAACATTTTCGTAAGGTTTTTTTTCGCCTTACGAGTAAATCATCAAGAATTGCATTGTTTTTGGTACTATAAGGAAGAGGTTTACTGGAAGTTCTCACGGAAGAAAGCGAGGCTGCAAGGCGTTACGGGATGAAAGAGTAACATTTTAGGAACGTTGTGGAAATTGTATCTAAAAAAAAAAAAAAAAAAGTATTGGTAGTCGTCCGGTTCGGTTGTCACATCGCAATTTCAGTTTTTTTATGTGTGTGTTGTGTGTGTGTGTGTGTGTGTGTGTGTGTGTGTGTGTGTGTGTGCGTGTGTGTGTGTGTGTGTGTGTGGGTACAGCAGCCATGGAGACATCAGTTAATTATTTCCTTACCACATAAAAGCTACACACAAAAAGGCTCAAATAACATGACAAGGTACTGCACCAAACACTGTACTACCTTTTTGTATGGCACCACTTGGGTAGTTTCCATGGGTGAATATAAGAAAAGAAAAAAAACTATAAGTGAATAATAGAAGAAAAAAAATAGAAAAAATAGAAAAGTGTGAATAATAGAAAAAAATGTACTCCATCGTCTCCTTAGCGCCTATTTAATTTTTTTATTATTTTTTTTTATAGCTTGGGATATTAGGTACGCGACTCGTGAAAGTGTTATGCTTGCTTGGGGAATATACAGAGGACGCGTCACAGCTTTTACGATTTACATAAGCGAACCTCACATGAATCAGCTTTAACACACACACACACACACACATACCACACACACACACACACACACCACAACACACACACACACACACACACACACACACACACACACACACACACACACACACAGGGATATATACGCATTTATTTAGTTGGATCTTAGGTTTCGTCTACAACTAGTGGCAATATTTAAAAAAAAAATTGTGTGACTTAATTTTCTGGTTTTCTGATTTCCTGATTTTTTTCCTAATTTCTTTTCTGAAAGAGAGAGAGAGAGAGAGAGAGATAGAGAGAGAGAGAGAGAGAGAGAGAGAGAGAGAGAGAGAGAGAGAGAGAGAGAGAGAGAGAGAGAGAGAGAGAGAGAGAGAGAGAGAGAGAGAGAGAGAGGTTTTTGTTATAATCTCGGTGAACCCTGCGATTTTTTTTCTGAGAGAGAGAGAGAGAGAGAGAGAGAGAGAGAGGAGAGAGAGAGAGTTGTCCCCTATATAAGCCTGAGCCATTTAAGTCGATAAGCTTTATCTTTAACACTATCTTCCGCGCCATAACACACGCGCCACACTGCTTCATCATTCATACACTTCCGCGCCGTCTCTCTCCCCGTTCTCATCGCTATTTTCCGCGCCATCTTCCACGTCATCTCTCCTTTCGCCGCCTCCTCATCTTCTACCTCGTGCTACCTCCTCCTCCTCCTCCTCCTCCTCCTCCTCCTTCTCCTCCTCCTCCTTATCTTCATCTTCAACCTCCTCCTTCTCCTCTTCCTCATCTTCTACCTCCTCCTCCTACTCCTTTCTCCTCCTCCTCCTCCTCCTCCTCCTCCTCCTCCTCCCCTATTTTTTGGTTCAATATTAATTTTTTTCTCTTTAATTTTAGTTTGGTTTATATTGCACTCATGAAAACAAAAAATATCTCGCTTTCCTCTTTTTTTCATCACAAAGGACTGGCCAAGGACACACACAAAAAAGATAACACAAAGCCCGCTTAGTTGCCAGTCCCTATAAAGAAGACAGTAAGAGAATAAAGAAAGGAGGTTGGGCCAATTTAGTTCGGGAGGTGTCTTGTCACTCCTCTCTTGAAAATATTAAAGTCGTAGGAAGGTGGAAAAATAGAAACAGGAAGAGAGTTCCAGAGTTTACCAGTGAAAGGGATGAAAGATTAAAGATACTGATTAACTCTTGCATTAGGAAGATGGACAGAATAGGGATGGAAATGAGTAGAAAGTCTTGAGTAGCGAGGCCGCGGGAGGGGGGGAGGCATGCAGTTAACAAAGTCAGAAGAATCCTGAAGAATTATTAATCCTGATCACTCGAGTTGTCTTCTTTTTTAATTCTTACTTATTGCCTATTTCACTTTTTTTTGTCCCATCACGTCTTTTATTTTGAGGTCCACACTAACACTTCCATCAGTTTTCTTCTCCTCTCCTTTTCCTCCTCCTTTTCCTCCTCGCTTTCCTTTTCCTCCTTGTGTCCACTCCCCAGCCTCTCCTCAAATATCTTTCCTCCCTCCTTTCCTCCTCACTGCACCTTCTTCCTCAGCACCGACACAATAATTTTTCCTTATTGTTCTCATTCACTTATATCCACACTCGCCTCCTCGATATCTTTCTTTCCTTTCCACACTCCTATGTTTTTTTCATCCTTTGTGTCATCCGCTTCGTTCACCCACCTGCATATTAACGGTTAGAACCATTTACGGTTTTCTGGAAATGTTTCAATGGAGCTAAATGGACTTCCTGGATTTTTATTTTTTTGTTTTTAATGTTTAACAGCTATCAACATCAATTGCACATGGCCACAGTTGTCTTAGAAGATAATGAGGTAAGGCAATACGTGTTCAGGGATGATCTTAAATGATTAAAATGTGGGCAATCAATCTCCTTCCTCGCTTTTTTCTTCCTTCAAATACTTATGTAACACCCAAGTAATGCCGTAGTTTGTCTTCCAAGTGTTACCTTCCCAACACTCTCACTCAACCATTGTCATGTCATTCCTTTTCTCCTTGAAGTCCTTATATAACACGCCAGCAAGACTCACTTTGTGTCCCCAGTGTTAGTTAAATCCCTAAAATGTACATTATCTTACCAGATCACTAATATTTTTTCGTACCTCAATTCCTACGTTATTACCTCCCCTTCGAACAAACTTTATCCCCCTAGCATTCAACCTCACATTCACAACATCCTGCAGAACCCCACATCCACCATCCACAAAACCCCAACACATTTAACCCCAACCACTCTCACCTGACCCAGAATCCCGAGGTCTCTCCACCCCATTTTCACCCCTTCCACCTCCACCCCTACCACCTCCACCACCTCCACACCCTCCACCTCCACCCTCTCCATCTGCAACCCTTCCACCTCCACCCTTCCCACCTCCTCCACCTCTACACCCTCCACCTCCACCCTCTCCACCTGCAACCCTCCCACCTCCACCACCTCCACACCCTCCACCTCCACCCTCTCCACCTGCAACCCTTCCACCTCCACCCCTCCCACCTCCACCACCTCCACACCCTCCACCTCCACCCTCTCCACCTGCAACCCTTCCACCTCCACCCCTCCCACCTCCACCACCTCCACACCCTCCACCTCCACCCTCTCCACCTGCAACCCTTCCACCTCCACCCCTCCCACCTCCTCCACCTCTACACCCTCCACCTCCACCCTCTCCACCTGCAACCCTCCCACCTCCACCACCTCCACACCCTCCACCTCCACCCTCTCCACCTGCAACCCTTCCACCTACACCCCTTCCACCCCCACCTCCACTTTACTGCAGGTCATTTCCTAACACATAATGCTACTCCACAAGGCAGCATAATAACTTTCATTACTCCAGAATATTGCTCGAGGTCTTACGACACTCGCCATCTTAGGATATACTGAAGATTACACCGAAGATTATTCCCTTACGACCGCATATTCCCCAACTCCCAGACAATCTCCCCCAACACTCGATAATCCTCAACATCTTAGGAGTTCGTACACACGCGATAGAAGTAATTGCAATTAAAAATATGAAACAGCAAGCAAAGGAACTTCCCCCCTTAAAAAAAAACTTCGTAATCAAAATACCCTAAGACCCCAAAGTACATCCCAAACGCGTGGTTAAAACACTTAAACGACTTTCCAAATAGACTAAAAAATCGAACAATACCACAAACGACGCAGTGAGATGCACAGTATCGGTAAAAAAATCGAAACACAATTGAAAAAGACCCACTAAAAAACTCAGACCATTAGAAATATACCCAAATACCACTTGAAAAAGACACTAATACCATTAAAATAGACCCAAACACCGTTAAAATAGTCCTAAACACCATTAAAATAGTCCTAAACATCATTAAAATAGTCCTAAACACCATTAAAATAGTCCTAAACACCATTAAAATAGTCCTAAACACCATTAAAATAGTCCTAACACCATTAAAATAGACCTAAACACCATTAAAATAGTCCTAAACACCATTAAAATAGTCCTAACACCATTAAAATAGTCCTAAACACCATTAAAATAGTCCTAACACCATTAAAATAGACCTAAACACCATTAAAATAGTCCTAAACACCATTAAAATAGTCCTAAACACCATTAAAATAGTCCTAAACACCATTAAAATAGTCCTAAACACCATTAAAATAGTCCTAACACCATTAAAATAGACCTAAACACCATTAAAATAGTCCTAAACACCATTAAAATAGTCCTAAACACCATTAAAATAGACCTAAACACCATTAAAATAGTCAACCCCATTTAAAAATTAAGAAAAAAACCCAAACACCATTCCAAGGACAACAAATAAACAAACACCACGAGCAAAAGACCCAAAAAAACATTGAAAAATACTGAAATACCACTTAAAAAACAAGAAAATTGCAAACACCACATAAAAATGACCCAAAACACCATTAAAATAAATCCAAATACTTTAAAACCCAAGAAAAACAAACCCTACTAGAAAAAGACCCTAAAAAACATTGAAAAACACCCAAAAAACCTTAAAAAAGACCCAAACACTATTTAAAAATCAATAACAAACACCATTTAAAAATGAGAAAAACATCATTAAAATAGACCCAAACACCATTGAAAAACACCAAAAAAAAAAAAAAAAAAAAAAACTTAAACACCATTAGAACCCCATACGAGAATCCCTCAAGGTCATCCGTAACACACTCACACAGGACGCTGAGGGTGAAGGAGGCGGAGGGCGAGGCCGCGTCGGGAGTGTTGGTGGCCTCACACGTCACCTCCGCCCCGTTGTCTCCCGGCGTGACCTGTACCTGAGCCTGGCCCAGCGTGGTGTTGCCGACCCGCTGCAGGTCCGTTAAGAGGGCCTCGCCAGCCTTGTAGATTCTGGTGGGGGGAGATAGATAGATAGATAGATAGATAGATAGATAGATAGATATATAGATGGGTAGATATATGGATGGATGTATATATATATATAGAGAGAGAGAGAGAGAGAGAGAGAGAGAGAGAGAGAGAGAGAGAGAGAGAGAGAGAGAGAGAGAGAGAGAGAGAGAGAGAGAGAGAGAGAGAGAGAGAGAGAGAGAGAGAGAGAGAGAGAGAGAGAGAGAGAGAGATCAGATCAAAACGTTTATTGTGAATAATGTACACATTATACATAATACATATATAATTAAGGGTACAAAATAGACAAAGGGCGCACCCCCCATGCAGGTTGCATGGGAAGGATTGCCATGATTAATGAAGTTAGATAGTAACATTGTTAATTACATTTAGATATGCATATGAGAGAGAGAGAGAGAGAGAGAGAGAGAGAGAGAGAGAGAGAGAGAGAGAGAGAGAGAGAGAGAGAGAGAGAGAGAGAGAGAGAGAGAGAGAGAGAGAGAGAGAGAGAGAGATTTTGTGAATAGATTACGATTCTATGCAGATGTCTTAAGTGCACTAAAATGTATGATAGGAGGCAAGACAAATCCTTCACTGAATCATTAATATTTATAGTAGGCCACGTGTGTGTGTGTGTGTGTGTGCGTGTGTGTGTGTGTGTGTGTGTGTGTGTGTGTGTGTGTGTGTGTGTGTGTGTATACCTGGAAACATTTCATTTACCTTTTCTTTATATGAACATAAAAGTCAACTACATACAATCAGGACACACCACACACACACACACACACACACACACACACACACACACACACACACACACACACACACACACACACACATCATTACCACGGCGCAGCATGTGTGGTGATGGTGGAGTCGACAACCGTAATTAAACGTTGATGTAGTAAGCATTTCTTATGGGAGTAATCAACATGCCTTGGCTGCAGTAACACAAACCAGAACCCCGACTTTGTTATGAGAGCGCCCTGGGAATGCTGAGTATTCTACTGTTATTAATATTGGGTTCGTTACGAGAAAAACAGAGAAGAAAATACGGGATTCTCCACTTTTGGTATTACAATGTTATGTTTGACTTTTGTTTTTACACGTGAGGAATGCGTTGATGGACGAGTGGTTGAGAGAAAGTGAGTGAGAGAGAGAGAGAGAGAGAGAGAGAGAGAGAGAGAGAGAGAGAGAGAGAGAGAGAGAGAGAGAGAGAGAGAGAGAGAGAGAGAGAGAGAGAGAGAGAGAGAGAGAGAGAGAGAGAGAGAGAGATAACGAGTGAGAAAGAGATAACAAGTGTGTGAGAGAGATAACGAATGTGTAAGAGAGAGAGATTACGAGTGGTTGATAGAGAGATAACGAGTGTGTGAGTGAGATATTAGAGTAAGTAATTGTGACGACAGTGCGTATGGAAATGTGAGGTGAATGAGTGTTGTGGCGGCTAACTGTGTGTACTTGACTGGCACTCTTGATACGATTGACAGGTGGTTGACAGGTGGTTGACAGGTGAGGAGATGATGGAGTACGTGAACTTTTTTTTTTATTTCGTTCATTTTTATCTTCTTATTTTTTTTCTTTTTTTTTCTTTTGTACTGTTTGCCCTTTTCTGTTTTCTATTTAAGGTTATTCTAGTTTTGTTCAGGTTATTTTAGATTTATTTGAGGTTGTTTTAGGTTATTTAAGGTAATATTACGTTATTTTAGGTTTATTTTAGGTTGTATAAACACACCAAATACCGTTTTCGCTGTATTTGGTAACCTTTTTGGCCTGAGAGTAAAAGTATTTGAACTTTATTTGTATTCATAATTTTCTTCATTTTACATCACCAAGGACTGACCAAGGGCAAAAAAAAAGAGGTTACAAAAAGTATGCTTAGTTCCCAGTCCCTATAAAGAAGATAGTAAGAGAATATAGAAAGTGGGGTGGGACAATTTAGTGAATATAGAAAGGGGAGTGGGACAATTTAGTGAATATAGAAAGGGGGGCGGGACAATTTAGTGAATATAGAAAGGGAAGTGGGACAATTTAGTGAATATAGGAAGGGGAGTGGGACAATTTAGTGAATATAGAAAGTGGGGTGGGACAATTTATGAATATAGAAAGGGGAGTGAGCAATTTAGTGAATATAGAAAGGGGAGTGGGACAATTTAGTGAATATAGAAAGTGGGGCGGGACAATTTAGTGAATATAGAAAGGGGAGTGGGACAATTTAGTGAATATAGAAAGGGGAGTGGGACAATTTAGTGAATATAGAAAGGGGAGTGGGACAATTTAGTGAATATAGAAAGGGGAGTGGGACAATTTAGTGAATATAGAAAGTGGGGTGGGACAATTTAGTGAATATAGAAAGGGGAGTGGGACAATTTAGTGAATATAGAAAGGGGGGTGGGACAATTTAGTTCAGGTGTCTTGTCACTCCTCTCTCGAAAATATTTGAGTCGCAGGAAGGTGGAGAAACAGAACTACAGGTAAAAAAGAGAAAATTTGATAATTATGATTGATAGATATTTGCGTGTTAGGTGTGTTAGATATAGGTGTTAGGTGTGTTAGATATAGGTGTTAGGTGTGTTAGATGTCCTGTAGGTTGAAAAAATATGAATATATAGCGTTTAGTGAATGCTATGGCAATGTATACAAACAAATTGGGTCTGTTTCCTGTAGATGATGATAAATGGTGGGCTTTCGAGTCTGATAAATTCTATGATTGATTGATAACCGTCAGATCGAAAATATGTGAAAGAAATAACATAACAGAAAATGGAATAAACAAGCGGCCACTCAGCTATATTTTTTTCCCCATGATATCCAACAGTGAGTAATAGGTCAGGTGAGTGTCAGGTAAGTGATGGATGAGTGACAGGTGAGTAAATGATCCACCTTGTACCCAGGAAATCTTTGAGGTGTTAGTCAATCCGCTTTAGATTATACTTAAAGATGAGTTTTCTAGTGTTGTTTCCTCACGCTAGACGTTATTTGTGTGAATGTTGTTAGTGAATTTTGTAACGAAACAAAGACGAATGAACGAAAATAGAAATTACTTAATACAAAATAAAAGCTAGTGAATAATGATAGTGAACTTTGTAATGAAACAGAAAGTCATATGAACGAAAATATAACTTAATGAATAAAGAAAGAGAAGCTAGTGAATAATGAATAGATAGATATATGAAGAGAACGTGAATAAACATGTTTGAAAATATATATAAATGTGTTGACAATATAAAACAAATATTTATATCCATTCCTATTCTCTTCATATATTTTCCTCTCTATCTGAAAAGTATTTATAGCCATACCTATTCTTTTCATTTATTTTTCTCTATCTAAAACATATTCATATCCATTCATATCT
>JACEEZ010023008.1:50000-52500 GCA_016584305.1 Chionoecetes opilio
CTCTCTCTCTCTCTCTCTCTCTCTCTCCTCTCTCTCTCTCTCTCCTCTCTCTCTCTCTCCTCTCTCTCTCTTCTTCTCTCTTTTTTTTCTCTCTCTTCTCCTCTCTCTCTCTCTCTCTCCTCTCTCTCTCTCTCTCTCTCTCTCTCTCTCTCTCTCTCTCTCTCTCTCTCTCTCGCTCGCTCGCTCGCTCTTGCTCTTGCTCTTGCTCTTGCTCTTGCTCTTGCTCTTGCTCTTACTCACGCGTTATAGTAATAGTCTTCAGTTTCTTCACCACGTGGTCGATAGCGGGATTGACGGCGCGACACTCTACTTGTACCGCCGACAGGTTAGCCCCGCCACCCCCGCCTATCTTGTAGCTGGTCAGGTGGGAAGTGCTCACCCACCCGCCATCCTCTTGCGGCGCCACCACTGCCTTGTTCGCTTCCCGCATCTCTCCTGCAGGATGAAAGAAGAAGAGCCTTGGTTTATCAATTTATTTTTATTTTAGCCCTTATCCCCCCTGTAGCAAAAATGAAAAAGAGGTTTGGTTGATCTATTTTTGTTGATTTTAGCGCTCATCTCCCCTGCAAGATAAAATAAATGACCTTCGTTTTATCTATTTTTGTAGATTTATTTTTGCCGTCTGTTGGATAAAATAAAAAAGGCCTTCTGTTTATATTTTTGTCAATTTTTTATATTTCTGCAGCCTGCGGGATCAAAGAAAAAGATAGAGGTTTATCTATTTGTGTTGAATTTTTATATTTTTGCACTCTGAGTGTATTCATAATGTGTGGGTGTGTCAGGGAAAGTGCATCATATAACGCCAGTCTGGGAAAATATAAATAATACTTGCATATTAATTAGGTTGTGGGAAGGATTAATTAAAGGAAGCGTGCTATTATCATTAATGGTATATGAAAATTTTATGATAGGAAACAAAGGTTGAGTGTATGTGTGTGTGTGTGGAGAGAGAGAGAGAGAGAAAGAGAGAGAGAGAGAGAGAGAGAGAGAGAGAGAGAGAGAGAGAGAGAGAGAGAGAGAGAGAGAGAGATAGTGTTAGCCAACCAACCAGCCAGCGAGAAACACAAAGACAAAGTTAGTGACGATTTTTCTATGATATTTGCCGACTACCCAGTGTTAAAATGCGTTTCCTGGTAAAGAACGAGAAGAAGAAAATAGAAAAGAGAGGGAAGAAGACTCACAGAATATAATAATTATTTTTTTATTAGAATTAGAATTAGAATTATTATTTACAGAATAGAAGAATAGAAGGACTTACAGAATATATCATTGCTCTTTGAATTCTCGCTGGTGAAATGAAAGGCTTTATAGAAACATGAAACGCTTTAGGGGTCTAGTAAGTTTGAAGAGTAATATTAATGAAGGAAGAGAATTGATAAGATCATTCGAAGGAAGAAAATATACTATACATGGTTTTTTTAAACGAGGTGAAAAATCCTGACCCCTTGCTGCTTACTGACTGATATTTGATGCCAGGAGAAGGGAATACTATGCTTCTTCTAAATTTCAGTTGTATTTTATCATAGTTTACCATATTATCAAGAAAACATAGGCATAACTTTAAGCATGAGACCTTAGGATAGAATGGAATTTTATTTCGCCTTGTTAAAAAAAATTGACTATAGTAAGACAGGGAAGTAGAGTGTACTATACTGTGTTAACTTTTAATTGAGATTGTGGATAGCGAGATATTGCATTGAATTGGAAAGTGAGAGTATTTCGTTGTTAAAGAAAGTGACTTTATTTGTTGGGCAAGAAAATACTTGTGTCTGATTAAGTCAGCTGATTCTAAACAGCAACAGAACGGCGCAAAGATTGAAACTTCTATTTTCCTGAGTGCTGGGTTGGAAAGCTGGTATTATTCTCTCTCTCTCTCTCTCTCTCTCTCTCTCTCTCTCTCTCTCTCTCTCTCTCTCTCTCTCTCTCTCTCTCTCTCTCTCTCTCTCTCTCTCTCTCTCTCTCTCTCTCTCTTAATTTGTAATCTAAAGCTAGTACACTCCATGATTTATCACCGTTACACTAGCTTCTAGTTTCTAGTTTCCTAAAAATTGTCTGATATCTTACTAAGGTACATTATTTTTCACTTTCTTCATAAACTCTGTCATTTGTTAATGTTCCTCGTTTTCGTGTCTTTTCAGATTACTTTCGTGCTGGAAGGATGGATTGAACAGGAAATGACCCTTCTACAGTACGTCTAGTAAACAGTTTAAGTAAGTAAACCTGGTACTTCTTTTATACTATGCTTCCTATGTCATTTTATGTAATCCTATCCTCGTCACTTTAACTTTCAATTCAACTTATTTTTCCATCCTAACCATCATGTATTTCCACCTTAACTTTAGTCTTGAATCGTTCCCATCTTCCACACTTCCCCTCTACACTTCTCTACACTTCTCCACACTTCCCCTTCACGTACCTGCCACGGACCAGGTGAGGGAGGCCGGGGGGTTGGAGACACTGGTGAAGCACGTGAGATTGATGGTTACGCCTCCCTCCACCT
>JACEEZ010023008.1:57500-60000 GCA_016584305.1 Chionoecetes opilio
ATTTCTTGTCAGTCTTTCGGGTTGTCTTGCATCTCTCTCTCTCTCTCTCTCTCTCTCTCTCTCTCTCTCTCTCTCTCTCTCTCTCTCTCTCTCTCTCTCTCTCTCTCTCTCTCTCTCTCTCTCTCTCTCTTTTCTTCTCTCTTATCTCTTTATTTGTATTTTTCGGCTCAGGAAAAAAATAGAACAGTTTCCGAAAACTCGGCACAAAAATTATGGTTCTGTAGTCATGATTTTCCAATAAACGTTTTTTTTTCTCCTTTTTTTTCGATACATCCGATTGGCTCAAATGTGTTCATTGGCTAAGCCTTGTGTGTGTGTGTGTGTGTACGTACGTGCGTGCGTGTGTGTGTGTGTGTGTGTGTGTGTGTGTGTGTGTGTGTGTGTGTGTGTGTGTGTGTGGGAGTGGGTGTGTGTGAACATAATGTGTAAAGTCAATAGTTTTCCTGTAACGAACTTATCCACAAAAGCAAGATAGAATTGAGAATGGGATAGATAAGGAAGGGGAGATAAAGGAGGGGAAAGGAAGGGGGAAGGGCAGACCACCTATGCGTTATAAGGGGGGGATTATAGAAGGAGGTAAAAGGAGGCTCCAACGTAAAAAAAATAGAGTGGTAGTGCTTGTGGTTGAAGGAAGAGGAGGAAGGAGAGAGGAAGGGAATAATGATTGACATGAAAGAATACAGATATGGAGAGAGGAAGCAGTAAGAACATATAAAGAAAGACATAAATGGAGGAAGATTGGGATGGAAAGAGAAAGGAATGACGGATGATGGGTAGGAGAGAGGAAATAGTGGGAGAGAGAAAGAGGGAAGAGGGATGGAGAGGAAAATATATACTAGAAAAAACATAGAAAGAGAGGAAAGTAGAAAATGAAGGAGATGGGAGAAGCGGGGGTTTGGAGGAGAGAGAGAGAGAGAAGAGAGAGAGAGAGAGAGAGAGAGAGAGAGAGAGAGAGAGAGAGAGAAGAAGAGAGAGGAGAGAGAGAGAGAGAATTCATGACGTGGCATCTACCTTTCGCAATCACGTTAATACCCTCAATCCCGTAGCGTTCGTGTGTGATCCAAAACTCGTACGGAACACCACAATCTAGTCCACTCGTTATATACGGGTTCAGATCCTGTATTATTCCGGTACAGAGGCTTCCAGGGCTGTATTATTGTGTGTCAGTTTTCCTCACTTCCTTTCTTTGGTGTCAGGAAATTCTCTCTCTCTCCCTGTCTCACTCTCTCTCTCTTTGCCTGTCTGTCTATGTCTCTCTCTCTCACACTATCTCTCTCACTCACTCACTCACTCTCTCATTCTTTCTCTCTCTCTTTATGTGTGTTGTGTGTGTGTGTGTGTGTGTGTGTGTGTGTGTGTGTGTTAAAGCGAACTATATGAAACATAGTATTGTCTTTTGTTTTTCTTAAACAAATATTTTCCATTCATTTTGAAAATCTCGACCTATATTCTTTTTTTTCTGAAAATATTGAAGACTGTCAAGAATCATATTTGCTTTATGACATCGCCAGTGGTTGTAATAGACAGTTTGTAAATAGTTATTCATCGAGTCATATAAAACCACTGAGTCAATTGTATTCATCTATTGTGTGGTATTTTAATAGATGCAGCGTATACTAAACATTGAGTCATATAATACCACTATAAGTCAATCGTTTTCATCTTTCGTGTGGTATTTTAACGCGTGCAGCTTATAGTAAGTTCAATAAAATGAATAAAAGATGGATGAATAACTTCACATTCAACACAAAAATAACTTTGAAAAATATTTACTATGTTTTTAGAGGAGAGTCGCAGAGATTTCGTGAACAATATTGTATGTAGGGCGGCTCGACGCTATGCATTTTTCCCGCCGTTATTTCTGACTGTTTTAAAGGCCGCTCTCCCGCCCAGGCATATAAACATTTCCAGCGCACGTATGTATATATGTATTTTTATCTTTTCCGGCATCATTTTTATTAATCGGGCGAGTTGATGCGAGTTGATGCTATCCTATTCTGTTTTTTTATAACGAGGTGAAAAATCCTGACCCCTTGCTGCTTACTGACTGATATTTGATGCCAGGAGAAGGGAATACTACGCTTCTTATAAATTTCAGTTGTATATTATCATAGTTAACCATATTTTCAGGTAAACATAGGCATACTTTTAAGCATGAGATCTTAAGATAGAATGGAATTTTTGCCTTGTTAAAAAAATAGACCCTAGTTTTTACTCTTGATGGGATACAACAAGGAGGATATTATTGTTTCATCAGCGAGGTGATGTGCCTTGACATTTTGCGGCAATTTTAGAATACTAACGAATTGTTATGAAGAATGATTGAGCTTGTATTTTGTATTTCAATATTTTTCACGTGTCACTAACTTGCGCTCTGTCTGTCTGTCTGTCAGTTTGTCTGTCTGTCAGCTTGTCTGTCTGTCAGCTTGTCTGTCTGTCAGTTTGTCTGTGTGTATGTCAGTCCATTCATTTACTTTTATTGTTGACTTATTTTTCTGTA
>JACEEZ010023008.1:65000-70000 GCA_016584305.1 Chionoecetes opilio
AGGGAGAACTGCACTGCTTTCTCTCTCTCTCTCTCTCTCTCTCTCTCTCTCTCTCTCTCTCTCTCTCTCTCTCTCTCTCTCTCTCTCTCTCTCTCTCTCTCTCTCTCTCTCTCTCTCTCTCCTCCCCCCCCCCCCACACACACACTCACAGTAGACAGTCAGCGTCACATTAGCCGTGTAGGGCGTCTCCAACAAATCATTCGTCACGCTACACTCGTATACAGCGCCTCCTTCCTCCGCCGTCACCGTCACTTCGTAAGCGTTGAAGACCCCCTCGGCGTCCTCAGAGGTAGTGTCGTCCACGAGGCGCCCATCCCTGTACCAGAGGACCCAGGGGCGCGGGTTCCCTCCTGACACACGACAGGTTAATGTGCGTCGTTCCCCGGCGAGTAGAATTTCGCCCGTCTCGTAACCTGTTATTGTTGGCGGTCCTGGCGGGTCTGTGGATTAGAAAGAGAGAGAGAGAGTGTGAGAGTGAGAGTGTGTGTGTGTGTGTGTGTGTGTGTGTGTGTGTGTGTGTGAGAGAGAGAGAGAGAGAGAGAAAGTGTGTGTTGTGTGTGTGTGTGTGTGTGTGTGAGAGAGAGAGAGAGAGAGATGAAGAGAGAGAGGATGAGAGAGGAGGAGAGAGAGAGAGAGAGAGAGAGAGAGAGAGAGAGAGAGAGAGAGAGAGAGAGAGAGAGAGAGAGAGAGAGAGAGAGAGAGAGAGAGAGAGAGAGAGAGAGAGAGAGAGAGAGAGAGTATGATAAGGATTAAACGTAAAGAATAAAGATTAATGGAAGTTAATTGACAGATTCAAGACATAGATAAAGAAAATAAAGGAACATAAATAAATGATAAAAAAGGGACAAAAGAACAAAGCCACACACACAAAACCCAGGAACAAAAGAGACAGTAAAATAGATGATGATAATTATTCGCAGATGAAGAAATGAGAATAAATATGTGAAAAAAGTGAAGCTATACATTGGAGAGAGAGAGATATTGATATTGATATATTTATTTGGCCATGTAGTTTTGTACATATGAACATATTACATATAGTGATAAAGCCAGGTCCAATAAGCCGAAGCTTTTATAGGACCTGAAAGCTATAATACATAATAACATAGCAAGGGACTGGTCAGGCCATTTTGAAAATATAACATTTTATGGATGATAATATGGAAGTTAACAATAGTAAACCAATCATTTTAAATGCATAAAAAAAAAAAATCTTAATAACCATAAAAAAAAAACACGCAATGAAAAAAAAAAAAAAAAAAAAAAAAAAAAACTATCCTATCATTTGGAATAATGTGCAATGGCCAATAATGTAAAAAAAACACAACACATAACAGTGAAATTTCAAAATACACAATGTGACATTTATGGTTGTAAAGAGTTTATAAATTTTCATTGTATTTGTCAAGCATGCTTTTTATCAAGTTACGTTTGAAAGATTTTGAGTTTTCATCAGTAATAAAATGTTCTGGTAAGTTGTTCCAGCTTTTAGTTCCTCTTGACAAGATACTCTGTTGTGCATGTGATGTCCTGCACAATGGTATACGTAAATCATGTGGTCTTCGAGAGAGAGAGAGAGAGAGAGAGAGAGAGAGAGAGAGAGAGAGAGAGAGAGAGAGAAGAGAAGGAGAGAGAGAGAGAGAGAGAGAGAGAGAGAAAAGAGAGAAAAAGAGAGAGAGAGAGAGAGAGAGAAGAGAGAGAAAAAAAGTGCTCCTTTAAAACTTGAAAACATACTTCATAATTTGCACACAAACACAGAGAGAGAGAGAGAGAGAGAGAGAGAGAGAGAGAGAGAGAGAGAGAGAGAGAGAGAGAGAGAGAGAGAGAGAGAGAGAGAGAGAGAGAGAGAGAGAGAGAGAGAGAGAGAGAGAGAGAGAGAGAGAGAGAGAGAGAGAGAGAGAGAGGAGAGAGAGAGAGAGAGAGAGAGAGAGAGAACCAACCAACCAGTAAGTCATCTAGCCAGTCAGTCAGTCAGCCACAAAACCAGCTAGCCAGCCAGCCAGTCAGCCAGCTAGCCAGCCAGCCAGTCAGTCAGCCAACCAACCAGCCAGTCAGTCAGTCAGTCAGCCATAAAACCAAGTACCCACCCAACCAGTCAGTCAGTCAGTCACTCAGTCAAGGCATACACAGCTTAAGGCGGCGTCACACTAGCACTTTTTCCGTCTAGTTAGACGATCTCCGTTGGTTTTTTCTCGCTCTGACTAGTTAGTCCGTCTGAATCAGTCAGTCTGAGTCAGACGATCGTGATCGTCTTCATATGGAAAGTTGAAGACAACTTTCATAGTCAAATCAAAATCCATAGTGATTACTTTAAAGATATTCGATATAAATCAGGATTTTTTTGCAAAATATAATTCAATACATTTGAAAGTATGAAAAATATTCAAGTGACTATTGCACATGTAGATACATTTAAAAGCCAGTTTTATAAAACAGGCAACAGTCTCTCGCATGACTCGATTGTTGTGTATATTTTTCAAGACACACTCAAAAATCGTTTCTCACTCTTCAAGACTTCAACTTGTAATTATAGACGAAATGCTGTGGACACGTAGTTCAGAAGAATTTCTCATAAATAAGGAGCGGGAGTGACCTCACGCCCCGCCCACCTGTGACCTGACTGTTGCTGCAGCTCCAGCGGCGGGCTGATGCCCGCTCATCTATTACTGTTTTCATGTATATATGTGTATGTATTTTAACTTGTTTGGCGCGGCTACGATTGATAATACACATAATTAAGTGTATACCAGCGATAGCCTGCCCTAAGGTACTCTAGCCTGCCCTGGCGTCGGAGCCATGTTTATTTACAGTCGCAGGAACAGCTGACTGGTAGTGCAGGCAAACGATTGTGTGTGTGACGGCTTGCAGTAAAAAAATTGTTAGTTTTTAGAAAGTTGCTGGGAAAAATAGACGGAAAAGTGCTAGTGTGACGCCGCCTTTATGTAGGAAAATGAATAACAGATGCGGGTTGGGTTTCTCGTTCCCCTTCATGCAGTATTCACAAGGCTCATTCCGAGGGTCGAGGGAGCGCGTGTTGGTTCTTCTTTCAGGGTGTTTTGCTGTCTTCACTTGGGCTTCAAAACACTTCAAGGAAACTATGAATGTCCCGCTGCATTAACTTCTGCTTCCTGGTGCGTGTGTGTGTGGAAGGGGGCCTCGTGTGTGTGTGTGTGTGTGTGTGTGTGTGTGTGTGTGTGTGTGTGTGTGTGTGTGTGTGTGTGTGTGTGTGTGTGTGTGTGTGTGTGTGTGTGTGTGTGTGTGTGTGTGTGTGTGTGTGTGTGTGTGTGTGTGTGTGTGTGTGTGTGTGTGTGTGTGTGTGTGTGTGTGTGTGTGTGCGAGTGTGTGTGTGTGTGTGTGTGTGTGTGTGTGTGTGTGTGTGTGTGTGTGTGTGTGTGTGTGTGTGTGTGTGTGTGTGTGTGTGTGTGTGTGTGTGTGTGTGTGTGTGTGTGTGTGTGTGTGTGTTGTGTGTGTTGTGTGTGTGTGTGTGTGTGTGTGTGTGTGTGTGTGTGTGTGTGTGTGTGTGTGTGTGTGTGTGTGGTGTGGTGTGTGTGTGTGTGTGTGTGTGTGTGGTGTGTGTGTGTGTGTGTGTGTGTGTGTGTGTGTTGTGTGTGTGTGTGTGTGTGTGTGTGTGTGTGTGTGTGTGTGTGTGTGTGTGTGTGTGTGTGTGGTGTGTGTGTTGTGTGTGTTGTGTTGTGTGTGTGTGTGTGTGTGTGTGTGTGTGTGTGTGTGTGTGTGTTGTGTGTGTGTGTGTGTGTGTGTGTGTGTGTGTGTGTGTGTGTGTGTGTGTGTGGTGTGTGTGTGTGTGTGTGTGTGTGTGTGTGTGTGTGTGTGTGTGTGTGTGTGGAGGGGTAAGTTGTGTGTGTTTCTGTTTCGTTTTATTTCCGTATTTGTATGTGTCTGATTTTCTTGGTGTCTATATCTGTGTTTTTAGTTTTGCCACTGTTTGTATTTAGTTTGTTAGTTAGTTTATGGGAGGATTTCTCTCTCTCTCTCTCTCTCTCTCTCTCTCTCTCTCTCTCTCTCTCTCTCTCTCTCTCTCTCTCTCTCTCTCTCTCTCTCTCTCTCTCTCTCTCTCTCTCTCTCTCTCTCTCTCTCTCTCTCTCTCTCTCTCTCTCTCTCTCTCTCGCTCTCTCATACTCTGTATTTTATCATCCCTCTTGCTACGTTGTCATAAGTCAATATATTCATGAATAATTAGGTTGAATAAATAACCAGTGGCAAGAGGGAGGATGCCTCGACATTTAAGACGTGAAATGAAAGCAGTTTAGGCCGCGGCTCTCACTAATCCTATTCCGTTTATAAATAAATAATATCAATTAAAATATATGATACCCCTGCAGAGAATATCAAATGTATTATCTTATTTTACTTATATTTATTACTTATTATTATTTATTACTTATGGTTTTTTTAAACTTATATTACATATATTATAATGCTATATTTATTATTTTTTTATTCAGCTAAAGTGAAAACTGTATAGATTGGGAATGATATTTGTTGCTAATTATAAACGTTTAACTTGTATAAGGAGAGAGAGAGAGAGAGAGAGAGAGAGAGAGAGAGAGAGAGAGAGAGAGAGAGAGAGAGTAATGTTGAATGTAACTTCTCCATAAACTGTTACCTAGTATAAAAAAAAGAGAAAACAAATTGTTATCAGTCAGCCTTCTCTCTCTCTCTCTCTCTCTCTCTCTCCTCTCTCTCTCTCTCTCTCTCTCTCTCTCTCTCTCTCTCTCTCTCTCTCCTCTCTCTCTCTCTCTCTCTCTCTCTCTCTCTCTCTCTCTCTCTCTTCTCTCTCTCTCGTCTCTCTCTCTCTCTCTCTCTCCTCTCTCTCTCTCTCTCTCTTCTCTCTCTCTCTCTCTCTCTCTCCTCTCTCTCTCTCCTCTCTCTCTCTCTCTCTCTCTCTCTCTCTCTCTCTCTCTCTCTCTCTCTCCTTGACCTCACAACGGTGGATTAGAGGAAGTTATTGTATTTTGCTCTCGCCGTAAACCTCCCGGCAT
>JACEEZ010023008.1:75000-92018 GCA_016584305.1 Chionoecetes opilio
CAGGGCGTGACAAGCGAACACCTTCCCGTCATCAGCCGCCGTTGCCTGCACCACCAGCTGACTCCGGAGACTCCAGCGGCGGGCCAAACTGGAGGCTTCGACGCGGTCCTCCTGTAGGGCTGAGGGAGATAAGACGTAGGGCGTTAGTGGGTGGTGGATAAGGATGCGAGATAAGAGATAAGGAGTTGAGATATGAATAGAGGAGTGTTTAGAAGGTGGAAAAAGTATTAAGGATAGAATAAAAGATTAAGTTGGGAATAGAAGAGTGTTTATAAGGTCGCAAAAAGTATTTAGGATACGCTAAAGGATTGAGTTAGGAATAGAGGAGTGTTTAGAAGGTGGTAGAAGTGTTAGGAAGAGGATAAGGGTTTGAGGTAGGAAAGAACACTTACTACCTGAACTTATCCACCTTGTGATGAGTCACACACCACACCTGGCTAAACCTTTAAACTCGACCTGAGCCGCATTGGTATGCAGGGCGTCAGGTCGTGAGTATCGCGGCTCCTTTAAAAGGACGTCTCTTGTAGAGACAAGACACTTCGAGCTCAACCACTGTACCACATACAGCTCTGTCCACAGTCTCCAATAAACCAACCATCAACCCTGGGTGTCTGTTTATCAACCATGTAGAGACAAGGTCACTACATTTGGTGACCGACGGAGTGACAAGAGACACACCCAGGGGGGGGGGGCCTGCCCCTCGCCCCCCCATCACGCCTGCAGCCACCCACGCCGCCTGCCACGCCGCCACGCCACCACGCCCTAGGCCTGCCGCCGCCGCCACCCTACCACGGCTCACCAACACCCGCGGCCTGCACCTCCTGTCTCATGCCGCGCTACTCAGGCCGCGCCGCCCCTGCCGCGCCGCCCATGATCTGCACGCCATGCCGCGACACCCCTAGCCACACAGCCATGCGCCACGCCCGCGGCCTGCACCTATCCCTTCGCAGCCTCATCCTACCACGGCTGGCGCCACCCATCTCTGCACAGTACGCATCACGCTGCCTGCCCCTCGCAGCCCCATCTCAGCGTGCTGCCCTAGGTTCACCTCACAACCACCCAGCCCTACGCGCTGCCACTGCCACAGCAACCCGGCGCGCCTGCTCGCCACCCATCTCAGCGCACCCACACACGCCCTCCTGTGGCTTGTGTCCCACGCCCTGCCACCCAGCCCTGCCGACGCCACCCCTGCCGCCGCCCCTGGTGCTGCCCCTCGCCGCCGTCACCGTCACCAGTGCCACTAGCCGCCCACGCCCACGGCCCAGCATGCTGCCACGCTACGCCTGACGAAGCCATCTAAGGGCACCATCAGCCCAGTCTCCTGCCGCCACCCCTGTCGCCGCCCACGCCCGCGGCCTGCCACGGCCTGCTCACCGCCACCCGCCTTCCAAGCCCTGCCTCCTGGCGCCTCGGGCTACTCCTCGCTCCTGCTGCCTCACGCTGCGTCCTGCTGCCTTCCGCTGCCTCTAGCAAGGCCCTGCAACGCACGGGCACCGCATCCCGCCGATCGCCCTTGCCTCCTGCCGCCACGTGCTACTCCTCGTCCTCCGCTGACTCCTGCTCCCTGACGCTGCTTCCTGCTGCCTCACGCTGCGTCCTGCAGCCTTCCGCTGCCTCCAGCAAGGCCCTGCAACGCACGGGCACTGCATAGCAACACAAGCTATCTTGGGAGCCGATTTTTTTGGACACTTCGCCTTCCCACGTCGACACCAAGAATCGCAAGCCTCCCTCAAGATCTTGTGACAGCGACCCTCGGCACCTCCTATCTAATCTTGCAGCTACCGCTGCCAACGTGAAGACTGGACAGCCGCCCTACCTACATTCCCTTACCCTCGGCACCTCCTATTCTGATCTTGCAGCTTCCGCTGCCAACGTAAAGACTGGACAGTGCCCTACCTACATTACCTCGGCACGTGGCACCTCTATTTTATTCCTGTATAAGTTTTATATGTATAATATTTTTTTTTTTTGAGGAAGGAGAGTACTGTGGTGAGTCACACACCACACCTGGCTAATCCTTTAAACTCGACCTGAGCCGCATTGGTATGCAGGTCGTCAGGTCGTGAGTATCGCGGCTCCTTTAAAAGGACGTCTCTTGTAGAGACAAGACACTTCGAGCTCAACCACTGTACCACATACAGCTCTGTCCACAGTCTCCAATAAACCAACCATCAACCCTGGGTGTCTGTTTATCAACCATGTAGAGACAAGGTCACTACATTTGGTGACCGACGGAGTGACAAGACACACCCAGAGGGGGGGAAGGGCTGCCCCCCCCCCCCCCATCACGCCTGCAGCCACCCACGCCGCCTGCCACGCCACCACGCCACCACGCCCTAGGCCTGCCACCGCCGCCACCCTACCACGGCTCACCAACACCCGCGGCCTGCACCTCCTGTCTCATGCCGCGCTACTCAGGCCGCGCCGCCCCTGCCGCGCCGCCCATGATCTGCACGCCATGCCGCGACACCCCTAGCCACACAGCCATGCGCCACGCCCGCGGCCTGCACCTATCCCTTCGCAGCCTCATCCTACCACGGCTGGCGCCACCCATCTCTGCACAGTACGCATCACGCTGCCTGCCCCTCGCAGCCCCATCTCAGCGTGCTGCCCTAGGTTCACCTCACAACCACCCAGCCCTACGCGCTGCCACTGCCACAGCAACCCGGCGCGCCTGCTCGCCACCCATCTCAGCGCACCCACACACGCCCTCCTGTGGCTTGTGTCCCACGCCCTGCCACCCAGCCCTGCCGACGCCACCCCTGCCGCCGCCCCTGGTGCTGCCCCTCGCCGCCGTCACCGTCACCAGTGCCACTAGCCGCCCACGCCCACGGCCCAGCATGCTGCCACGCTACGCCTGACGAAGCCATCTAAGGGCACCATCAGCCCAGTCTCCTGCCGCCACCCCTGTCGCCGCCCACGCCCACGGCCTGCTCACCGCCACCCGCCTTCCAAGCCCTGCCTCCTGGCGCCTCGGGCTACTCTTCGCTCCTGCTGCCTCACGCTGCGTCCTGCAGCCTTCCGCTGCCTCCAGCAAGGCCCTGCAACGCACGGGCACTGCAGAGCAACACAAGCTATCTTGGGAGCCGATTGCTTTGGACACTTCGCCTTCCCACGAAGACACCTAGCATCGCAAGTCTCCCTCAAGATCTTGTTACAGCGACCCTCGGCACCTCCTATCTAATCTTGCAGCTACCGCTGCCAATGTGAAGACTGGACAGCCACCCTACCTGCATTCCCTTACCCGCGGCACCTCAAATTCTGATCTTGCAGCTACCGCTGCCAACGTGAAGACTGGACAGTGCCCTACCTACATTACCTCGGCACTTGGCACCTCTATGTTTGTTTTATAAGTATATGTATAATATTTTTTTTTTTTTTGAGGAAGGAGAGTACTGTGGTGAGTCACACACCACACCTGGCTAATCCTCCAGTAATCTCGACCTGAGCCTCCTTCTTAATCTCGACCTGAGCCGCATTGGTATGTCAGGCGTCAGGTCTTGAGTATCTTGGCTCTTTATAAAGGGAGCCTCTTGTAGAGGCAGAGACACTTCCACACAGAGACTTGTACCACCAACAACTGTTCTCTCCACAATAAACCAACCAGCAACCTGGGTGTCTGTTTATCAACCATGTAGGTGACAAGGTCACTACAACCTTTTTCAGTCATATGTGTGACTAATAACTGTTTAAATAGAAAAATAAAAAAGCTAGAGGATAGGGGGATGATCAAAAGAGAGGACAAGGGGTTGAGGTAGAAATAGAGTGTGTTGAAGGTGGGAGAAGAGTAAGGGAGAGATTATGACAGAAGGGAATGTGAGGGAGGGAGAAAAGATAGATTAAGATAAGTAAGGGAGTCGGTGGGAACAAAGGAGGAACAAACATAAGAGATAGGGAACAAAATAGGAAAGGAGATAGTAATATTAAAAGGGAGTGAATCAAAATTAAGATGAAAAAGGAATACTGAATACCAAAAAAAGACACTGAAATAGATATGAACATGAAATGAGGAGATTATAATAACATGACGAAGAGGAAAATGAAAATGCTATAGTATGGGAATATGACTGAATTGGCGTAGAGGGGAAAATGAGAGATAGTGAGGGGAAGGTGACGGGAGGTAGACCTGATGAGGGGAAGCGAGGAAGAGGAAAAAATAATGTTATGAGGGGAAAGTGTATGAGGGAATCAGGTTGTGCGAGGGAAAATGATACAGCGAGTGGAAATAACGGATGAGGTGAAAAGTAGCACGAGAAAAGGGAAAACGATGAGAGAGAAAATGATTAAATGAGAGAATGAATGATGCATAGAGAAAGAGGGGAGGGGAAGAAAGAGGGGAAATAATGACTAATAACGCCAGAAGAAGGAGTGAGAGAAGAGGTAATAAATATCAGGAAATGTGTATAATGAGAAGGAGAAAGGAGAAAGATTGTGCGAAGGAAGGAATCATAACAGAGGGGAGATAAGAAAGATGAGGAGGAGGAGGAGGAGGAGGAGGAGGAGGAGGAGGAAGAGGAAGAGGAAGAGGAAGAGGAAGAGGAAGAGGAAGAGGAAGAGGAGGAGGAGGGGGAGGGGGAGGGGGAGGGGGAGGAGGAGGAGGAGGAGGAGGAGTAAATAAGAAATAATGAGCCCGAGATTAAAGGCAGGGAGAGGGGAAGATGACACTTTATGAAGGAGAGGTGGAAACATGGATTGCAGGAGAGGGTAATTCATAAGTCTTGGATCAATGGAGATTACCAGATAAAAGATAAGATAAGAAGATAGGAGATGGTGAGATAAGGGCTTTTTAGTGTTCCTATTTAGAGACGTGAGTGACTTGTTAATAAAAGTGAAATAATAGATTGATTTAAGATAGATGAGTTTGGAAGATGTGTGATAAGGATGTGACAAATATGAAAAGAATGAGAAATTGATAAAAAATGATGCAAAAAATATTAAAATAATGAAAAAATGATAATAAAAAAATGATAAAAAAAATATTAAAAGAATGAGAAATTGATAAAAAATGATGCAACAAATATGAAAATAATGAAAAAATTATAAAAAAATTATGCAAAAAATATTAAAAGAATGAGAAAATGATAAAACAAATTATGCAAAAAATATTACATGAATGAAAAAATGATAAAAAATTATGCAAGAAATATTAAAAGAATGAGGACCTGATAGAGATAAAATACAGATAAGGGTTGGAAAGAGAGGAGGACAAAACGTGATAAGTGATTGATAACGAAAGATAAGAGATGAGAGATAAGGCAGCAAACTTGAATGAAAAAAAAAATTGAGAAAAAAAGTATAAGCAGAGAACTTTTTTCGATAAGGAAAGTAACAGGAACATGATAATGAAATAGGTGTCTATGAAAAATGTTGAAAAATGTCTATGCTAGTAAGAGATGACAAGAGCGTGTGCTAGATAAGACTAAGGGATTCAAAGATAAGAAAGCAGAGACAAATTGGCTATAATAGTGGAAGCAAATTATATAGTTAATAGGTAAAGGTTATCAAATTGGCTGTAGAAGTGGTTGATAGCAAAGTTAGGCGATAAAATGATAGCATAGTAGAGTGGTGAGTGTATGTATGCATGTGTGAAGAGAGAGAGATAATATTGCTCCATTTCAATACATATTTAAATTATCTCCAGTGTTTCAAAATAGTAGTTATACACACGCAAGCGCGCGCGCGCACACACACACACACACACACACACCACACACACACACACACACACACACACACACACACACACACACACACACACACACATAATACTTGTTACATTAGACATAATATCCTGAAATGAAAGTGATAGAAAAAGTAAAAATGTATTAGAAAAGACTAGTAACAAAGGAAATAATTTCTACATTAATATAATTTGAAGGAACAAACTTTGCTTTAATGCACTGAGCGCGCGCGCCCCACACACACAACCCCACACCACACCANTGTGTTGTGTTGTAGTGTGTGTGTGTGTGTGTGTGTGGTGTGTGTGTTGTGTGTGTGTGTGTGTAGTAGTAGTGTTGTGGTGTGTGTATGTGCGTAGTAGTGGGTGTGTGTGTGTGTGTAGTAGATGTTGTGTGTGTGTAGTAGTGTGTGTGTGTGATACTGTGTGTGTGTGTGTAGTAGTGTCTGTGTGTGTGGATGTGTGTAGTAGTGTTTGTGTGTGTGTAGTAGTGTTTGGTGTGTGTGTGTAGTAGTGTTGTGTGTGGTGTGTGTGTGGTAGTGTTTGTGTGTGTGGTGTAGTAGTGTTTATGTGTGTGTGTGTGTGTGTGTAGTAGTGTGTGTGTGTGTGGTGGTAGTAGTAGTAGTGTTTGTGTTTGTGTGTGTGCGTAGTAGTGTTTGTGTGGTGTGTGTGTGTGTAGTTGTGTTTGTGTGTGTGTGGTGTGTGTGTGTGTAGTAATGTTTTTGTGTGTGTGTAGTAGTGTTGTGTTTGTGTGTGTGCGTAGTAGTGTTTGTGTGTGTGTGTGTGCGTAGTAGTGTGTGTGTGTGTGTGTGTGTAGTAGTGCTTGTGTGGTGTGTGTAGTAGTGTTTGTGTGTGTGTAGTAGTGTTGTGTGTGTAGTAGTGTTTGTGTGTGTGTGTGTTGTGTAGTAGTGTTTGTGTGTGTGTGTGTGGTGTGTGTGTGTGTGGTGTGAGTAGTGTGTGTGTGTGTGTGTTGTGTGTGTGTGTGTGTGTGTATGTGTGTGTGTGTGTAGTAGTGTGTGTGTGTGTGTGTGTGTGTGTGTGTGTGTGTGTGGTGTGTGTGGTGTGTGTGTGTGTGTGTGTGTGTAGTAGTGTTTGTGTGTGTGCAGTAGTGTTTGTGTGTGTGTGTGTGTAGTAGTGTTTGTGTGTGTGTGTAGAAGTGTTTGTGTGGTAGTAGTGTTGAACCTCAGCAGCTCCGCTAACACCTGTTCATCACACTCGTACTCTGGCTCAAACATATAGGTTGGGCTCCATCACAATCTGGTTCGTTTCCTCATATACGCGAGCAGCGTCATCTTAGTGGTCTCAGATTAAGCATCGTACTCTAGATCTATCACAGCGACAGATTCCCTGTCTGACACCGAAGTACAATCGCTCATCATAACATTTGCCGACAGGTCTCACAGAGGCAGACGAGTGTTGTTTACATTGGAGCGTCCCTTTTGTGACGTCATCAATAACATACGTAGCCCTGTTGGAGGGAAGAAAATTTTTTCGCGCGCTTTTTACAAAAGTCGTGCTTTTACGGAAATAAGGCCTGGAAATCAATTATTTTGGTGGATTAGGTGTTTGAATGTACATCAACATAATTAGGCAAAAAAAAAATTGGGTCTGGACGATTACTTTAATATTGATGTCCAGGATGGTCACAACACCTGCTGTCACTCAGCTGGTTCACCACTCTGCCTTCTCAGCTCACATCGTACACCACGCTGACATGGGCCATGTGCTCCACTGGCTTCCTCCCACAAGGCTGCTGTCTCGTCACTCCGTTCACCTCCTAAAAACCTTGTATAAACAGTGCAAGTTACAAGTCTATCGTGAACTAATCAATGCACAGGATATCCTTATAAGTCGTGCGCCACCCACATACCTTCTAGACTCTAGAGGGTTGCAGGGGAACGTCTCCCTTCACACGACCATCCACTAGCCCGGTCGAGAGGAAAGAGATCGAGAGTGGCTGTCTACCTTCTCTCTTACCTTCTTCCGTGACGTCACCAGTGACTACGAGACCATAAACATATGGCAGGAAACCTATATCCAAATGAATTGGGACTGAGGAGTAAGAAAAAATTATTATCATTTAATAACTGGCTATATATTGTTACGCTGTTCCTCTTCTGGACCTCACCACACCACTGCAAGTGTCTCAGGTGAGGCTGTGCAGAAGAGGCGTTGTTACAATACCCACTGCTGCTAGACTTACTTACAGCGACAGTTCGGCGTGTAGGGTGAGGCGAGCTAGTATATCACGAGGTCAATCAACACAACACACAGGCGAAGGAAAACACTGAGGAAGTTTCTTGGTTTACTGATAAAGCCACAAGCCACAAGCACAAAGAGTACAATAAACAGAGTAGGGCTACATGCGTGTACGTCATCTTCCAGTCTCTTGAAGACTGTCGTAAAGAACAAGACGTTCCAACACCACAGTCCCCCCACCACCACAACCACGCAGTTCCCTCCTCCACCACAGCCACTGTTCCCCCACCACCACCACACCACAACCACCGTGCCTCCTCTCTGGAGCGCATGCGTCTCTTCCTCTCGACGCCTGAATCCTCACTGTCCTTTGTCTGCCAGCAGGCACTCACCCTGGCGACTCACGTCTCCCGGGCCCACTCCCCGCCCCACACCCCACCCCACTGCCTCGTCTACAAGGTCGTACCTACCCCCTTACCAGGCACCCTCACCACGCGCCACGGGGCCACCAGCCCACGTTCCCGCTCATACACACAAGACACGCCTCCAGCCTCTCACACAACCACCAACATGCCTCCCCACCACCACTATAGTCTAAGCAATGCACGATTTAGGTTGGACACAAATGGTTATCAAAACTTTCTCACCTGAAATGACTTCATTGATGATGTGCCTTATCAAAATAAAAACCCCACCCGAATCTACTCATGGGAAACCTCGTTTTGGCCTCAAATCCAAGATGGCCGATATTGTATGGGTGCAAAACTTAAAATGGACCAAATTTTGTAAAGAAACAACATAGAAACACTTTTAATGTGTCATTTTCAACTAATTTGAGGAACCCTATTCGTTTAATGATAGCTATAAGATCGTTAGATATCAAGGTCATGTGTCAAGGTCAAGGTCAAAGTTAAAATTGACCGAAATTGTATCCCGAGTTATAAAAATTATTTTTGATGAACTATTGTTGTTATTGCCTTAAGATGCTCATTACATTAGCAATAGTTTTGAGTGAGTGGATATCTGATCATGTGATAAATTCAAGTAAGGTCAAATTTGATCCTATTGACCCTGAATTGATCAAATGATGCATATCGATCAAAGTACATTGGATGTATCATTTTCAAACAGACTCTTTCAAGATGTCACATTCATTTATTTGTGGATCGCATCGAGGCATCATAATCATGCCAAATTAACCAAATTAATAAGATCGAAACAGATTTTGACCTTCCAATTAATTATTTTGGAACCTCGATGCTAAAGTCTAACACCAAAGTTTCACTAATTCCTGATCATATAAATCAATTGTACTATGATAATAATTTAAGGTCACATTGCAATCACAAAGTCAACCCTGTATTATTCAGATCTACATCCAGGTCATCATCATCCTGATTCTCCACCTGTACACATTCATGCATTGATTCCCCTGCCATTGGTCCACATGCTGTGTCACTGTAGCCATTTTGCGAAGGTGCTGTTTTCCTTGTCACACTCACAGGTTGCCTGCCATTTAAAGGTTCATCCGACAGGCAGGTTGGGTGGCGGGGTGAGTGACGTCACGCGTCAGGTGACGATACAGTGATACAGTGTGTACTCCGTGGTGCCGATCGTGAAATTACACTGGGGAACCATTGAAGAAAAAAAAAATTTGATAGATTTTGAGCTATTTAGACTAAATTGGCATGCTGATTAATTTGTAGTCAATTTTTTCTAGCACGTCAAGTTTTTTTCACAGCTTACCACGATAAGCATTCCACTTGTGAGCCTCGTAGTAAAACTTGCCACTGTTACGAGTTTGACTCTCGAGAGCTATGTGCATCACTTGTTGTGCAGTTACAATTGAGACAGTGCGGTGAGAGGTGTGTGCAGCTCCTAATAGGTCAGTACTCCAATATCTGCAAACAGAAAGCTAGATAGTAGGATTAGGAGGATTGGTTATGCTTTTGCTTAACCTTGTAACAACATACCATTGTAATTTCTATTTCGTTTATGCTGGGGTTTTTTCAAAGCTTGTAACTATTCAGCTTAGTGTTTTATTTACATAGGTATATATTTCTTTTGTTTCAGATCATGTCTGCTCCTGCTACGTCTCGTCGTAAATGCCAAACAACCCTGACTCCTTCTGCTATATATGTGGTAGTTTCACCATTCCAAGTCAGAGGGCAAGCATCAGCGTATTTCGTCAACAAGCATATTTCGATATTTTAAAAGTGACCCGGTGATCAAGACAACAGTATGGACGCACCTCACAAATGTGTGCAAGCATCGTGAGATGGCATTTACTGGTTGGGGAGAACAAAATGAACAGTGAAAGTTTGCTTTGGAAACTCCAGGTTTGAGCGAGAGCAAAAAGATATATCCACACGTTACTATATATGTTTAGTGAAACATCAGGATTTAACAAGAAAAACTAAATAAAATAGAATGATCTAAATACCGTCAGCTATAAGACCAATGCTGCATTCAGCTGAAATTCAGTGCCGTTCGATACAACTACTCCTTAGAAAGATCTGAGTGATGTTGACAGAACCAAAGTCAGAATGATGCAGATTTGACTTCACGAGAGATCAGTTCGTAAGGGGATTTGTATCATCAACGAGGAATGATTTAGCACGTGATTTGGGACCGTCCAAAAAGTCTTCAATTACTAGCATCAAGCTGAACGAGAAAAGCTATTAACAAAGGAGTGAATGGTATCATACTTCGAACCAGAGAAAGTCATTTCTGCAGTACTTTCGAAGTGCAGCGGTTTGTCTTTTTCTAACATTCCTGTGTTTACTGAAGGAATTAGGGCATTCAATCTTACATCCAAATGAATCCGATGGTATTTGTGATAGCTCAAACGGAGCTTGAAGTGTGTCCTTCTACAATGGCAATTGTTTGGAGCAGTCCCTATTTGGCATTCGGTCTGTGCTTCGTGAAGAAATGGGAAGATCGAGATAAAGGAGTCTTGAGTTAATTGCAATACAACACATTGATCATCTGGTTGACCTTAAAATGGTGTCCTTCCTTCTGGTCAAACGTGATCACAAAGTATCCCTGCTTCCTGTATGTGGGATAGCAGATGCTCGAAGCATTGGTTCAGACGATTGGCCTCCGAGATCTGATCTACACTGGAGATCCTAACATTGTACATGAGCCATTGTACAGGATGAAATAATTTCCCACCTCTGACACATAAAACTAGGTCTCATGAAACAATTTGTAAAAAGCTTGTCAACTGATGCGACTGTTTGAGTACATCATTGGCATTCTGACTGTCAATTGAAAAATCAAGTGGCCGGTTGTTGTTTGTGGTCCACAAATTCGACAGTCTCATCAAAGATGAACATTTTCAACGTACTATGTCAAGACTTGAAAGATGCTTGGCTATCATTCAAGAGACTCGTCAAGAACTTTCTGAAAATACACGTGCAAGGTAATTACACAGAAATTGGTTCAGAAACTATTGGCAGAGCTACAAGTGCTTGTTGCAGAACATGAGTATTAAAGTAGCATTTTTGCATAGGTCATTTTGACAACTTCCGGAAAATCTTGGTGCTGCTAGCGACGAGCAAGGTGAACGATTTCACCAGATTTGAAGGGGGGGGTTATGGAAGAACGTTACAGGGTAGAGGATGGCATAGATGGTGACTATATGTTGGAGCTCAAACGCGTAGTCCTGTTGAAGACTCCAGACAAACTACAAACGTAATTTTACCTTAACCTGCAACAATATAGCTTATCTTCTAAAAATGATACTTTTTAAATAAACATTCTTCATGCCTATTCTTCATTTTCATTGTATGTTAACATTTGCAACTTTTTAAAATAAGCATGTTATGTTATGTACAGTATTTTCATTTTTTTAAGAAAAACGAACATCCTAACAGATTTCAAAACTTGACGTGAAGAGAAAACTGACGTCAATTTGGTTCAACACCCAAAAATCTTAATAACAAGTGTTCAGACCTAATCAAACTACAATTTTCCCCAGTGTTATATGATTAAATTATCTTACTCAGTATGATACATTAACATTACCTTTAATAACAACAATTCGGTATTAATGGACTTATATTACCAATAAGCAGTACATGAAAACAGCATGGATGTAATAAATAATACAGTAAAAGGCAAAGTGGCATCGTGTTGGGGCGGGGGAGGATGTAAAGCCCGGTTCCCACCTTCCCGCTTGTACGGCCGCCATACAACAACAAAGACGTCACAATGACGTCACAACAAAGTCTACCGCACCGCCGTACCGCTGTACGGCCGCCGTACAAAGTTAAATTCAAGTCATCTCTCCCGCTCGGCGGTGTCCGCTCGAGCGGAGTTGCCAACTGTGCCCAGTTACCACAAATACCACTCAAGCGGTGATGATGGTGACGTCATTGTTGAGCGGTGTTGTTGTAAGACGGCCGTACAAGCGGGCTGATGGGAACCGGCCTTAACACGTGACTCTGACACGTGACTCAGCTGGCGCAGCCTAGTCCCTCCTTCCTTCCCCGCCCCAACACGATGCCACTTAGCCTTGTACAGTATTGTTTATTACAGCCCTGCTGTTTTCATGTACTGCTTATTTGGTAAATAACATGTCCATTAATACCAATTGTGTTGTTATAAGGTAATAGTCTGTTACTACCACTGCTATTGCTACTACTAACACTACTATTACTACTATTACCACTACTACTTTACAACTACTACTACTATACGACTACTTCTACTGCTACTATTATTACTACTACTACTGTTACTATTACTATTACTACAACCACTACTACTACTACTATAGTATGGGGAGTAGTATTTATTATAATTTTTTTATTATTGTTGTTTTTATTGTTAGTTAGTTAGTTATATTATCTTAAAAATGGAATATGGTAGGACATGAACGTGGGCGCACGGAGCGGGTCCCACCCGCCTCTCAGCTATGCTGCTGATAGAATGAGGCAGATCGAGAGGGCTTGGGGTGGCCTGGATCGCGTGACGTAGGTGCGCCGCGTGAGCCAAAACTCGTCCAGCCGTTCGGAAGACCGTTATAGAATGTGGTCACACTCACAGTCTAATACGGTCATCCGACGCGCAGGTTGGAGGTGGGGGGTGAGTGACGTCACGCGATCCAGGTGACGATACCGTGATACAGTGTGTACTCGCGGTTGCCACTCGGTGAAATTATGAATGATTTAATCATTATCTTTACTAGTAATGGAACATTACATGTGGTCACACTGACCACCACAATTGCATCGAATTATCTTAAGCAGTCGCTCTGGTGCTGCTGGCTGAGTCATCCTGATAGGCACAAGACCACCGGGAGTGGCTTTCCAACCCCAAACTTCAGAGGCGATATCGTTGCCACGCCATTCCTGCACTTGGTGATAAGTCCGATGGCTATGAAAGGTGGCTGCGTCATTCGTTGGTGGAATCTTTTCTGGAGACATATTGTGTAGAAGTAGCTACCTTCAATAGGAACTTCGTCACCCTTGCTGCGTTGAGGCTTAGTGATGTAGTGCACCCATATATCTCCAGCATGGCATCTTCTCCTGCCTGTTCGACGTCCTGTTTCGATGAAGACGGAGACATAAAAACGGTGGCTGACTTGTTCAGTGCTGCATACTTCGTGAGAACAGTCACTTTGCCGATTCCATATGGTCTTGATGTGGTATCACACCCACTGAAGGCGTGCAGGAAGAGTAGACTTTCATAGAGGGCAGGATCCAGCTTCTTTTTCAACGTAGTGATGCACACCGTCTTTTTTGCGGTCACCGTGTACAGGTTGTCACTGTTTTCTGTGGCATCGGCATGATGTATCATCAACTGAAATGCATCGGAATCTTCTGCGACAACGGCTGTTCGACTGTTTTTCGCAGATAAATATGCTAGCATACATATCTTGTAGTCAGCATCCCCTTCTGCATGCTCAACGGTGATGTCGGCTTTGACCATATCCTCTGCAAGGAGGTTGATGAAGGCCTGCTTATTTGATGTGTTGGCAAGGAAAGCTTTCTTACTCATGGTTAGACGCATTTCTGCAGAAACTGAGACTGAAGCACTAATGTCGCTCCCTGTCCTACGGCGATGAGCTTCGTCCTTCGTAGTGGAGCCGTGATACCCATCAAACACAACCTGTGCACATTCATAGCTGCTGCGTACATGCCGGACATACAATGCACATATCTCGGCATAACTGGAGTGCTTGGGCCACAAGAATTTGTGGATCAATGCCCCTTCATCGACAATGAACTGCCATAATGCGCATAGAGTTGTCGCTGGAGTGATCTCTTGGAGTACACTTCACCATCACCAGCTTCCTTCTCCATGATTTCGTTTAGTTCATCTAAAGTGACTGTCTCGTCATCGTTGTTCTCCAGGTATTCAATGACATGCATGAAGGCCGATTTCTTCTCCTCATCAACTGCTCCGCTTGGACATCCTCGCTTCTTAGGAAGCGCTCCATCAGTGGTAGTAGACGGTGCATCCAATTTCAAATTACGGGGCGACATGAAGTATTGGTAGCATCTACGATGGTAAATGGCCTCCTCTGCAGGCAGATCGTTGATGCATGAGAGTCTATGTGATATAGCATGGCCCACTCATCTACTTTGATGCACGACGTTCTGCACATCTTGTAATCGTCGCTTTCACCTGGAGCAGCATGACCCGACTGAATTCATAATCAGTGTTGTTTGGATGTCGCTTGATCTTTTCTTGATCAACCGACTCTCCACAGAGATAGCAGTCAGTATGGAAACAGAATTTGTTGACATCAGATCTGAGTTTATGTGCTGAGGAGGTCACAGTCATGTTTACGTTTGCGCATTTGCTCATATCGCCTGGTATTAGTGTGAGCTTTACGACATCTCTCATGCACATACTGCTTCTCAATGTCGTCAAATACTTGAATCGGGATAGTCTTTACTGGATTTAGTTAATTGTATTTGACACTGAAATCATTGATTGCAGCAAGGCCTTTACGACTGATACATGCAAAATCCTTCACAGTGAATGTTATATTCTCCTCGCACAGTAAACAAATAGCATCCTGACTGCACGCTGCCATTATGGTCCTATCTGAAACAAAAATAATAATATACTGATTAGATTGAAACATACCATGGAGAGGATTAAATTTTTCAATACAGTCAAATTAATGTGATCGATAGGTGAAGATGCCACACTGAGCGATTTTCCGAACTGACATGCGTCATTTAGTGAGCTTTGAGATCAAATTTTTATCAAATTTGATAATGACCTTGTCCTTAACACATAATCGTGACTCTAATGGTCCGAACATTCACCAACGAATGGTAGAGTCCTGCAACAAATAGTATTTGACATGTACCGTTAAACGTCTTTCTCAAGTCTTTAGTTAAACAATTATATCAATTTAATTTTTTGAGCCTGTATAATGTCGGTCCATCTGGATTTGAGGCCAAAACGAGGTTCCCATGGGGGAATTCGGGTGGGGTTTTTTTTCTGACGAGACCTACCAACAATGAAGACATTTCAGGTGAAAAAACTTTGATAACATTTTTGTCCAACCTCATGATCATGATCAGTTCGTTGCTGCGCCTACTACCTCCACCATCACCACTACATGCATAACGCCATGCGTAACAATATATATTACTTTACTCTCACCACTCAGTGTAAACTTTTCGTCAATCGTGAGTTACAGGATTAACCCATTTTATCAGCGTACACCTAATATATGACGCCTGGCGACATTAGTGCAGGGCGCTATATAGTTTATGCGGTTTTGAATGGGAAGTTCCATTTATACTACCGGTCTATTCATCATTCAATTTTGCATAGTCATCCCTGCTACTTTACTTCCCATTAGGAAGTCAAGTAGCAGGAATAATTATGAAAAATTAGGCTGAACAGTCTTTGATATTGTTGCACAGGGCCCTCACTAACTCTTTCTTATCTCACTCCCGCTCTCTCTCTCCTCAATTCCCGCCGCCAGCTAGCCAGCCAATCACCATGGTGTGGCCACCGTGCCGGACCCAATCAGAGTGATCGGCGCGAATGACATCACCCTCTCTTTGTGTGCCGAATGAAGGAGGCACCCCTCACCGCGTGCCGCCCGCTCATACATACAGACAAACGGACAATTGACTCATACACACTCGCTCTCGCCCCAACAAACACACACAGACACCAACAGCGTAACATTATCCTCTTCCCTCAAGAACAGCGTCTCGCTGTTTCACTACCCTAAATCCTAAGAGTACATAAAAGAAAAAGAAAATATTGAAACCATAATTGTAACATACAAAATTAACACAAACAAAAATCCTCAAATGAATTGCAGCTCGCCCCATCATTAAACACACACACAAAACCAAACATTACCACCCAAAGCCTTACAGCTACAATTAAGTCCAATCATCGCCTTCACCAGCCGCCAACACAGTGTTCGGAGGTCGCACCAGGCCGCCCTCCCTCTTCGCACGCGAGACACACAAGCAGGTGACGCCCCTGCTCCCTCTATCAGGCGCCACAAGCTCAAGGGGACGTGCTCTCTACCCTGGGGTCGCCTCAGAGGTAACCGCGGCCAAGAGTCACTCTCCATTGGCCCCGAGATTCTCCCCTCTGCTCCAGCTGCTCGTCTCCGCGGCAAAGGGCGCCACGCAAGCCCCAGGGGACGTGCTCTCTACCCTGGGGTCGCCTCAGAAGTAACCGCGGCCAAGAGTCACTCTCCATTGGCCCCGCGGCTTTCCCCTCTGCTCCAGCTGCTCGTCTCCGCGGCAAAGGGCGCCACACAAGCCCCAGGGGACGTACTCTCTACCCTGGGGTCGCCTCAGAGGTAACCGCGGCCAAGAGTCACTCTCCATTGGCCCCGCGGTTCTCCCCTCTGCTCCAGCTGCTCGTCTCCACGGCAAAGGGCGCCACGACTTCCCGACCGACCATGCTCTCCACTGCAAAGCGCCGGTGACGGAGACAGGACTCAACAGCAACACGCTGTGGCTGGTTCTGCCTGGAAGAGGGCACAATGCATCCCTCCACCGTCGTCCACCTGCCACAGCTTCGGCGGGGGCCACACACTGCGCTTGCCATCTCCTGACGGCGTGCAGAGGCAGGTATGGGACGTCCTCTTCATCCTAGCCCTCCGAGGCCTCCATTGCTTGTTGCGCGGTTCCCA
>JACEEZ010023008.1:103844-120254 GCA_016584305.1 Chionoecetes opilio
TTTAATTCGTAATAGGTACTTTCTCCATGTATTAGTATTTAGTATTTAAATACATTCAATGTATTTAGTGCCCAGCTCTGTGGCCAAGGCAGCATCGGAGGACCCAGCATATCAACTGCTTTTCAACAAGGTGATGTCGGGAGCCTGGCACCAGCACAAACCACAAGAAGCACCTTGTCTGCGTCCGTACTTTACGGTGAGGGACAGGTTGGCAGTGGTTGGGAGCCTGGTCACTTACACGTTTGGTGGTGAGAGTGTGCGCCTTGTAGTTCCAGCCCCGCTCCAGCACCGTATCGCCTCTAATCTCCATGCTGGACACCAGGGCCTCGACTCCATGCTACGTAGGGCTAGGCAGTCGGTTTACTGGCCGGGCATGGAGGGGGACCTGCAGCACCATCGTAACCTGTGCCAGGATTGTGAGAAGCACACACCCTCCCTACCTTCGGAGCCGTTGGTCATCACGCCACCGCCAGATTACCCCTTCCAGCAGGTTGTCGCAGATATTGTTTCAGCTGGAGGGGAACGCTTACCTTGCCTATGCTGACCGCCTCACTGGCTGGTTGGAGCTGGTCCACTTCCCGAGTAGCACCAGCTCAAGCAAAATCATCACCCGCCTGAGGAGGTTCTTCGCAAGGTGGGGGGCGCCAGAAGAGATTTCCACGGACGGCGGCACCAACTTGGCCAGCAGCGAGATGGCCACTTTCCTCAGGACTTGGGGGGTCAAGATGCGGCTTTCCTCGGCGCACTATCCCCAATCCAACGGCAGGGCAAAAGTAGCAGTTAAAGCTGCAAAGAGGCTCCTCAGGAGTAACACTGGCCCCGGGGGCAGCCTGGACAATGACCGGGCATCAAAGGCCCTCCTGCAATACCTCAACACACCGCTAAGGGACGTGAACAAGTCTCCAGCACAGCTCGCCACCGGCCGACAGCTGCGGGATGGCGTTCCCGTGGCAAAACAACACTACAGGGTCGACCAGCACTTGAAGAAGAACCTGAGGCAGAGAGAGCGAGCAATGGCGAGGACCCAGGACGAACTTCCTCAGGCGAGAGGAGGGGTGCACCGCCAGCTCCCACCATTAGAGCCTGGTACACGAGTGTGGATACAAGACGCAGACAGCAAATTGTGGGACAGAACCGGAATCATAGTTGAGTCCCGCCCCTACCGACAGTACGCAGTGAGGCTGATAGGCAGTGGCCGGATCTCCATACGGAACAGACGCCATCTGCGGCAAGCGCAGACGCTCATCACTGCGACTCCACCACCAAGTTCAGGGCAGGATGGTGCAGACGGATCAGGGACACCGGGCCCTGGTAGCACAATCCGGGACATTAGCCATGCTACCGATAATACGACTACCACCCGCCCTCGTCGGGAGCGTAGGCATCCTGTACGGTTGCAGGACTATGCAATGTAATGTGGGATAGCTGCATGGTCGGAGTTAGTGCTTGCAGCTGTAACATCATGTTTTTGTCTTTTTTATTTCTTCTAGGTAGTTTTGTTATTCTAGTTTATTTTTTTTTAGGACATGAACTTTTTGTCTGGTGTCATTTTCTTATATTATTGTGAGGCGCCACAGGAATTTTTTTTTTTTTTTTTTAAGCTACTGTCTTCAGTTACGTTAATTGTACCTTTAACTGGGGGGGGGGGGGGGGAGATGGAAGAAGTACGATATGTTGGGTGGGCAGCGGCATCACGAGCCTATTGCACAGTCAGTGAGAGGCAGTAGCTGACCCACGGTCCTATTCTAAGCAGTCGCTGTACTGGGGGTCCAAATAAACCTGTAATCCACTCTACCCTATTCTTCAAGACCCCGTACAATCCCCGAAGAAAACCAAAACCTTTCTGCACCGTCGAGTGGCCTAAGAACACCCACATGCCCTGCCCATCAACTCTACCTTCGACTGCGAGTGCATCGGAGGACACAGGGGGGCGGCATGAGGCTCTAATCACAGGCGTCACTATAAGAATCCTGCCTGCGCCACCACGGGCGAGGACCAACCATCAGAGCCCTCAAGTGAACCTCCAGAGCCTACCATCCGAGCCCTGGGTCACCACTGCCTACAGGCGCTATAGGCACAAATGTAAAAAAAAAAAAAAAAAAAAAAAAAAATAACATAAAAATTAAGCTTTTGATGTTTCTAATACAACACCAAAGGTTTCATATAAATCCCCAAAGGAAGAAGCCCATCATATGGTTCATAGAAGAAATTCAGCAACTGACTATATTTACACGATTTGCACTGTCAATTACAGTTTGTTTTTGTTTTTTACGAGGCAAAAAATTCCATGCTATCTTATAAAGTCTCATGCTTAAAATGATGCTTATGTTTACCTGATAATATGGTTAGCTATGATAAATTCGTCTCATTTATCATAAATATGATAAACTAGCCGCAAAGCCGCCCTCCGGGCGGACATTTTGGCTAGCTCCTGCGGAGGGCTACCCCCCACCCATTCACTCACCTATCACCTCACACCCATTACCCATCACCCCACCCATTCACTCACCCATTACCCATCACCCTACATCAAGGTTTCCTCAATTCTCGCAACCCATTTTTTTTCACAATTATCGCTAATAGGCTGCTAAAAAAAAGATTTAAAAAAAGTGATCGGATCATCTCATAAGTGGGCTTAAAACCTTCCCCTGGTCAACCTGGTTCCAAAAATGTGGTATATGATGGGATTCCGCCACGGGGGGCGGAACCTATACCACACACACACACACACACACACACACAGAGACACACACACACACACACTTTCGCTTATATTATAATAGATGTCGCCTCCGTGGTGCAGTGGCTAGCATGCCTGGCTACGAATCTGCGGGCCCTAGTTTGATCCCGGGCCAGGGCAAGTCGGTGACCAGCCTACCCAGCTGTTCTTCCTTCCTTTCGGGGTTGATAAATGGGTACCTGGGGTAACCTGGGGAAGGTAACTGTGGTAAACCGGGAGTCACACTAGCCCTGTGTTCCGGGGTAACGGGTCCTCACCCACCACAGGCTCTAAGGGTTAATGCCACGGAGATGAGCACCGAATGCCACGCGCAGCATAGCGTATGCTCCCATCTTTACCTTACCTATGATAAATTACAGCTGAAATTTAGAAGAACCGTAGCTAGTATTCCCTTCTCCTGGCATCAAATATCAGGCAGTAAGCAGCAAAAAGGGGCCAGGATTTTTGATCTCGTTAAAAACAACATGGTATAGAAAGTTGATTACGAGATGACAGAAAGAGTCTTCCTATGGAGTCTGAGACAGGCAAGAAATCAGTATCATATGACAGTAATTTGATGGATTGAAGGAGTCACCATAATATATTACTGTATGTACATACTGAAATGTTGCAGTTCTTGAATGGAGGAAAGAATGGTAAGAATACAACAAGAAACATTTCAAGATTTAATCAGGAATGGTGTTAGCATGAAAAAAATTAGGTGTACTCTGGCAATAAGTCACTACCCGACTCCTTTAACCCTAGATAGGTAACCTTCTAATACATTCCTTATTCAGGTAACCTGGGGTAGAATCAACCCCATTAAAGTAATCGTCCAGACCATTTCATCATTCCTGATTTGATGTAGTTAGAGTATAGTGTATCAACAATATGTTGTCACTTTTTGCATCCAGTCAGCCGTTTTTTAATAATCCACAATCAAAAGCTGATAATTCCCCGAGCTTTGAAAACGCTGCTGGCAACTGGCAGACGATGCGCCACGGCTCGGTGACGTCACGGGGGAAGGCTCCTCTTCCCGCGCTGCCCCAGAAGCACGTAAACACAAGAGATAAATATCAGTACTTGAAGATTTTTGGGTGTTTCTGATAGATTTTTTAGTACCCTCTGGCACACACACAGTCACACACTCACGCGGGACAGGAGATAGCGGGGAGGGGGAGCGTTGTGGTGAAAAGGAGGGAGGGGAGGAAGGGCATGGAGGAGGAAGAGAGGAAGGGAGGGATGAGTTTCAGTCGGTGCAAGTGTACTCATTCTCTCTCACACACACACACACACACACACACACACACACACACTCTCTCTCTCTCTCTCTCTCTCTCCTCCTCTCTCTTCTCTCTCTCTCTCTCTCTCTCCCCTCTCTCTCTCATCTCTCTCTCTCTCTCTCCTCTCTCTCTCTCTCTCTCTCTCTCTCTCTCTCTCTCTCTCTCTCTCTCTCTCTCTCTCTCTCTCTCTCTCTCTAATAAGAACGAACTTTCACTTGTCAGGTAAAAGAAAATAAAGAAAGTGTATAACGTTTTCATGCCATCACACACTTGTTTAGATCTCACTTTACCTCTGTATGACACCTGTTCCACACACACACACACACACACACACACACGCCGGAAGACTTAAACCTGTTGAGACTTGACTCTTTGAGCTGCCTTGGTGGTGATAAGACGTTTGTGCTCCGGCTCCTCCAACGCAATATCGCCGTCAATCCCGTTTTCGCTGGCCACGTCACTACACTACGTGGTACTGTGTGCCTGGTTCTGCAGTGTGGTGCCTGTGCATGCCGGTGCCCTGGACCCCTGTTCCCGTGTTTGATGCCGCCGCCTGACGAAGCCGGTTGCTTGCTGGCTGACATGGACGTCCCCATGGATACCGTCTCCTCTGCCCCCAAGAGGTCCCGCTCGCTTTCCCCTTCGTCTGGTGAGACCCTACAGACTGATAAGCCATGCAAAATTACACGCTCCTTCGCCGCAATCACTGCCTCACCCCCTCCCCGCTTTGCTACACCCACTGCTTCTGCTCCCACTGCTTCTGCTCTTGCTTCCGCCTGCCCTTCTTCTCAGCCTACACGCCTCATCATTATCAGGTCAGCTGAGGGGCTCCGGTCCTTCATTAACCCTGGGAAGGTGTCCAGGGCAGTTTTTGGCTCCATCTTCGCCAAAAAGTTTGTGTCAAGCACTCTGACCATCACTGGGGCGGGCAGGGGTTTAAAGTTTGAGGTGGTCAACCTTGACAACCTTGCCCAGCCCCCAGAGTCTGTCACTAAGCTGGGGGAGTGGTCCGTGAAGTGCTGGGTGGCATCGGACGACGACCCGACCTATATGTTCGGGAGAATTTTCCCTATCTCTCCCGAACTGACAAACGACGATATTTTGACTGGACTTACAGTGCTTGACGACTCCCCTACCAAAATTGTTGACGCTATACGGCTCCCGGCTCACGTCCGGGACGACGGTCAGACGGAGGCTAACATGGCCATTAAAATAAAGTTTCGGGGCCCCCTCCCGGACCGGGTCTCCCTTGAATACGCTGTTTACCGGGTCCGGCCCCACACCCTCCCTGTCCTCCGGTGTACCCGCTGCCTCCTTTTTGGCCATGGTAATGCCACCTGCAACATGAAGGTCCGCTGCAGTAATTGCAGCGGTTTTCATGTTGCAGAGGGGTGTACCCGGTCGGAGTTCTGCCTATATTGTGGTGGTGACCACCGCCCCACCAATAAGCAGTGCCCGGCTTACCTCCAGGCGGTGCAAGTGCAACAGCTCCAGCACGAGGCTACCTGCTCCATGTCGGACGTGAAGCGGAAGCTGAGGGGCATCCACCCTGGGACCTTCCGTCCCAGGGGGCCCCCAGCACAAGAGCTGTCCTCCCCTACTCGGCACCTTCCCTGCCTGCCTGCTCCAGGGCCTGCCCCTGTCAGTCAGCCTGCTCCCAGGCCTGCCCCTGCCAAGCCACTGAGCCCCTCAGTTAACATTGTCCAGATGGCTGCTGGTTGCGTCACCCCCACCTGCCCACCCGCTGCCAGTGGATCCTCTTCCCAAAAACCCCAAAGACGCCGACAGTCCCCCCGACACCAGACCCTACCCGCCCTTAAACAAGGGCACAGACCCGCCTTCCTGCCGGAGGGGCCTTATCGGGAGGATATGGAGGTGTCTTTTCATCCCCCTACCCCCCTATCTCCTAGTCCCCCACCCAGTCCTGTTCCTTCCCTGCCTATACAGCCTCAGCCCCATGCCCAGCCGCCAGCAGCCCAGCAGCCCCTGCCCTCACTGGGTAGTGCTAGCCTCGCGCCGCCTCCTCCTTCTCAAGCCCAGCATGCTTCGGGCTTTGCATGGCCAGCCTTCATTAAGGGAATCGCACCCATTGCACTTGATTTCTTTAATCTCTTTATTTCAGGTTCCTGCCTTAGAGACTGCCTCGTTTGATGCCTGCCAGGCCTCATTACCTTCTTTATGTCACTCACGCAGTGAGTCCTTTACTCCCCTCCCACTTCATCTTCTGGAACGCCCGATCTCTGTACCGGAAACTTCCAGTCTTTAAAACTACGCTCTCATCATACAATCCTCTAGTTGTTGGCGTCTATGAGACGTGGCTCACAGACGCATTCTCCCCCTCCTTTCCCAACTATGCTTCCTACAGGATGGACAGGGGGACCGGCGGGGCAGGAGGCGGCCTGCTTCTGCTGGTCCACCGTTCCCTCTCTTCTAGCCCTCTCACTATCACTCCTTTCCCTGGGGGTGGCCTGAAGCACCTGGGGGTGACGGTTACCTTTGATACAGGGCCCCTTCAGATTCTTTTGTTGTACAATCCATGTTTAGATATCACCCTTCAGGAATTCCAGCACATGTTCTCACAGCTTTCCTCCCCAGCTTTAATAATGGGTGACTTTAATGCCCATCATGACCTCTGGGAACCAGCCCTCCCCAGGAGCCGAAGGAACCGCTCGGGTCGGTCCCTCTCGAGCTTTCTGGAGGACAGTGCTTCTTTATCTCTCCTTACTCCACCTGGCCTCCCTACCAGGACTGATCCAGTTTCAGGGAACCCCTCCACCTTGGACCTCTGCCTGGGCAATGGCCCCCTCCTCCTCACCACTGTCACAACTGGCCCTTACATGGGGAGCGACCATCTTCCAGTTGTAATTTCCTTCCCTTCAGTACCACCACCCCCTCCCCCTTCACGCAGACCTCGTTGGTCCTTCACCACAGGAGACTGGGGCTCTTTTCAAACAGAATTAAATTCACTTACCCCTCCCATTACCCTCCCTTCATCAGACAAAATTCAATACCTCACGGTCACCCTGGTGGACGTGGGTTCCCACCACTTTCATTTAATCACTTCCCACCCCTCCCGCTCTTTCCGGGTCCCCTGGTGGTCCCGGAAGTGTGCGGCAGCCCTTCAGGCCAAACGCCACGCCTTTACTACGTGGCGCAAGAACCCCATTCCCTTACTCCGTAGTCGTTTCCGTTTATTAGAGGCCCGATGCAAGCGTGTTATTCTTGATGAGAAACGTTCTGCATGGGCCTCCTTTTGTGCTTCCCTGTCCTTCTCCTCCTCAGTCTCCCCGGGCTTGGTCCTTTTTCAGGAAGATGGTCCACCCTCATCCCCCCTTCACTTTCCCGTTAACTAGTAACGGTACCCTCCTCATCACCGATGCCGAAAAAGTCGAGTGCCTTGCCTCCCACATCCACACTACACTCGGCTCTCCAGACCCCGTACCCCCACCTGTTACCCCCTTCACACACCGGCCATACAATTAGCACTGCTATAACCCCCCAGGAGCTCTCCTCTGCTTTACACGCACTGTCCGCTGGGAAGGCGGCGGGACCGGACAACATCCCGAACGAGTTTCTTCGCCGCCTCCCAGATGCTCTGGCCCGCCTCCTCCTGGACGTCTTCAACGCCAGCTGGCTGTCGGGGACGTTCCCTTCTGTGTGGCGTCATGCTATCACGATTCCTATTCTTAAGCCTGGCAAGGCTCCGTCTGAGGCTTCCTCCTATAGGCCCATTAGCCTTCTCTCTAATCTTAGTAAAGTAATAGAACAAGTAGTACGGTGTAGGTTGAAATGGTGGTTGGAACACAAACACCTTCTTCCATCAAACATGTTCGGGTTTCGTCCTCACTGGGGCACCCTGGATGCCCTGCTCCAGCTGGAGCACCACATTCAGGAAGGATTTAACAACAAGCAATTCACACTAGTAGCCTTTACTGACCTCCAAGCAGCTTTTGACACCTCCTCCCATAACGCACTTTTAGAAAAACTTGCCCGCCTGGGACTACATGGCTCCCCTCTCCACTGGGTTAAATCCTTCCTGTCTTCCAGATCCTTCTCTCTGGTGATCGGGAACACCCATTCCAGGTCTTACCCGGTCACCAGAGGCGTCCCACAGGGTTCTCCCCTCAGTCCTGTCCTCTTCAACATCTTGCTTTCAGACTTTCCCTGCTCTCCATGCACACATGCACTCATCTATGCTGATGACTTCTCTCTCATTTGCTCTGCTCTCACTATCCAGGAGGCTCAGGACCATCTTCAACGTGGGCTTGATGCCGTCCACTCATGGACCACCCATTGGGGCCTGACGGTGAGCGCCCAGAAGTCTAGCCTTTTGTGCTTCACCCGAAGGCGTATTCCCAACATCTCGACGGTCACCATTAATGGGTCCCCCATTTCCTTCAAAACCCACCTCAAATTCCTTGGTTTACTGTTGGATGGCCCCCGCCTAACCTGGGGCCGCCACATACAGTACCTGGTGACCTCGTGCCTCAAGAGGCTTAACTTAATGAAGTCCCTTGCAGGGGTCAATTGGAGTGCGGACAGGAATACCCTCCTTCACTTCTATTGTACTTACATCCGTAGTCGCTTAGACTACGGGTGTGAGGTTTATGGTGCGGCCTCACCTTCCCTCCTCCACAAGTTAGATGTAATCCAGAATAATGCCCTTCATATAGCTTTGGGGGCCTTCAGGTCCTCCCCAGTCACAGCCCTTCAGGCAGAATCCTCCCTCTCCTCCCTGTCACACCGACGCTCCACCCTCCTTGTCCACACCTACACCGAACTTGCCTCCTCCCCTGGCTGCCATGCCCTCCACTCCCTCCTCCTCCGACACGGTAAGGAACCACTTCATGGCCCCCTGCCGTATCAAACCCACACACCTTTCGTAGAGCGAGCCCTCTCCTTCTTTGCTTCTATCCGGGTGACTCCCCCCTCCTTTCGCACTCTGGAGAAGACCTCTCCCCTGGGTCCTTGGTTTCCTCTCTCTTCTCTAATTTCTCTGTCCCTTCACACACCTACACCATGGTCCAAGGCTGCCTGTCCAGTGAAGGGCAGGTACCTTTTTTACTCCCTCCTACACACCCGCTACAGAAACTACCTCCACATCTACACCGACGGCTCCCGTCTGCCATCCCCTCCATCCGTTGGTGCGGCAATGTATGTCCCGGCCAGGTCTCTTGCCACCGCCTGGAGGTTGCCACCTACTGCCTCAATCCTCACGGCAGAACTTTTTGCCATCAGGGAGGGCATCAAATATGCCACCACCGTGCCCCCCTCCTGTGCTGTAACCTTTTTCACTGACTCCCTCACAGCCCTCGTACTTCTCCGACGTCACCGCCCTCACACTCACCATGCCCTTTGTTTTCACATCCACCACCTCTTGCTTCACTTATCCTCCTCTGGCCATGTCATCCACCTTCAGTGGGTGCCCTCCCACATTGGTGTCAGGGGCAACACTATGGCCGACAGGGCGGCAGCGGAGGCACACTCCCACCCCTCTCCCATAGACATGACCACAGGCCAGACTGATTCACTGACTAGCCTTAGGACATCATGCAACCAACACTGGGACACTGAGCTGACTGACGCCTTACAGTACACTTCACTTGGACGTATACGACAAGACACACGACACCCTGGTGGACCCACTCCCCCCAGCCGTGCCCTGGACACCGCAGTCACCAGACTAAGGATTGGCCACACCCGCCTCAACGCCCACCTACACAAAACTGGGCATGACTGATAACCCTCACTGCCCCTGGTGCCCCACATCCTGGACACACCTGACACACCTCCTCCTGCAATGTCCTCGCACCACTCCCACCGCACGGCACTCCTCCAATCACTATCACCACTCCTCCTCCGCAGGCCAACTCTAGCTGACCTCCTGGGTGGCTCTCCAGACCCCGACTTGGCCTTCAAAATTCTCAAGCACACCAGGACCTTCCTACACAAGTTGGGCCAACTGCACAGGATCTAACCTGCTAACCCATCTGCATACTGCACCTTCGGGGCACTAGAGGCTGTGGCACCACAGCCTGCACGGCCCCTTCAAACTCTCAACAACAACAACAACTGTTGAGACTTGACATTTCTTTTATGTATTTCCTTTTGAAGCTTTTATACTCTCCTTCTCTCTTTCTCTCTCTAGTGCCACCCCGCCACCATTTACATATACCTAGACTGTGCCAGAGTCTAGGTGGTGCCCCCTGGGCAGACTGTGCCACACACATAGCGTAGCCTTGTATGGCAGTCTGCATTACAAACCAGTCATCACAACACTCCCTTGGCTGTCATGTCACACTGTCTACATCACCCCCCACCCACCCACACCAATCCCGTGGTCACACACACACAATAGCGTAGCCTTGTATGGCAGTCTGCATCACAAACCAGTCTCACAACACTCCCTTGGCTGTCAACACTGTCTGCCTTCCCGCCCGCATATTTTCCAACTCTATGCTATAGTTAATGCTAGTATGTGGTTTCCGAGTAATGACGTTTGGGTGTAGCTCCAAAACTAACCATAGGATTTTTCTCGAAAGTACCTGCATTGTGATTCCCACACACACATTTTGGTTTCCCTTACTTACCAATCCATGTTTTGGAAAAGTGCCAGTCCTCTTGCTGAACCCTCAGCAGGCTCCGCTAACACCTGTTCATCCACCTCGTACTCTGGCTCAAAACATATAGAGTTCTAGTGATGACCAGTGGAGGTGAAGTAGACAGGTGGGCAGCCACTGCAGGTTATTTAGGAGCGAGCAAGAGGTACAGACGTATGGTACAGTTTGGTGGTCACGGCTGAACTGCCTAACCTTGGTCCGGTGGTGCTTAGGTAAGCTACTATAAGCCCAGCGGGCTAACAACCCAACCCTCTCGTTAACACCCATAACACCTCCCTCCATTGCAGTGAAACCCTAAGTGCAAAAAAACAGACAAACATGTGAAACTGCAGGAGGGGACAAACTACAATAACAAAAATAAGATGACCCCAAGGTTCAGTATATAGTCCGCGAGGTGCTCAGGAGCACGTCTCGTGCGCTGCGGTCGGCCGGAGGTTGGGGGGCAAGGGAGGCCCCTCACCCCGTACGCCTTCAGCAACTGCACCCCGGGCAGCATCCTCTCTCCCCGGAGGAGCCGGCTGCCCCGCCTCAATCATAGACGGTCGGAGATGTCGCCGGTTCCTGAGTGACGCCCGCCCGCTGCCGTGAAGCCGTACCAGGTACTGCCTCGGAGCCGGGGCGTCAACCACAGTGCCGACGCAGTCCCACCTTCCTGTCTCCTTGGTTCTGTAAGCGGACCTGTTTGGCCCAGGGCGAGGGGGGTTAGGTCGTGAGCCGTCCTGTCGAACCTGGCTGACATATCGGCCCCAGTGCGCGCCATGGCCCGCTCACGATTCCGCAGCATACTCGCCCACCGGCCGCTAACACGGTAGCGCTCAGTGGCGGCGGGCACAGAGTCTCGCAGCTGCCGCCCCATGAGCAGCTGGGCGGGGGAGATACCGGTGTCTTGAAGTGGGGTATTAAGGTACTGTAGGATGGCTGTAGCAGCTGCGTCAGAGTCAAGGGACCCCCCATGGCAGGTGTTACCACTCAGGAGCCTCTTGGCTGACTTAACAGCAGCCTCGCGCGCCCGTTGGACTGCGGGTAGTGGGCAGACGAGACCCGCAGCTGCACACGCCATGCAGGGATTTAATAAAGGAGAGGTAGGAAAAGTTCTTACGGCTTTTAACCAGGGTAGAACAAGAAGTAACGGATTCAAGCTGGAAAAGCGTAGATTTAGAAAGAAAATAGGGAAAAACTGGTTCACAAATAGGGTGGTGAATGAATGGAATGGTCTCAGTAGACAGGTAGTTAGTGCTGAGTCATTGGGGACCTTTAAAGGGAGCTGGATAGGTTCATGGATGGGGATGAAAGGTGGATGTAGGTAGTGTTAGGTGACAGGAACTACCACGTGTAGGCCTCGCGGCCTCTTGTAGCTTCCTTATTTTCTTATGTTTTTATGTATGCAGATAGGAAAGTCCTGGTCTCCTCACTCACGAGGTTTTTGTGCCCCCGTCACACGACAGGACCTCCGGGATACCAACCTCCTGAACCACCTCCTGAAAGTGGATACGAGCCTGGTGCTGGTAGAGCTCGTAGGCAGGTGCTCCACCTCACCAACCACAGTCACCTTTCAGCATAGGCAACATACATCTGCCCGGCTAGCTGGAACAGGTCCACCAACCGCTTGCTGGAAGGGTACTTGGGTGGCAGTGTGGGCAGTAGGGCTCCGCGGGGGACGACGGGGCGTTGACCTCGCATACCTGGCACTGCCGCCGTTTCTGTTCGACCTCAGCGTCGATGCCCGGCCAATAGACGGATTGCCTGGCACGGCGCAGCATGGAGTCCCTGCCCTGGTGGCCTGAGTGGAGGTTGATAAGAACCACGCGCCGCAGGGCCGCGGGGATGACAACACGCAGGTGCCCTTCCTCGGTTGCGTACATCACGATGTCCCCGTGGCATGAAGATGCCGCCTCATCCGGTAGTAGGGGCGTAGAGGCAGCAGCTCCCCATCCTTCTGGGTAGCCCAGTCCCCAGCGGAAACACGTGCATGGAGAAGCCGGTATCCTCATCCCGACAGACCTCCTCCTCCACCTTGCAGAGGTCCACAATGACTCCCTTCCTCGTTCTCCAAGGCACAGGTCGTGGCTGCTACTACCCTGCGCATGTGACCTCAATCGTCTGCCAGATCAGTTTTCATCAGGCCTACCACAGCAGCACAGGGTATCGGGAAGTGCATCAGCTGCGCGGTTTGCCTCTCCTTTCAGTATTTCACGCGGAAGGAGTACATGAGAGTTTTCTCCTTCAGATTGAGAACGCGAGGGTTGGAGATGTTCTTCAGCTCCTTATTCTGGAAGATTTTAGTGAGTGCGCGGTGGTCCGTGACGAACGTGAGGTTATGGGCAGCCGAGGAGGACAGCCGCGCCTTCCTCAAGCACCAGGTGATGGCGAGGGCCTCGCCCTCTAGCGTCGAGTAGTGCTGCTCTGCCGAAGTCAGGTGGCGGCTGCCACACAGCGCCAACTTCCACCCACCCTTGCAGCACAAAGGAGTCTCTGGTGACACGCACTGGCAGTATTGCTGCATGACGACAAAGCTAATGCCCAGCCTGCTGTAGTCTGTGAACACTGCTGTTGGCCGTGTGATGTAATACTGAAGGCCCTCCGCCGCGAGCCTGCCGATGGTTTCCTTCGTTGTTTCGAAGATGGATTGTAACTGGCTGTCCCAATAGACTACCTTGCCTGACGGTTTCCTCAACAGCTCCCTGAATGGTTCCATGAGGGGGCAGTGCTGAGAAACGGGCTACTTGGTTTACCAGCCCAAACCAAGACCTGATGTCCGTCAACGATGGGCGAGGAGGCATCTGAAACTTCGTGATACTGCACATCAGATCCTGGCTGGGGCGGTAATCCTCCCAATCGAGCAGGTAACCCGCAAACAACACATTCCGCCTGCAGAAACGAAACTTGTCAGGGCGTAGCGTGATTCCACTTTCGGCACACGTACACAGGAACCGGTAAGTGTGCCAGAAAGCGTCAGCAATACTGTGGTCGTAAAGCAATGTGTCGTCCACACATTTCAGCTTCCGAGGAACGCCCGCAGTTACGTCGTCGAACCGCTTGGTGAAAGCATCTTGCGCTGCGCAGTGCCCCATGGGTGTGCGCAGGTAGCGGAAACGACCCAGGGGGTGATGAAAGTCGTTAGTTTCCTGTTTCTCCTCGTCCAGGGGTATCTGATGGTAACCAGAGTAGGCGTCCGCGACTGTTTTGAAAGTGTGCTTGGGCACACTGGTGATTGTGTCAAACGGGGGGCGGATGTGGTGAGTTTCCCGCAGGCTTGCCTGGTTGAGCCGCTGAAAGTCTACCGTCCTGCGCGGCCGCCCGTCCTTCTTGGGGACCACCACCATACGGGAACACCACTCCGTGGGCTCCCCTGCAGGTACGGGCTCGACGATGCCCCTCCTGACGTCCTCCTGGAGTTGCTTAAGTACCTCATCGAAGAAGTGGTGAGGGACTGACGCTGGGGAATGCACGGCGTGAGGCCGGATATCGGGGCGCAGGTGGATGTGGTGAGACGGCCCCCTCATCTTCGGCAGAGGTGCGCGATCCACAGCAAACGCCGTGCGCCCCGAAGTGTTCCAGGAACCAACGCTCTAGACGTCCACGTTGTCCTCCGTAAGTGCGTATGGAGGCGTGGCGGGGTGGGACGGAAGCTGTGGCTCCTCCATCTGGATCAAGGTGCCCACCGTGGCTTGTACGCTGGGGAAGTCACGCGGCACCAAGCCCAGCGCTTACATACCCGGAGCGACAAGAACAGGTGTTGAACGCCCTCGGCGAAGTATAGGCGTACCTGAGTAGAAACGCCCGCTCAAGCTGAAGGTGAGCACGCTACTTCCCAGCACCCGTAAGCACCCGCCAGCCAGGTGTCTGATGCTTACGGTGGTGTCTTGCAGGCTGTGTGAAGTTATATGCCGAGGGCCTGCATGAGCTGGCGACCCGCCATGCACACCTGGGCTCCGGTGTCCGCAATAGCCATGACCGAGCGCCACCTCTCTGCTGCCTGGGTGCCCCCACGAAACTTCCAGCCGTGGCTGACTGGTCAAGTGTGCTTCAGCCATCACGGCGCTGGTTTACTGCGTAAGTCCTCGTTCGCCTCTTTGTAGATTTGCAGGCTCTCTGGAAGTGGCCCGCCCTTGCCACAAGCGTGACATGGTAGCATTACTCGCCGGACAGGGCGTCCTGGCGGTCGGTGGCGGCCCGCCACAGTTACCACAGGGGCCCGCCGCTCGGGTCGCAGCATGACGTCGTCGCTGGTGGTGACGTCATCCGTGAAGTCAGCGGCAGCTAACGTCTCGCACAAGGGGCCTGTAGCGCATCCCTCTGCGCAGCCTCATACGCCACCACAGTATGTCCTCAAGCTATCCACGTCCTTGAACTTGTCACAGGACTGAAACACCTCGCGCCGGAGGGACGGTTCACGTAGCCCAACCACAAGCTTACGTAAACAGCATGTATTCACTGATGCCACTGTGACAAGCGGGGCACTGGAACGCACAGTTCAAAGCCTTCTGTGAGCACCTGGGGCTACATTCAGAGAGGCTAACTTCCGGTCTTCACGACCTAGCGACTTCCAACAGCTGTTTTGGGCAACTTTTGGCATTCTGCGGGCAGATTGATGACGTATTTTAAAGACGTTGAGCTGTCAAACCAGGTAACTGCCTCTAGGCAGTTGTAGAGCACGCAATATACATAAAAATACCTCATAAATTGAGTATATATGATGATTTCTGACTCAAGAACTGAACAGGGCAGTATACAAATGAATTAGGCCTTAAAACTATCTCCTACACTCGTGGTGAGTTTATTATGGGGTGATGGGCCGAGTGGTGAACGGCGGCACCTCACCGAGACCCTGACCGAGACCACCTGGCTTCACCACCCCGGCGGGTAGCTGCCACTAACCGCCACGCATCAGACTGAAGGTATAATGGCTCCCTTTTCCTTAATAAAACCCCAAGCCCTTGTCCATCCAGCCGTGATGGGTATCTCCTTCTCCTTCTCCTCCTAGCCTTTTCTTGTAGCAGTTGGTGGTAGTTGTGGTAGTGGTAGTGGTGGCAGCAGTAATAAAATATAAGCCGTGTTAACACATTTCAGCGTGTTATTGGAGTGGTCTTCGTGTACTAAGACGATGCTTGGACGACAAAAAACACGGCTTATATTTTATTACTGCTGCTTCTGCTGCTGAGGAGGAGGCCAGAGGAGGATAAGTGAAGCAAGAGGTGGTGGATGTGAAAGCAAAGGGCATGGTGAGTGTGAGGGCGGTGACGTCGGAGAAGTTGGAGGGCTGTGAGGGAGTCAGTGAATATGGTTACTGTACAGGAGGGGGGCACGGTGGTGGCATACTTGATGCCCTCCCTGATGGCAAAGAGTTCTGCCGTGAGGATGGAGGCAGCGGGCGGCAACCTCCAGGCGGTGGCAAGTGACCTGGCCGGGATGAACATGGCCGCACCTACAGACGGAGGGGATGGCCAGGACGGGGAGCCGTCGGTGTAAATGTGGAGGTAGTTTCTGTAGCGGGTATGTAGGAGGATAAAAAAGGTACCTGCCCTGCACTGGACAGGCAGCCTTGGACCATGGTGTAGGTGTGTGAAGGGACAGAGAAATTAGAGAAGAGAGAGGAAACCAAGGGCCCAGGGGAGAGGTCTTCTCCAGTGTGCGAAAGGAGGGGGGAGTCACCCGGATAGAAGCAAAGAAGGAGAGGGCTCTCTCTACGAAAGGTGTGTGGGCTGATACGGTAGGGGGGCCATGAAGAGGTTCCCTACCGTGTCGGAGGAGGAGGGAGTTGGGGGGGAAGGGCCAAGGGGAGCTAAAA
>JACEEZ010023010.1:0-16992 GCA_016584305.1 Chionoecetes opilio
GTTGATGATGTTTTTTTTATTTAACCCAATTTACGCATGGTTCTAATTCATGTATCAAAAAACGAAATATATTAATGGAAAGCTAATAAAGATCCACTTCTATTGACATGTTTCATATGAAAGGTTTTCGCACAAAATATTAAATGGCGAAGAGTTTAAGTGAATAAATAAATGATATATTGTTTAGTTCATGCACATTTCTTCACTCTTCATAATGGCATTTCTTTAGGTATTTTACAGTTTTTATTTGATAATATTTAGAACAAACATTTACAAAGATAACGGTATATCATTTATACTGAGAAACCACAGAAAGGGAAATGGGTGTGATGTTCGAAATGAAAGGGAATCGCAAAATGGCCTCCACTGGTCATGGGAGGGTTGCGCGGGGCACGAGTAGCAGGTCCAGTATAGAGTAGTCTTGTGGGAACACACGAACTTGATGATCTCATAAATAAAACAGCGGAAACTCTACGTAAAGCAGGACAATATTTTCTTAAAAATGGATTAATGAAAAAACGGCAGAAAAGCCCCAATGAAATTTCATAAATTTTCCGCTAATTATTTTCTAAAATACATTGTAAAATCAATATACAGCTCCACCACAGCATTATCACACCCACTACATATGTATAAGTATATATACTTTTAATATGTAACAAAGTATATACTATAATATATCTCGCTTCCAAGCATTACCAAGTCAGTCCGCTTGTAGTGTAAATAGTTAGAATACGTGAGTAATGGTTTAGTAAACCCACTGATGGAGCACCTTTTCCACTCCCGCTAACTTCCCTCCGCAAAGGGAGTTCTCGCTGGTGAGGTGAAGGAGGAAATAATGACCAGTGTCTTGTGAATGAGAATTATCAATGTTCTGCTTATGGATATAAATTTGTTGATATATGCTTTTTGTGACGATGTGCACAAATCAAAATTATATAATTCATACATAGGGACGAGTGACTAGTGACGAGTGACAGGCTGCGACTGGAGCGTAATATATAAACATTTAGCCACTGCACACACACACAACCACCCCACACACACACACACACAACACACACACACACACACAACACACACACATAGTCACATACACACTTTGCATGCCTTACAATCAGAGAGAAGATGAGTGAGACAGCCCTCTGGTCATTTACAGGGGGTTTCCCCGAGCTCCCCCACCCGGGTGGCCTTGAATAAGAGGCGCGGTGAGGATGAGCAGGGATGGGACGAGCCCAGGGCGGAGGGAGGATGAAACATGTAAGAGATGAGCATGAAAGCGGAGAGAGACGGGCAGAGATGGGAGGAAAAGATGGGAAGAATACCAAGGAAAAAAGGAAGGGGGACAGAAGTATCGATAAATTGAAATAGCTGAGAATACAAGGAGTCTTAATTTAAGAAAAATGGGAAAAAGGGAAAAGTGAGGTGAAGAAAGCCAACATCAATGTGAGAAGCGACAGAAAAAAAAGGAGGATAAAAGAGGATAAGGGTAAGGCGTCAAGTTGCTTCAGAATAATCTCACAAAAAAATATGTGAGGAAAAACGATGAAAAAAAATAGAAAAGTGGAAAATTTAAATACATAGGAAAACTGAATTGGGGGGAAATATAGAAAAAAAAAAAAGAGACAAGGTCGAACGTTTTAAAGACAATTTATCAAACCAGAGGATAAAATATGGAGAAAAGAAAAAAGAAATCTGAGAATCGTAAGTGCTGCAGAAATTGTTACGGCATTGACATGTTAAAAGAACAAGAGACGTTAAAAAAATCATGTTCATGTAAAAAAGAAAAAGAAAAAAAGGGTTCTGTTCAGAGAAAACGACATTTATGACAACAATAATAACAAAAATACATAATATTGACTTTTTTATAATATAATAAAAAAACTGAGAACCAACAATAGTAATAACAATAAAGATAATAATAAAATTATATTACTACTTCTGCTATACTACTGTACTACTACATTAGAATAATAATAAAATAATAATAATAAAATAATAAAAATAATAATATGATAATAAAATAGCAATATTAATAATCATAAAAATTATAACAATAATAAAATAATTATCAATAACAAAACAAAATAAAGAAAGAAAAAAAAACACAAAAAAACAAAAATAACAAAACATGCCTTCATACCACCTCATACTCTTAATAGTTTATTATACTATACTACGACAAATAAACTACCACTATATTACTACGACTCGTACTATATACTACACTATCATGCACTTTCTTTCACGACCACCTCTACACTATTACACTCACTACTACAACGGTCTAAGTTTTTGCGACGGAAAAATAAGAAGCATGAATCAGATCCCCCAGGGAGAGGGGTTAAAGGTTAAGTAAATTATTTTAATCTAGTTCAACATTTTATCTGTGAAAAGTGACTTAAGTTTTTTCATGTAATGTGAGAAGAATTAATTTTCCTTTTTATATTGTCAACTGGAAAATCATACCGTTTTTTTTTTTCTCTATAAGATAAATTATCGCACTCATTTTTTGAAAATTTTTTTTTTTTTCAGTACCTAGTGTAGCTTTTGAGAATGTTTTTGTCGTTTAAAGGTACACAGAAAATAAAAGGAAGATAATATGAACTGCTCCGCGGTTCGGGCATTATGAAACTATAATGGAGCCACGTAGTACTGGTAAGTACAAAAAAAATAAACAAAAATAATAGAATCCCGATTTCCCCCCACCCCCTCATCCTACACTCCCTCCCCCCTTACCCGCCGGGGGGTCGTTGGTAGAGTTTTGTTTTGCGTGTAGCGTCCCTGCATTGGTAGGGGTTTCGAGCCCCAGTTCACCCGGGCGTGGGGCGCTTTGTATGCAATAACCTTGTAGTTGGACTTCAAAGTGTCTAATAGGATCAAAGTATCTTGTCCCTCCCCCCTTTACCCCTATCTACGCTTGGGGGCGTTTATGAGCAATTTCCCTCCAGGTACGGAGGCAAGGTTTTAAAAGGGTCTTCACTGGGTTTGCGGTTCGTGTTTGTTTTAAACTCGTTTTTTTATGTTTTCCGAGCCAAGGTATTCCCTATTTTTTTTTTACGTCCCAAAAATTTATTGATAAACAAAAGATCAAAGGCGATCAAATTTTTTTGTGTGCGCATCGTAGATTAGTTGTGTGATTTTCTTCGGAGTAGTAGTTTTTGGAATTTCGCCCCATCGCCCATCGCGATCGACCCATCGATGGCAACAACAAAAGGGGAAAATTAAATTTGATTTACGCGAAACTCCCATGCGATAACCAAATTTTCCCAATTGCATGAACCCATTTCCTAAAAAAAGTATTCAGCAGTGGCAGGTGGGTTGTACAGGCTCGCGGATGATCTTGGCGCCAGAATCCGTTTTTTCAAGATTTACCCCGCAGATTTAAAGTTTCTTCCCAACTATTAAAAAAAAATGCAAAAAAGGGATGAATGTATGTCTGACAGCGACGAAATCATCTTGACCTCACCCGGGGTGTGGGGGGGAGGGGTTTATTCCTCTCCCCCCTCCTAGGCGGTTGACAGTTGCATAGTTTGAACTTATAGCCCCGGTTTTCCCCCAAATCCCGTGTTTTTGCCTTTTTTTTGCGGGTTTACATAATGGGGGAAAACTACGGAGGGGCACAACGATTCAACAATCATTGATTTTTACAAGGTGGGATCAATAAAAGGAAATTGCAAGCTAAAGGCTAAAGCTTAGAACGTGAAAAATTTGACCGCCGTTTAAAGGGTGGCGGAGGGTAAATCCCCCGCTCCCAAAAAATAACCTGGGAAACAAAAAAAACGGTAAAACAAAACGGGAGCGTTTAAGGCGACGCTTGATGCCAATACTAGCCTTACAGCCAGAGAACTAAAGGGAGGAAAATCATACGCATCTTGGTATTGTCGCTTCGTATGTACAGGAAATTTTTGAAACGTGCCCTTTGGCTACGGGTTTTCCCGGGCGGGGAATAAGCCATGATAAATGACGAAAAAGGAAAAAAAAGGTTTAACTTTGAAAAGAAATCAAGTTTGGCCCTCTCGCAAGTGGGGGGCGTGCTGGGGATTGACGAAAGACATTTTGTGGAGTGGAGGGGGAAAACCAGCAAAATTTTGTACCGTCCCCCCGCTCAGACCCCCCCGAGCCTCGCTACACACAAAGCCCACAAAAACCCTCCAGTTTAAGGTTGGGGGGTTGCTTTATTTCGGGTTTTGGGAACTTACTTTTTTTCCCCCAAAGAAACAATTGTTAAAAAACGGGTTGTTTTTTTAATCTTTAAATGCCACCTGGGGGGCCTGCTTTAAAAAGACACAGGCACGTTTTCCCAACAGGATGGAGCACCCTGCCACACGCCGAGATTTTGATACAGTGGTTTGATAACTGCAAGATTGGGGAATAGAACGGGCCAGGTAATTCTCCCATATACCACCCATGAAAATTTTGGGCCATCTTTAAAGGCAAACCCCGCTCACGTGACACCTTACATTTCCCAAGCTTGAAAGGGAGCCCCCGAAAGTTTTGGGAAGAATTTAAGCCGAGCCCCTTAAAAATCTTGTGCAGTGTACCCGTCCCTTAAAAGGGGTCATCAAGGGAAAGGGGCTACGCAACAAAATACAAACCCAAAATTTGAAGTTTTAAATTTCTACATTTTTTTTGCTAAAAACTGATGCGTCATGTGTAAACTTTCCCTTTTTCGGAGGCGCGACGTTTATCCCCGCAAACTTAAGTGCGTTGGTTTGTCTCTATCTTTGGGGAAGTTTTTGTTGCGAGGGGTAGAGTTAAAAAGGCGGGTAGTGGAACTCGTGACTGCGGGGACTGGCTGAATCCCCCAGTAAAAAGGGCCCGTTCGTGGGGGCCGACAAAGTTTCTCATAGCTAAATTCTGGTGTGTTTTACCCTTGCCCTTTTAAACCGTTGATGGGTTAAAATTTAAAAAATTTTATTATGAGTTGACTAAATCAATATTGGGGGCATCGCCGGGGGGCGGTCCCCTCGCCCACCCTACGACCCCACTCCGGGGGTCACCACGCGCGATTTCCCCATGCAGTCCTTCCATCCCAAAGCAGCCTCGACAAGAAACATCAACTTCCCCCCACCCACGACCTTTGTGGGGCCCCTTTGGCCTCCCCCACGCCGATTGTCTTTTACAGATAAAACCCCGATGGGAAAGGATGGGTTTTCAGGGAGCGTCCACACCCATATGCCGAAGTTGGCGGACGGACTATGGGAAAGGGGCCCCATTCAGTTCAGGGTGCAATCGCGTTTTGACACTAAACCCCGCGATCCCCATGATTCTGCAAAGACATTTATTCCCCAAAGGGCATTGATTGTCTCTTAAAAGACTATTTAGTGTCCAGTCTCAAAAACCATGGAGTAAGAGGGGATCACAACGATTTGAAGATCCGGATCTTTGTCCTCCTGCACAGATCCGACAACCCCAAATACCCCCGCTGAGCGGTCAATAAAAACCTGGGTACCCAAACCCGCCGTAAGACTTCTTGACGGACCCCCCGTCATATGGACTGCGCTCCCAAAGGTTGAAAAACTTTCCAAGATCTCAATGTCCTCCCCACACGCATGAAAAGACTGTACTGTTAAATCTATAGTTTCCCAAAACACCTGGACCTTGGTTTTGAGCCAGGGACCTCAAGCCCCAAAAGGGTTTTGCCCCCCTCGTGCAGCGCCTCGAGAGCCATCACCAGGACCCCCGCGATCAGAAAAAGTTTACTGATCATCGGCAAAAACAAATCTGATTGGGTTCCCGACGGAGCTCCACAATCACTTTGATCTACAACCTTGTCAATACCATCCATACAAGCGTTGAAAGTGAGGGGGCAAGGACGTACCCTTCCCTCACTCCTGTTTTCAAGGAAAGAAGGGTAAACCCCCCCACACTCAAGCACTCTCAGCCCCAAAATACAGCCATTAAAAAACCAATAGCCCTTTGCAGGAACCCCCCGAACGCAGAAGACCCAGATGAACGAGCATGAGTCAAACCCCTTCTTGAGATCAACATAGGCTGACGCATCCCCTGTCAAAATTCAGTGGGCTTTCCCCCACCAGGCACGAACGCTGGATACGGTCCGTTGTTGACTTACAGGCGTGAACCCAGATGCTGAGGTCTCGATGCTTCACCAGATGACGCGAAGTTCAGTAATAGATGGGCAAGCACCTTTCCCTGGTACGCTGGCGTGTAATACCGCGGTAATTGTTGCAGTCCTGACGGTCCCCTTTCCCTTTCCAATAGGACGACCAGCCCCCTTTTCCAGTCAGGGGGGAATATACCTGTTTGCCACCGGCAGTCGGACAGCATGCAACCGCGGATCAGGGCCCCTCACCCCCAGTTTTGAGGAGCCCGCATGATATTACAAAAACCAGCTCCCTTTTCCCACCCCTAATTTTTGCTACACCCTCTCTGACCGTCAAGAGAGGGGGGGTTTCGTCCATGGGAGGATCGGCACCCACTGCCTGTAACCCCCGTGGTGTGAAGCCTCAGTTGGGGGGGCCCCGTGAACAACTGCCCAAAGTACTCAGCCCAACGAGCCATCTCCCCACCCCATGTCCGACACGAGGCGCCCATTGCTGTTCGAATAGCATGTGAGAAGGAGATTGGAACGGAGCTCTTCAGGGTCGGTAGGCGAGTCGGGTCTTTTAGCGTTCAAATGACCTCGACATCCTCCCAGACCCCTGACATACCTCCCCTTTGTCTTCCTCAGGGGGTTCTATCCGGCGTACAGAGCCCCTGTGCGGTCCCGGTTCCAGCCAGCCTGGCAGCGCGATCCCCTCGATTTTCCCCCGGTTCCTGAAAAAAAACCACGCCTTGACCTCGGTCGCTCCCCAAACACCCCTTTGGGCAGCCTTAGAGTTTACGTTTGAAGGTATCCCACAGTTTCAGGGCCCCCGGAGCACCGAGCACACAAACCGTTTTGAGACTGCCCCCGCATACTCATGAGCCCATGTCAAGCCCTTTCAGTTTTCAAGATAAAAACACAGTAGGTTACCCCCTGAGATTCATTGGATTTGAAATAAGCTTAAGTGTAGCAACAACAGTCTTGATCTTTTCCCAAGAATAGCACCCGGTAAACCCTGCAGTTCTGGAGGATCCCCCCAACGGTACTAACGAGGAGTGGTGATTCCTTAGCTACCCCTCCGGATTACTATACCATGTCCAGCGGTGGGGCTTGGCCTCTGATACCAAGAACCGCAATTCTAAACCTTTGGATCTTGCAAAGTTCAAAAGCAGAAACTTTTTGGTGTTTCTTACCGAGTGGGACCAACAATAATCTAGCCATCTCTACAGGCCGTATAGCATTGAAGGCCCAAGAAAGGGTGGCCCCGAGGAGGACACGGGTCTAAAACAGAGGTCGATTTTGGGTAGAAACTCCTTCCTTCAGTTTACGCATTGGGGTGGAGGTCACGCAACAAGAGACAGAAACCCAGAGGGGTTTTGCACCTCACCGCATTATACGCTCATAACGGGAAACCTCAAAAACGACGGCGCATTTTCCCGGAGTGCCTATAGCTACTCCCCGTACACGGGACCATTGCTCATGCCGGCCCAGTATAGGTGTAACCCCCCATGCTAGTTCGCCATGCCAGGCCCCCTCGTCTAGAGAGTCCCACTGATCCCCCCTCAGCCAACTGACTCGCCCGATAGGAGAGGACTACCCCTTAGTGTATAAAAATAAAAAACGCTACCCAATTCATTCGTAGTGGGACGCGTTACTAAATTACCTCCACTGAAAAAACCTTCAGCGGCTCGTGACCGCCACGAATGTTCCAATAATTTTTTACCCCCATACGTGGGTCACTCCCCAATTCTTTACTATGTTATCCTTTGATTAATTGTGGTATTAAGATGAATACACAATATATAAAATTACATTTTAAATCCCAAATCTATTAAAAATACTAGGTAAAATTTGTGTTCGATCCAGAACTAAAGGGGGTGGCCCCAAATTTTCCCCATTCAAATTAAACCCTTACTCAAAATTGAGCGGTTTTTAGTGGATAATTTACAAAACTGGGGCCGGCGAAAAAAAAGGGGTTCTTAGGAAATTTTGCCCCCCTTTAATGGGGTTTTTCCAAGGGGTTTTACCTTTAAAGCAGCTTCCCGCCGAGGCGGAATCCCTAATTTGGGCCTGCCAAGACGAGATTAAAAGTCTTCATTTCTCTCTTCGCTAACTCTAGGGGGATCAATTATTTACCGCCGACACATCTTTGCCCCCTGATAGTAACTCCACGACCCCCAACCCCCTTTTCCATCAGATGCAATTTGCTTTTTTTCCTGAGGCCATTGCGGGGGGCATTCCCCCCTAAGGATTACATACTCCCTTTGAGGACTTGTTTTCTGGGGGTTTTGACCCAAAAAAACTTTTCCCTTAGACTCAGAAAAAATCGCACCCAATGTTTCCCCATGACTAAAATTTTATTTAAAGGTATGATAACCTTCCCGGGATGTTGACCCGGTCTTTTATTGAGGATCTTGTAATTTCCCTTGTATCTATAAAAGGAAAGGGTTCCAGTTTCTCCCATAAATTAAAAATTGGGGAGTAAAGGTTCTTTTTTTACTGATGAATCATCAATAGGAAGGGGTCGGATTGATACGGGCTCAATCTAAAAATCATATGGTTTAAGTTTCTAGACCTTTTTTTGTTTGTGGAGATTTTTTCCAAGACAAGACTTTACAAGCCAATCTTCTTTTTTTAAACCTTTTTCCCAAAAGGAACTCTAGGATAGAAAGGGCCCATGAGCATTTCCCTTAAACTCGAGCTTTGTACTGATGGATGTTTTAAAATTTTTTCGAACAATAGGGGGAGGCTCCTCGAAGTTAGTAATTATCGAAATCAATCGCCGAGGACACGACCCCCGGGCCCACAAACCGCCGGAACATTAATAAAGTTCGGCACTTAAATCATCAGCTATTTCTAAATAAACACCCTTGGAGGTGCAAGTAAAACAGACAAACTTTTTGGGGGGGGAGTATTATCTCCTGTAATTATTTTGCCCCAATAGTCGACACCAGCTACTCAAAGGGTTTTTAAGGGTTTTGTACTGATCAATGGGGATTGAGGGGCCGGGGATAGGGACGTCTTCCCTCTATCTCTTGCATTTGATACAAGAGATTGTTTTTAACTGCCTGTCTCCCGCGGTATCCAGAATTTTTCCCCTGAATAGCTAATGTATCACCTTCCCACCATTAAAGATTCCCCATAAATTCTCCCTATAAATTTTATAAGATGATGCTTTTGGGAATTTTAGTATGGATGCAGGTTTTATGGGGAAAGACCTTTCCAATTTTCTTCCCGACACCTAATGATGCCCTTTTTATTGGGTACAGACCTTGATTTGTTTAGTTTTTTCTAGGGTGGGGGCCGGGCTAAGATATAAATTTTCCTCGGGGAAATTCCTGTTTTGAGTTCAAACCCAAAATTTAAAGGGTCAGAACTATCCACTTTTGAATTTAAAGACCAATTAGAGTCTTAATGTTTTTAAAAGGAAAACCCTTTTTATATCCAAACGGGGATCGGGGTCAAAAAGGGTTCCCATGTTTATATTCTGATTGTCTGACTTATATGCCCTTTTTGATTAGGCCATTTTTATTTTTTTTCAGCCAGGTGGGACCTTTAAACCTAATCCTGTATTTAATTTGGGGAAAGTTGTTTTCGGAAAAAAATATCACGGGTTTTCCTTGGGACAACATGTTATAGTGAAAAAGTGGAAAATGTCATTTATTTACCAAACGATCTGAAAAGGGATTTTGTTTTTTTCACTAAACCCGTTAGGCAAATTTTTATTCGGTCCACATAATACTTCACTAATTTAATAAATTTTTTAGATATGAGCTAATTTTGGCCCAATCTAAAGAGCCAGCTCCATTTGAGGGAAGTTTAGGCTTTTAAATTTAGGGAACCCGGCCTTGACATAATTAATTTTAAATTTCCCCTGCTTTAAAATAGTACTGCACCCTATGCATTTTAAGCATCACAAAATATTTTTAGTTGCGGGGGGGCGCCCATCAGATTTTTCTCCTACTTATGTGAACTTCATTTATCTTTTTGAACTCAATTTTTAGTCTCCCCTTCTGTTTTATATTTCCCTCAGGGGGGTATCCCCAAACGAGGTTTTTCTCCCCCCGGCCTTTTTTATTGACATTACCCCTTATGATTGGGCTCACTATACCCCCGGGTCAAATACTTGGTGACTGACTTAAAAGTGTTCTCTTTTTTTAGGACCCCATCAAAAAATTTTGGGGACTTTTTTAAATTTTGTTATCAGTTTTTAATTCCACCATAATCCCAATATGATGATTCTGGGGCGTTAAAAGGGAAACCTTCTGATTTTCCCCTTATAGCTTTGGGGAATTTGTATTTAACTCTGTAAGGGGGGGGCTTCCTGCCGCTTTATTAGCCAATTATAAATTTGTTTAGTTCTTCTCAGAATTATTCCCCTGCAAATTATCCAATAAAGTTCTTCCCAATTCTGGGGGATCAGAACCCTTAAAAAATTTTACTGTAATGTTTTATTTTAAAAGAAAGGGGCTTGAGCAAGAACCAAAAAAGACTGACTTTAAAAAAATGTGGCTGGGGGTATTTCCTGAATATATTTTCAGGCCAAGGAGTTTGGAAATTTCTATCTCTTTTAGACCTAATCTTGGAAAAACCCTTTGGATGTCGCCCCAAAAGCAAATTTACGTTTTGAATTTTTCTAGGAATCTCCCAATTTGACAAGAGTTCGGGCCGTCTCCAGACAGTCATTTAAATAGCTCTGTTTAGTTTTTTAAAAAAACAATTTAAAAACTATTTGATGGGGGGTTAATGAATCTTTACCACGCATGGTGGGGTAAAATAATGTCCTTTTTATTTCGCTCCGTCCGTTTTTCGATAAAATCATCCTTTAATTTACTTTAATGATTTATATAGCACTCCAATTTAGAAGATTTTTTTAGTTTTCTTTTTGAAAAATATTTTAAAGGCTCAAAATGGATAATTGGAAGGTAAACAGGGGGATTTTTTTGCCAGGTAGACCTACTTCATTTTACCTTTCAAATTGAAATGTGAAAAAAGTATCTAGATATTTTTTCCTCTTCGGTAATCAATCAATCAATCATTGGGGGTCCCGGGGGGCGCGTCGCCCGCCCCCCCACGACGCCCTCCCGGGGGGCACCAGCGCGGTTCCATGCAGGTCCTTTCCCAACCAAACAGTTCGAAAGAAACTCAACTGCCCCAGCCCCGAGCCTTGTGGCGCCCCCTTTTCCCCCCCCGCCGGATTGTCTTTACAGATCAACCCATGGGAAAAAACGGTTTAGGGGAGCGGACATGCCCTATAGCCCAAGTTGGCGCGGGCGGACTATGCAGGAATAGGCCCGATCAGTCTCACGGTGAATCGCTATTTGACACGAAACATCCCAGCGATCCCCCGATTTTGCGAAGGCCTTTTTACCAAAGGCATTTATTGTTCTTAAGACTATTTTGTGTCCCTGTCCAAACCATAGAGTAAACAGGGTCAAAGCGACTTTAAAATCCGGGCTTGTCCTCCTGCACAGGGACGACAAGCCAAATACCCCGCTGAGGAGTCAATAAACCCCGGGGGTTGCCAATCCGTGAAAACTTTTTGACGTGACCCCGTATTATGGAAAGCGTACCAGGGTTTTTTAAAACTTTTTAAGTCTCAATTCTCGCCACACGCATAACGACGTACGCTTATCAGTAAAGTCTCCCAAAAACCTGGACCCTTTGGCTTGAGCCAGGAGACCTCAAGTCCCAAAGGCTTTTCCTCCTCGTGCAGTGCCTCGGGGCCATCACCAGGACCTCCCGCGACCAGCAAAGAACTGCTCATCGGCAAAAACAAGCTGATTTGGGTTGCCCACGGAGCTCCAAATACTATCTACAAACCCTTTCCAAACCCCGTCCATACAAACGTTTTAAAAGTGATGGGGGAAGGGGCCACCCCCGCCTCACTCCCGTTTCCAGGAAAGAAGTGGAACATGCCCCACACTTTACAGCACTCTCAGTCCAGAATCAGGACCAGTTTCCCAATAGTCCTTGGGAATCCCTGAAGCGCGAAGATCCCCGAGGACTCACGATGCACCCAGTCAAAAGCCTCCCTTTAGATAACATAGGTGAAGCATCCCCTTTTCGAAAAATCACGTCCGGTTTCCCCAGGACACAAAACGCGGGTTTCGGTCCCTTTTTTGACTTTTCCAGGCGTGAACCCAGGGGTGCTGAGGTCTCGAGCTTTACCAGTTGACTGCGAATCGTGTCGCAATAATGGGCAAGCACCTTTCCTGGTACGGAGCAGTGTAATCCCCCCCGGTAATTGTTCAGTCGGACGGCCCCTTCCCTTTCCCGATAGGGACGACCGCCCCTTTTCATAGGAGGAAAGGTACCCGTTGCCACACGGCAGTCGGGGCAGATGAACCCCCGGACGGGCTCAACCCCCCCTTTGAGGACTCCCCACTGATTTCAAAACCCGCTGCCTTTTCCCCCCTTCAACTTTGCTAAGCCTCTCGACTTCGTCAAAAAGAGGGTGCGGTTTCGTCAATGGGAGGATCGGATCCATGCTGTAACCAGGGTGTGAAATGCTCGTTGGGGGGTCCACCGTGAAAAACTGCCCCAAAATACTCAAACGGCCATCTGCCCATCCAGCCGCACGAGGCTAATGTCCGACTTTCGGTAAATGCCAGGTATTATACCGTAGTTTTTAGATCCATAATTTTTGCCGGGGAAAACCCCTTTTCCATTAAAAATCTTTTAAATTGAGGGGAATAATGAAATCCCTTTTAGAAACCCAAAAGGGGTTGTGCAGACTAGGAAGCTTCCCCTTGTTTTTGGGGGAGATTTGTGGGGTAGTCCCTTAAACTTTACCCCCGGCATGGGGAAAATGGAAAAGTTTTGTTTATGATGACTTTTACTTTGGAATCGACCAAAATAATCAGCGTATTTTAATGGTATGGGCTCAAAATCTTTAAAGGATTTAACTAGTCTAAACCTTTCGTTTTAAAGTTTTAGCTGTAGTTTAAACTTTTTCCCCTTAAATTTATACCGATGTCATTAACTACAGCAGCTCCCCACATGAAACACCCAATTTAACTAGGGGTTGCACAAAAAAACTTTTAGCTTCTTTTTTTGGCCAGAAAGCCCAAATGGGTAAGTTCACCCTTTTTATTACAGGGGGGTTGCATAAACAACACTCTCCAAAAAATAAATGATCTTTTTGCCCCTGCAAAAATTTTTTTTAACAGGCGGATTTTTCCCTTATGGGCCCCCCTTAATCTGCCGTAGGGACAGCGGATGAACTATCAACTATTTTTCGCCTTTAACAATCGTAGGGTTGTTTTTCCCCTCACCATTAGGACAAAACTATGTTGAAGGATTTTTCCCCTTCCCAACAAGTGTTTGGGTAATAGGAAGGCTTGTAGGGGTTTACCACAAGGGAGGTTTTGGCAGTTTCCCAGGTCTTTTTAACCTTTTTTTTCCCCTGGAATAATCTGGGGTTTTTTTACAGTGGGGTGATGTTTTCCTGCGAAAGCCATTTTTCGAACATGAAATAAAACCCCATATTTTGAAAGGGACCTGTTCTTTTAGTAGGTCTTTGGCGGCCCCGGGTTTTCCGGGGGGTTGCTTGAAATTATTACCCGGTTTTTTTCCCATCGAATTTTTGTAGGAGCGGGATAACTCCCCCCCAATGAGGACTCTCAAATTAAAAGTGGGTTTATTCGCTGTTAACTTTTGGTTTAGCTATCTCATCTCCCCGGGGGGGTTTTTCCCGCTCAATACCCTTTTAAAGTTTGCACTCTTGAAAAAATCCCCTTCTATTTGCTTTAGGAAATAATTATATTGTACCTTTGTTTGTGGGCTGCATCTGGTTGGTAGTTTTCTCCCTATCATGATTTAACCATCCCGTTTGATTTGTCAGGGTTTAGCGCTTCAAAGGGCCCTTAGTGGAACTTAAAGTTATTCTGAAAATTTCCAATTTTTCTATGATTGTGAGAAGGGTCAGTGATCCAGAACTTGCAAAAAAGATTTTTTGGGTTTTTTGATCTTTTTTCTAATTATCTTAAGAATCTTGAGTGCCCCATTAAATTGGGATTTTTTACGGGTTAATTCCCTTTACCAGCAAAAAATCAGGACTCTCAACTGACCTAAAAAATAGGTTAATTTTTGCACCTCGTTAGTCGTCCTTTTCAAAATTTTTAATTTTCCCGAAAGAAAAACCAATTCTCACCCCCAAAAAGGGCAGTGGGGCAAATCTTGTAATTTTAAATTGGGGTAAAAGGCTTTTGGGTGTGGGTTTTTGTTCACGCACTAAGTTTTTATGTGAGTATGTTTTCAGTATTTGGTACTTTTTGATCTACTTTACTCATAATTAATTTAAATTCCCGCGTTAAAATTGAAAGTAAGCCTTTTATAATTTTCCATTTTTGTTTCTAGATTTGCAACTTGACTTTAAAAATATTTTAGTTTAGGGTTGTCCCGCGCTTCATCACACTATTATATAATCGTTCCCAACCTAATTAGCAGCTATGATTTAGTCCCCTTTCCCCATGATTTTAATTTTATTAAATGTAGGAAAAAAGGAAAAAAAAAATAAAAAAGTTGGTAAATGTTTTTGAGTTTTGGGTTCCCCATTTAAAGAATTTTTAAGGGGGTGTGTGTTTGGGTGGCCTAACAAAGGGCATAACCCCGGCCCATAACCACCATATTTTTTAATAACTAACTTCATAACATTTTTGGCGGGTGGGAAACTTAAATGGGCCTGTGTCTGGGTAACTTGGGCTCGGGGAGGTACGGCGGGAGGGACGGGGCCCATTTTTGGCGGCCCAAATCTTTAATTGTTTAAGCCAAAGGGGGGGGGAATAGTGTTTTTGTATCAGACCGATCCACCTATGCTGGATACCATCCACTCCCCTTTCTTCAACTTTTTGAAATTTTTGAATTTGGCTTTTACAAAGTAAAAACCTGCCCAGCCCAAGCCCGCCCTCTGAGAGAGATCTGCCCCAAAGGCGTGCGTTAAAAAAAGAACTACTGCATAGCCTTTTAAAATTTTCCCCTTTCATGCCCTTTTTTAGAATCTTGACCCTATCAAGTGAGTTGGCTACCCGGGGGGTATGGATCGATTGGTCTTCCCAGGGTTTAACCCCAAAAACTCCTACAAGACGTGCCCCCCTTCTCTTCTATTTTTTTCCCCAAACCCTTTATAATTTTTTTGAGACTCTGGGGCTACATCACATCAATTTATTTCCCACCGAAAAGGATTTTGAGGTCATGAAACCCCTAAAAACGCATAAGACGGTGTCAGTCAGTTATCACTTAAATATTAAATTTAATTGCATAACTATTATTTGAATTAAACTATTATCACACAAGTGTAACAATACTCAAACAAACATTATATTTTTTGTAAATTTAAAATCAAAGGAAAACCAGGTATTTTTTGAAAACTTTAAAAATTAATTTATTATATGTGATTAATATTTATACTTTTGTTTTCCCGCTATCTTTCGTCCCTGGGAACCTGTTAGTTGCATTCACAAAAGCTTTATCCAAAAGCCAAAAGGGGGCTGTTGAGGGAAACGCATTTTGCAGGTTAATCCCTTTTTCAAAAATCAACAAAGGGGACAAAAAAACTTTCCCCCGAGGATAGAAAAGTACAAGCCCCAACAGAATCTACAATCAAAGAACTACAAAAATTGCTCAGCCGCACGGCAATTTAGCCGGGAACTCTATATCTATCAAATACTACAATCAACAACCACCCTACCGAGCAATACCCACAAACCTTGTATTACAATTGATTACAATATGAACAAGCCACCATTATTTATAAATGGTGACAAAGCGGTGGTGAGATTTTTCACTATAACCATAACGCGGTTTAACACCCCAAACGCATTCTAAAGCAATTTCTACAACACACAACCAAGAAAATTTCTCGGCCATTCTAAGCCCCATTTTTAAAAGTTTATCAAGATTTAACCCCGTTTTTTTCAAACAACCACAGCCAGCCAGTACAACCCAACACGCCTCAACATGGAACCTTCGAAACCACGCAACAAAAAGTAAGCCGGGACACAATATTTTACTACTACAATAAACTCCAAAAAACTAAGATGGAGAGAGAGAGGAGACAACACTTCAGAAATAGAAAATTTGTTTCGTAAAGGTCGACCCCCCATAAACACTAACCCAAAACGCCTGCCACAGCAGAAACGTCTGCATCTCTCCACGGTCAAGATTTCACGGGTTTAATGGCCTGACCCCAAATAAAATTACGCACTGCATCTCGTCATGGCGAAGAAACCCTTTTAGCAACACAGTTTGCAGGGCCAGGCCAACACAGAACCCCCCCCGACACAGAACACAGCAACCCGAAAATCCCGCTCCCCGGGATTCCCCTGACACAGACCAACCCATACCGCCCTCAAAAAAAAGTGACTGACATACACAAGTTTTTTTTAGGTTATTTTGGAAAAGATGTTGAGTGCATGGGGACAAAGGGAAAAAGCCCCCTCGTTGCTGAGCGCGGGGGAAATGAGTTGGGGGTGTAAAAAGTGGGAAGCTACGGCGGTTTTAAGGAGTGTAGGTAAAATTAGGGGCAGGGGGGGGTTCCTGTGGGTGTGGTGTCCTTCAAGCGCTTTGTTTACGAATTGGGAACCCGGGGTATTGCGGTGAAGCCCGGTGGCATTCTTGCAAAGCCAAAGGTTGGCCTTGCAAAGGGATCTTTTTCGGATAAAAGCCTTAACGCAGGGGGGGGTGCACTTTTCGAGGAAAAAGGGGTTTTAGATCTTGTCTGAAACCCTTTAAAGGGGTAGAGCACGAGGTTTTTTTGATAGAGAACCCGGGGGTTTTGACACGGGGGGTTTGGGGGAAAGGAAAAATTCGACACAGGAGGATTTTAGAAGGCAGGGAACTAAAGGGTTTGAGAAGGAGAGAGGGGGGTTTAGTTAAGATAAAAAGGGAAAAAAGACAAAAAAAAAGAGGGAAGTTTTTCCCGAAGGTTTAAAACTAAAAAA
>JACEEZ010023011.1:0-15330 GCA_016584305.1 Chionoecetes opilio
AAAACCCAAAAAAAACCCACACCCACACACCAACACACACAACCACAACACACACACACACACACACACACCACCCCACAGAGGTCAATGACAGCCACACTAAATAATATCAATCAGTCTCCATAATCGCTGTCGCGATCGCCCGTAATTCTCTGAAAAATTTTGCAATTAATCTGTTGGAAATGATCGCTGTCCCCTCTCGTTACCACTGTCACTGTGTTGTTGCGCTGTACCCAACATTCAACTATTGGTGTTGTTTTGGTGGTGAATATTACTGGTTCGAGTATTATTACTATCATTATCATAATTGTTGTTATCATCATCGTTGTTATTATACTACGCATAAACACTGCATTACTATCATCATTTTTGTCATCATGGTATAATTTTACAATCATTATCATCATTATCATTTAATATACTATAAGAGTAGCCGTGTGTCTGTCTGTTTGTTTTCGGTAGCCGAAACTATAAATTCAATTTTAATGAGAGTAGAATAAAAAAAATCGCAAATAAATCGTAGGTAGTTAACGGCTTGGTCCCATTTAGATTGAATCATTTGAAGGGGGAGTTATGGGCTAAAAACAATTTTAGGAGTATAAGATTACAGGAAAAAACTCTGCGGTTACGCCGTGCCGCATTTCACTACCTCCGTAGACTCATGGACTTACCGTATGTGTGCGTGTGTGAGTGTGTGTATGTGTATGCATGCATGTGTGTGTGTGTGTGTGTGTGTGTGTGTGTGTGTGTGTGTGTGTGTGTGTGTGTGTGTGTGTGTGTGTGTGTGTGTGTGTGTGTGTGTGTGTGTGTGTGTGTGTGTGTGTGTGCGCATGTGTGTGTGCGTGATGTGCATGCGTCACACACCAACACTTAACCATCAAAGTTATTGTAATTGGATGGATCTATAATTTTGTCCCCGTTATTTCCACTTATCTAGCGAGAAAAAAAACTTTCCGATTTTTGGCTGCTAAAAATATTTCAAAATTGTCGACGATCAATGGTTTTGTTATTTTGCCGCAAAACTATGAGTCGCAGAAGAAAACTTATCGAATTAATAAAAGTTCATCATCTTGACGTGTTCTACATGATACAGCAATCGGTTTGTCAAAACACCTCATGGATGTTGAGAAAATTGATATTTTATATAAATGTACGAATATGCTATTTTCTCGCTTATTTACCAAGCAATATTTTTTTACGCAAAATGATAGCCCTTGATCTACTTCATTCTTACTTATCTATACCTCTTGCACGTATCTGCCATAGTTTTTTAATTATTGCGAAAAATGTGATTAAAAAAAAATCAAGGCAAAATTTGCAAGGTCTTGCAAAATTTCGAAAAAAAATCGAAAAATAGATTTGTTTGAAAATTAGTTCATAGCCGTTTTTGGACATGCTGAACACGAATCTGGAGTCAGTTTTCAGTTACAATGATTATAAGTCCTTATTTCAGCCAATTCACAATGACATGATACTTCCAGATATTCCTTGAAAACCACAAATTAGACAAAACTTACTACAAGACATAAAAATATGATACGAATTGCTTTCTCTATACATGTTGCACTTATCTGCCATAGATTTTTAGTTATTGAAAAAAACGTGATTTAATGCAAAATCAAGGCATACCCCTTGCAAAATTTGCAATGTTTTTTGAAAAAAAGATTTCTTTGAAAATTAGTTCCTAGCAGTTTTCGGGCATGCTGAACACGAATCTGGAGTCAGTTTTCAGTTACAATGATTAGAAGTCCCTATTTCAGCCATTTCACAATGACATGATACTTCCTGATATTCCTAAAAAAACACATATTAGACATAATTTACTACAAGAGATAAAAATATGATAGGCATTGCTAGATTAATCATTACTTCAATACAATGATCACCATTAGTATTAGTATTAGTATTATGTAGTATTAATAATGACAACACTACTTAATACTACTACTATCAATGCCTGACTTCTACCTTTAAGCATTTCTACCTTTACTAACATTCTCTCTCTCTCTCTCTCTCTCTCTCTCTCTCTCTCTCTCTCTCTCTCTCTCTCTCTCTCTCTCTCTCTCTCTCTCTCTCTCTCTCTCTCTCTCTCTCTCTCTCTCTCTCTCACCTATACTTGATTTACAGTTAAAGGAACAAAAACACATACTTGTCTTTCAAAATAACAAACAAACAAATAAATGGAATGTTTGAAAACGGATTGTGTTGCTGTTCGTCGTTCGGTTGTTTGTTGTTTTGTTGTAGTTGTTGTGTATATTAACCAAAATTCTACATCACCTTGTTTTCCGTTGTAAACATTTTTTTCCTGGATTTTTCCGACATTTTCCACTTCCTGAACTGCCGCATAAAACATTGCTTCTCTTTCTTTCTTTTCTTTTTTTGACTTAATCGCTGTGTTATTCAGGGTGTTTTATTGAGAGCTCCCTCAAACCTTATATTTTCAGATGGGGTCACGCTTAAGTGTGTGTGTGTGTGTGTGTGGGTGTGTGTGTGTGGTGTTGTGTGTGTGTGTGTGTGGGGGGTGGGTGGGGGGGTGGGGGCGGTTGGGTGGGTGGGTGGGTGGGTGGATGGGTGGGTGGGTGGGATGGGTGGGGGGTGGGTGGTTGTGTGTGCTTATCTATGGTCTTGTCTACGCGAGTATCCTCTCGGATCGCGATCGCCAGTTTCACCCTCCCGGAATGAGCTTGAGAGCTTCGTGGTGACCAACCTTTTGTAATGTGGGACCTCAACCAAACACACTCCATCACCTTTCTAAAGGGGGACCCCAGTACCACCCGAAATTGTTTAAGTTAAAAACCTCGGGAGCATTGAGGATTCGACCAAATCCTCAATGAATAAAACACAGAATGGCGCGCCAACGCTTTTATTCCACTTGCTTGACCATCGTGTGGTTGTTGTCTGTATGTGTATTAATGATAAGGGACAAAAAACAAACACTATATTACGTTATATCAATAATAAATCATTGGAGGAATACGCCGGGAGGGCGCGTCGCCTCGCCAACCCTACGACGCCAATCCCGGGGGTCACCACGCGCGAGTTTCCATTGCCAGGCTCCTTTCCCATACAAGCACGGTCTCGACAAGAAACTATCAACTTGCCCCAGCCACGAAGCCCGTCTTGTGGGCGCCCGCTTGGCCTCTCCACACCGGATTGTCTCTTACAAGATACAACCCGATGGGAAGGATCGGTTTCAGGGTAGCGTTGCCACATGCCATATAGCCGAAGTTGGCGCTGACAGGACTATGCAGGGGTAATAGGCCCGATTCAGTCTCACGGTGCAATCGCTGATTTGACACGTAATCAATCCCAGCGATACCCAATGATTACTGCGAAGACACTTAGTCCAAAGCATTGATTTCGTCCTTCCAGCACTATTTAGTGTCCATGTCTCACAACCATAGAGTAAGACAGGGATCACAAGCGACTGAAGATCCGATCTTTGTCCTCCTGCACAGGTACCGACAACGCCAAATACCCCCGCTGAGCGAGTCCCATAATCACCGTGGGCTCTGCAATCCGTCGTAAGAATTTGACGTGACCGCCGTCATTATGGACTGCGTACCAAGGTATGTAAACTTTCCAAGACTCTCAATGTCCTGCCACACGCATGGAAACAGACTGTACTGCTTAATCTAGTACAAGTCTCCAAATACCTGGACCTGTCTTGAGACAGGAGACCTCAAGTCCCAAAGGCTTTGCTATCGCTGCAGCGCCATCGAGAGAAGCCATCACCAGGAACCTCCCAGCGACTCAGCAAGATTACTGCATCATCGGCAAAAACAAGATCAGTGCAGTGATCTTGTTGTTGCCGACGGGATGATGGAATACACAATCCACTTTGATCTACAACTTGTCCAACCCAGTCCATACAAGCGTTCTGAAAAGGATGGGGCAAGGACGCACCCTTGCCTCACTCCTGTATTCAAAGGAAAGAAGCTGGATACACCTGCCCCACACTCACAGCACTCTCAGTCCAGAATACAGACCAGTTATCAAACCAAATAGTCCTGCAGGAATCCCTGAATCGCAGAAGATCCAGAGGACTCACGATGCACTGAGTCAAACGCCTTCTTGAGATCAACATAGGATGCAAGCATGAGAGAAAAAAAAAGGAAAGCGAGATCGGTAATGGAGGTGGAGGCTTGCGGAGAGGGACAGAAGGAGCAGGCAGGAGGGAGGCAGGGAGGGTAGAGAGAGGAGGGCAGGAGAGAGTAGAGAGAGGCAGGAGGAGGCAGGGAGGGTAGAAAGAGCAGGAGGGAGCCAGGGAGGTAGAGAGAGGGAGGAGGGAAGGCAGGGAGGGTAGAGAAAGAGGGTATACTCGCACGGTTCATGCGAGCAAATAAACATTCATCGCAAGTATTCCCGGGATTGGAATGGCGACGACAGGAGCCCTAGTCTTTGATGGCTTGGGATGGAAACATTGAAAATATGAGCCTTTCCTGAAATTACTATCAAACAAACACACAGACGCCGACTCTGTCTGTGTGGGATTGCGTTTTAATGTTATATTGTTAATTTATCGTAAAACGACATACCACGTCGCCAACATTGTATATTTGTTATAAATGCATGCATACCTTTGTAAATAAATAAAAACACATAGCGCCAATTATAGCATTAGCATCCACCAGAGAGATGAGAGAGAGAGACGAGAGAGACGAGAGAAGAGAGACGAGGAGAGAGAGATAGGAGAAGGGGTGAGAGAGAGAGAGACGAGAGAGAGAGAGAGAGGAGAGAGAGAGAGAGAAATAGTAAAATAATAAATGAGTCGGAACTTAATGTTAATGGAAGATGTGTTTGTTGACAGTGTTCGTGTTATTTACCTCTCGATCTTGATTTTAATTAGGTGTGGAATCGTGACAGGCCCAGCTGTGACCCCCCGGAAAGAGCTTTGATCACCGTGACCGATGACTGGGAAGGGTGGTGGCGAGAGTCATAGTTCACCAAGCTGAGGCCAAACACGAGGGGGTTCCGAATGAAGCCCAACAAATCTCACTCAAGTTTGCCTATGGTAATGTCGTGTGTGTGTGTGTGTGTGTGTGTGTGTGTTCGGTGTGTGGGTGTGTGTGTGGGTGTGTGTGTGTGTGTGTGTGTGTGTGTGTGTGTGTCTGACTGTGTGTGTGTGTGTGTGTCGTGTGTGTGTGTGTGTGTGTGTGTGTGTGTGTGTGTGTTGATGTGTGTCGTGCCATGTGTGTGTGCGTGAGTGTGGTGTGTGTTACCGTGTGTGTTTGTGTGTGTGTGTGTGTGTGTGTGTGTGTGTGTGTGGATGTGTGTATGTGTATTCATTAGTTGGATTTATCTAAGTGATTTTACAGGGCCTGAAGCTACACTCATATGTCTCCATAGTATAGCTAAAATTTTCAGTTTTCTGCTTCCCTTAGTGCTGTAATTAATGCTTAGTGTGACACCAACCCGGGAGGCGGGTCACAAACCCCCTTGCAAACACCTGGTACACATGTCACATGCTGGGTGGACAGGGGCCTCGGGCAGGGGGTAAAGTGTTGTTCCCTGGATGCAACTCTGTGCGGCTCGGGTTTTTAAGGTTGGACCGCCCATTTTTCTCCGCTCCGCGCCTAGTGGGATCGAACCCGAGACTTCTCGGTTGAGAATTTTTCCCCCATCTTTCCTCTCCGAGCGTGCCCTTACTACTACAATACGGAGTACCCGTGTGTGTGGTCTGTGTGTAGTGCTCATCTTCTTATAAAGAAAGGAATATATTGAACGAACGAATATGGAGAAAACTCTCTCATAAAACACAGGGATACAACACTCAGGAAATTCATAGGCTATTTAAATCAGTACCGAGAGTTAAAAGCAGCATTATAAAGCCCGTCGGCCTTGCACCATTCACACACAGTAATATATACGAATGAGTCAATACTTTGTTTGCGGTTAAACCTTGCCTTAGAGGAGGGAGGAGGAGGAGGAGGGGAGGAGGAGGAGGAGGAGGAGGAAAAATAAAAAAAAAAATAAGAAACATCTTCCACTTTTCATTAATCCAGGAGAGAGAGAGAGAGAGAGAGAGAGAGACGAGTGACAGAGAGAGATTGAGAGAGGGAGGAGAGATCGAGAGAGAGAGAGACGAGAGAGAGAGAGAAGAGAGAGGAGAGAGATGAGAGATTGGATTCCGTATCAAAAACATGGTTTATATTTGCATATCAAAGAAAACAGTATAAAATTAACACGAATCAGATAAGAGAGTTGTAACCTTTCAGATTTTCATTTTACACCTCCAAAACATAGTAGTACGAATACCCTCTCCTCCGCCTATCCTCTCCCTTCCTGCATCCTCTCCTCTCCTCTAGCTCTCCTCTCCTCTCAGGCTCTCCTCTCCTGTCCCTCACCCTTCCCTCACGTGCCGTAAGCTTGATGTACTGTGTACAACCTGAAACAGCACCTGCCAGCATTTGTATTCATTTTGGAGTGAGTTTTGAATGACTCCGGGATCAGACGGACCTCACTCCCAACCAGAGTGGACTGATGAAGCGGTGTCTCTGTGGCGCGCGTCGACATTGCCCGCGTCTGTTGTTGGCCCCAGCTAAATGGTGGTGGTGGTGATGGTGGGTGGTGGGTGGTGGTTGAGTACGGACCAGAATAAGGAGGGACAGGAGGTGCAAGGAACATGAAGAGAGAAGGAAAGGAAATAGGGAAGCCACAATGAACAGCAGTAGCAAGGCAAATACCACCACACACCCGCCCTAATCCTCTCTCAACGAACAATGTCAGAGGGAGAGCAGCGAGGCAGAATTCATAGTGAGAACAGACTAGAGAGAGAGACGAGACCCATAATCGTTAGCTGAATACGCACTATCTCTCTCTCTCTCTCTCTGACCTCTCTCTCTCTCTCTCTCCCCGCTCTCTCTCTCTCTCGCTCTCTGACTCTCTCTCTCCTCTCTCCTCTCTCCTGACTCTCGATCTCTCTCTCTCTCTCGCTCTCTCTTCATTTAATATTATGTATTTATCTATTTTCTCTCTTCTCGCGAAGGAATAAAATGTACTTTCCAGGTTCGGATAGCCTGAATGTTTTATAAAGGCAAGAAAGGTACGTGATGAGATTAACCTCCACGCGTGTGTTCCTTCTTAACTTTTCTTATTTCGTTCACCTCATCCTCTCCCTCCTGTGAGGCCGAATATCTCTACATGGTATACGATAACAAAATATTGCATCTCCAAAACAACGTTGTCAAGTCCCTCACATGTTTAAGGGGACAGGTTCACAAAACGAGCATGTAAGGATTGGCCAAGTTATGACTACTTGTCACTTTAGTCAAGATGCACAGCCCCAATACGGATATCTGTCCTCTCCTGTTTCTTATAGCTACAACAGCTACTGTGAGTTTGTAATGGATCCAATTCTTCTGATTGCACTAATATCTGCATGAAATGAAAAATAAAAAAAAACACATAGGGAAAAAATTATAGCATTAGCACCCACCGAGAGAGAGAGAGAGAGAGAGAGAGACGGGGGAGAAGAGAGAGAGGAGAGAGAAAGGAAAAGGGGGAGAGAGAGAAGAGAGAGAGAGAAAGGGGAGAGAGAGAGAGAGAAAAAAAATAAAAAAATGGTGGAATTAAGGGTTTAAGGGAAGATGTTTTTGTTGACAGTGTTCGTGTTATTTACCCTCGATCTTGTTTTTAAAGGTGTGGAATCGTGACGGCCCAGCTGTGACCCCCCGGAAAGAGTTTTGATCACCTTGACCGATGACTGGGAAGGGGGGTGGGAGAGTCATGGGTTCCCCAAAGCTGAGGCCAAACACGGGGGGGTTCCCCGAATGAACCCAACAAATCTCACTCAAGTTTCCCCTATGGAAATGTCGGTGTGGTGTGGTGTGGTGTGTGGGTTGGTGTGTGGGTGTGTGTGTGGGTGTGGGTGTGTGTGTGTGGGTGTGTGTGTGTGTGTCTGTGTGTGTGTGTGTGTGTGTGTTGTGTGTGTGGTGTGTGTGTGTGTGTGTGTGTTTGTGTGTGGTGTTTGTGTGTGTGCGTGGTGGGGTGGGGGTTTTGTGTGTGTTTGGTGTGTGTGTGTGTGGGGTGTGTGTGTGTGTGTGGTTTTGTGTATGTGTATTCATTATTTGGATTTTTTAAATTTGATTTTACAGGGCCTAAAGCTACACTCATATGTCTCCATAGTATAGAAAAATTTTTTCATTTTTGTTTCCCCTTTAGTGCTTAATTAATGCTTAGTGTGACCCCCAACCCGGGAGGGGGGTCAAAAACCCCCCTTGCAAAAAACCTGGAAACCCTTTCAATGTGGGTGGACGGGGGCCTCGGGCAGGGGGTAAAGTTTTTTTCCCTGGATGCAACTCTGTCCCTGGGGTTTTTTAAAGGGTTTGGAACCGCCCATTTTTTTTCCGTTCCGCCCTGGGGGATCAAACCCCGGGAAAATTCTCGGTTGAAAACCCCCCCGAGCGTCCCTTATACTAAAATAGGGAAAGTCCCCGTGTGTGTGGTCTGTGTGTAGTCTCATTTTTTATAAAGAAAGGAATATATTGAACGAACGAATATGGAAAAACTCTCTCATAAAACACGGGGATACAAACTCGGGAAAATTATAGGTATTTAAATCAGTACCGGGGAGTTAAAAAAACCAGCATTATAAAGCCCGTCGGCCGGGGACCATTCACACCCCAGTAATATATACGGGAAAGAGTCAATACTTTGTTTGCGGTTTTAAAACCCTTTCCTTAGGGAGGGGGGAGGGGGAGGAGGGGAGGAGGAGGAGGGGGAGGAGGAAAAAAAAAAAAAAAATAAGAAAACATCTTCCACTTTTTATTAATCCAGGGGAAGGGGAGAGAGAGAGGGGGCGAGGAAGAGGAGAGAGAGAGGGGGGAGAGCGAGAGAGAAGAGACGAGAGAGAGAGAGAAAAGAGAGGAGAGAGAGAGAGAATTTGGGTTCCTATCAAAAAAATGGTTTATATTTGCATATCAAAGAAAAAAAGTATAAAAATTAAAACGAAACAGATAAAAGAGTTGAACCTTTCCAAATTTTTATTTTACACCTCCAAAAATAGTATACGAAAACCCCTCCCCCCTTCCTCTCCCTTCCCCATCCTTCCTCTCCTCTCTCTCCTCCCCCTCTCCCCTTCCTCTCCCTTTCCCCCACCCTTTTCCCCCACGTGCCAAGCTTTATGTACTTTTACCAAACCCGAAAAACCCCGCCAGCATTTTTTATTCATTTTGGAGTGAGTTTTTAATGACTCCCGGGGTCAAAAACGGACCTCACCCCCAAACCCGGGGGTGGGCTGATGAAACGGTGGGCTCCCGGGCGCCCCGTCGACATTGGCCCCCGTTTTGTTGTTTGGCCCCCGCTAAAAGGTGGTGGTGGGATGGTGGGGGGTGGGGGGTGGTTGAGTACGGAAAGAATAAAGGGGGGACAGGAGGTTCAAGGAACATGAAGAGAAAAAGGAAAGGAAAAAAGGGAACCACAAGAAAAAGCAGTAGCAAGGCAAAAACCCCCACACACCCGCCCCAATCCTCTCTAACAAACACTGTCAGGGGAGAGATCGATTCTGTGAAAAGAAGATGGAGAGAACCATATCGTTATTATACCATCTCTCTCTCTCTCTCTCTCCCCTCTCTCTCTCTTTCTCTCCTCCTCTCTCTCTCTTCTCTCCTCTCTCTCTCTCTCTCTCTCCTCTCTCTCTCTCTCCTCTCTCTCTCTCTCTCTCTCTCTCTCTCTCTGCATTTAATATTATGTATTTATCTATTTCTCTCTTCTGGAAGGAACAAAATTTACTTTCCAGGTTCGTAGCCTGGAATATGTTTTATAAAGGCAAAGAAAGGTCGTGATGAGATTACCTCCCACGCGTGTTTTCCTTCTTCCTTTTCTTATTCGTTCACCTCATCCTCTCCCTCCTGAGGCCGAATATCCTCTACATTGTATACGAATAACAAAATATTGCATCTCCAAAACAACGTTGTCAATGTCCCTCACATGTTTTAAGGGGACAGGTTCCACACAACGAGCAGTAAGGAGTGTTCAAGTATGACTACTTGTCACTTGTAGTCAAGATGCACAGCCACCAATACGGAATCTGTCCTCTTGTTCTTATAGCCTACAACAGCGACTGTGAGTTTGTAATGGATCCAATTCTCTGATTGCTAATATCTGCATGTAAATGAAAACTATGAAAATTTACATATAGTCAGTTAAAGACTCCAACTGTAATAATTTCTGATAAAGTATCGCCAAAATCTAAAAAGCAAAAAATTCGTAAGACTTCTACATTGTGAACAACCAGGTAAAGCAGCAGACAAAGGCTGTGCTATATATTCAGGATACAGGGCCCTGGAATGGGTTACTGGGCCCTGCACCGCAATCAATACTGATTCCGTCCTCTTCTTGTTATGCATCAGCGACTGTGAGTTAGTAATGGTCGTAATTACCTCAATGTAGCACACGACACAAAGACGGGAGAAGCGCCAGCCACTACAGGCAGCGCTGCATCCACAGACACAGACAGTTATCAATTATAGACAGACAAATGTCTGTTTCTTTAGATTACGTGGTGTAGTTCATCACATACAGCCTCGTAATGACCAACAGGTCTGTTGCTGTTTGTTCTTCCTTTATGTTCCTTTGCGTCCCCTCCCCCTGCTCCTTCCCTTCCCCGGTGGTCACGCGGGGGAGTCTTGCAGAGTCAATGAGGCGCCGCAGAATATAAAAAGCCGCAAATCCGAAGCTCCGTTTGGGTACAAATGAGTCCCGGGAGGATCGTCCGCGGGATCGAAAATACTTGTGCGAACATGAGATAAGTGTGTGTGTGTGTGTGTGTGTGTGTGTGTGTGTGTGTGTGTGTGTGTGTGTGTGTGTGTGGGTGTGTGTGTGTGGGGGGTGTTATTTTTTTTTTTTCCTATAGTTCATTATCATTACAATTATCAGTTTTTTCATTATCATAATTATTAGTATCCTAGCCTACATATATATAATAATTATTACCATTATCATTATCATCATCATGATTATAATTCTATTTTTTAGCAGGAGTAGTAGTAGTAGCAGTAGTAGTAGTAGTATATATAAGTACTGGTATTAGTAGTAGTAGTAGTATATATAAGTACTGGTAGTAGTAGTAGTAGTAGTAGTAGTAGTAGTAGTAGTAGTAGTAGTAGTTAGATTAGTAGTAGTAGGTATAGAGTAGAGTAGTAGTAGTATAGTTTTAGTTTAGTAGTAGTAGTAGCAGCAGTAGTAGTAGTAGTAGTAGTAGTAGTAGTAGTAGTAGTAGTAGTAGTAGTAATATTTGTACCATCATCATCATCATTAGCAGTAAGATACCATTACTATTGCCATGATAACTTTGTAGAAAGCCGCAAGGGGCTGGGCGAGACATTTTTAATTTACCAGTGCAGGAAACGGGTTTAGACACGCCCATTAAGAGCCCCCGCAGGTTAAACACGGGGCGGAGAGTGGCGCGGGAGGAGAGGGAGGGGAGAGGAGGACAGAGGGGAAAAGGAGGGAAGGGGGAGAGGCGAGGGGAGAGGAGGAGGAGGGGAGGAGGGGAAAAGGATTGAGTGTCGTGAACCAATAAAAGGGGCGAGAGGTAAGGAGGGACAGAGTGGGAGGAAGGAAAGAGGGAAGGGAAAGGGAAGGACATGTAGGAGGGAAGGAGGCGGAGAGAGAGGAAGTGAGAAGTTTGGATGTTCTTCATTTACATCATTAACCTTCCTGGCTGTGGTAGCTTGATAATAATTATAAATTGACTTAGTTACGGTGTGTGATGGGAGAGTTGTGAGGCTTGGTACAACACGTCCTTCTGCTCTGTTAGGTCACCACCACACCACCACCACCACCACCACTCCCAAAAACCACACCACCACCACCACCACCACCACCAACCACCAAACACCACCACACACCACCACCACTACACATCACCACACCACACCACCAACCCCAAACCACCACCACCAACACCACCCACCACCACCACCACCACCCCACCAACACCACACCACCACCACCACCCACCCAACCCCAAAACCAAACCAACACCACCACCACCACCACTATTACCACCATTACTACCACCACCACCAAAACCTTACTACCCCCAAACCACCACCACTATTACCACCATTACTACCACCACCACCACACCAACCCACCACCACCACCACTATTCCCAAACCATTACTACCACCACCACATTACTACCCCCCAAATAAGTTACTATTCTTGTAAATGTTTGTTCTGCTGCAACTAGATACAATACCAACGACCAGAACCCACACAACAATTATTGGTACTACATCTAATAACAATAATAATGATAATGATAATAAAAATTGCTAAAAATATTATCACTACTGTTATCATTATCAATAACAATAATACCAACACTTCACGAGAAGGGGAGAGAGAGAGTAAGAGAGAGAGAAGAGAGAGGAGAGAGAGAGAAAGAGAGAGAGAGAGAGAGAGAGAGAAGGGGAGAGAGAGAGAGAGGGGAAGAGAGAGAGGAGGAGAGAGGAGAGGGGGAGATAAGAGAGAGGAGAGAGAGGAAAATAATCGGCAGGGATTGGGGAGAAGGGAAAAATCCGCAACTCTTTAATTTCCCAGTTTTCTTCGAATTTCCCCTCAGCAGACTGTGCTTCCAATGCTCGCTGAGAGAGGCCAAATAGGGAACAAGGGGAAGGCAGAGACGGGAAAGGGGGAAGAGCAGAGACCCGGAGAGGAGAAAAGGAAAAAGCGGGAAAAGGAATTAAGTACAAAGAAAGTAAACGAAAAAACGAAACAAAAACAGATCTTAAGAAAATAAAGAGGTGAAGAGAGAGGTAAGAGTATATATACATACGAGGAAAGAAAAGTATATGTACGAAAATATACAAGGAGAGAAAAGGAAAGAACAGAGACGAGAAAAAAGAACAATAATATGGAAAAAAAGATAATGAGGAAGGAGAGAGGTTTTTGTGTTAAAAGAGGAGGGAGGAGGGTTTTTTACATAGGATTACTAGGAATAACAGACACCAGGAGACCTATTGGATTGGTCCATAGCGAGGGTATCTGCTGAAATACATACTACTAACTATCAACTACTTTTTAAGAAAACAGTTGGAAAATGATACCATGTCCCTAAAGAGGATAGGAACATGGAAATTTCATAGTGCAGAATGATAGGTATGAAAAATACTAAATACAACTACCACTACCACTACAACTAAACGTAGGGGGATTAATATGAATTCGCACTATCAATACCCATTTACTTTTTCAGTGCGCGTCAAGTCTGTTTTTTTAATGTATTATTGTGCTGGCTCCCAAACTTTTTCTGGTAACTTGTTCCATCGATCAACGGGAGGGGGGGAGGAGGAGGAGGAGGAGGGGGATTTTTTTACATAGGATTACATAGGATAACAGACACCAGGGGACCTATTGGTCCATAGCGAGGGTATCTGCTTTAACTACATACTACTAACTATCAAATACTTGTAAGAAAACAGTTGGGAAAAAGATTTCCATGTCCCTAAAGAGGATAGGAACATGGAAGTTTCATAGTGCAGAATGATAGGATATGAAAAATACTAACTACAACTACCACTACCACTACAACTAATCGATACGGGGGACTAGATACGAATTCGCACTATCAATACCCATTTACTTTACAGTGCGCGTCAAGTCTGTTTTTGAATGTAGTTATTGTGTTGGCTCCGACAACTTTGCTGGTAACTTGTTCCCTCGATCAACGACTCTAACATTGAAATTTTTTTAAAGGAGATCGGTGATGCAACGTTGACCGTTTAGTTTTAAACCATTATTTCTTGTTGTCCTTGAGTTGAAAGCTCGATAGGTTCTCTTGATTAATGACATCAAAACCTTTAAGGACTTAAAGGTTTCTATCAAGTCCCCACGGGTTCTAACGATCCTTTAAGGAAAACAATTAAGTTTTCCGCAGTTCTCTCTTCATAAGATGAATTTCCAGAGATGGAATTTTTTTTGGTTGCTCTTCTTTGCATGATTCAATTTTGGGTTGATCTTTTACGAAACAGGGCGACCAGAATTGGGAACGGCATATCCAAATGCGGCCTAACCAGGACGTGTATAATTGTGTCATTACTTGCGGAGTTTTATGTTCAAAGTTACGTTTAATAAAGCCCACCATCATATTTGCCTTTTTACTGGCAGCTAGGCAATGCGAACTGGTTTTCAGATCATTACTGATGATGACACCTAGATCCTTTTCCTGCTGTACTTCAGTTAACGATTTATTTTGCATTTGATAGTTATATTTGAGGTTATCGTTGCCTATATGCATTACTTTACATTTATCGGAATTGAATTTTAATAGCCATTTATCACTCCAATCTGATAGTTTGTCGAGATCACTTTGTATGAGTTCGCAGTTTTCTCTAGTATATGCTTTACCGCCTAATTTGGTGTCATCTGCAAATTTTGATATTTTAGATACAAGTCCGCAGTCCAGATCGTTGATATATATCAGAAAAAGAGTAGGACCCAAGACCGAGCCCTGAGGCACCCCACTAGTGACATCTAACCAATCAGATGCCTCTAACCAATCAGAGGAGGAGGAGGAGGAGGAGGAGGAGGATTTTAAGAAAGAGATGATTAATGAAGAGGAGGTAGCGAGAGCTGGTTAAAGAAAGTGCATCCTACTTAGAGAGAGAGAGAGAGAGAGAGAGAGAGAGAGAGAGAGAGAGAGAGAGAGAGAGAGAGAGAGAGAGAGAGAGAGAGAGAGAGAGAGAGAGAGAGAGAGAGCACATCCACCTCATAGTAATTAAAACCTCTGGTGGAGTAGTCGGTTTCCTCATTATCTTTACTGTTTCCCGCTTCTCTTCTCTTCCTCCTCTCCCTCCCAATTGCCACTTGACTTTTTCCCTCTCAAACCGTGGCTCGCGGGGCAATACAGTGCCTTATCCAAAATTTATTTATTTACCACTAAAGCTGAACATGTTATTAGTAGGGTCCGCTCTCTCTCTCTCTCTCTCTCTCTCTCTCTCTCTCTCTCTCTCTCTCTCTCTCTCTCTCTCTCTCTCTCTCTCTCTCTCTCTCTCTCTCTCTCTCTCTCTCTCTCTCTCTCTCTCTCTCTCTCTCTCTCTCTCTCAGCCTCTTAATTCAAAGGATATATTTCCATTTTACTCTCTCTCTCTCTCCTCTCTCTCTCTCCTCTTCTCGTCTCTCTCTTCTCTCTATCCTCTCTCTCTCTCTCTCTCTCTCTCTCTCTCTCTCTCTCTCTCTCTCTCTCTCTCTCTCTCTTTCATCTTGTACGTACTACTTCACGTCGCGCAGGAGTAAATGAAAGGGAGAAGCACGGGGCAGATTCGGGACACTGACTGGGATGTCTTCTACGTAATACTCAGCGTTCGCGCGGTCAATTGC
>JACEEZ010023012.1:5000-7500 GCA_016584305.1 Chionoecetes opilio
TATTTTCTAGACTGAATTCAGATTTTTCAAAGCGAAACGCCTTTTTTTTTTATGCTTTTTCATCCATAGTACTTTCATACATACTTTCAAGACATTTAAGCTTTTTCATCCATATATATACTTTCAAGACATTTAAGCTTTTTCATCCATATATATACTTTCAAGACATTTAAGCTTTTTCATCCATATATATACTTTCAAGACATTTAAGCTTTTTCATTCATATATATACTTTCAAGACATTTATGCTTTTTCATCCATATATATACTTTCAAGACATTTAAGCTTTTTCATCCATATATATACTTTCAAGACATTTATGCTTTTTCATTCATATATATACTTTCAAGACATTTAAGCTTTTTCATCCATATATATATACTTTCAAGACATTTAAGCTTTTTCATCCATATATATACTTTCAAGACATTTATGCTTTTTCATCCATATATATACTTTCAAGACATTTAAGCTTTTTCATCCATATATATATACTTTCAAGACATTTAAGCTTTTTCATCCATATATATATATACTTTCAAGACATCATTTAGATTTCTCAGATGTGTGAATATTGAGTCACCTGCAGGGAATTACATATACAGTAAAACCTCTTGTATTCGGACCCTCATTATTCGGACTGTGACACATTATTCGGACCACCTCCTTTTTTTTTTTTTTTTTTTTTTTTTTTTTTTTTTAAGGGGTCGAAATTTCCTAGCTATATATACACCTAGAATATTTTTTTTTTTTTTTTTTTTATTTTTTTTTTTTTTTAGGGGTCGAAATTTCCTAGCTATATATACATATATACACCTAGAATATTTTTTTTTTTTTTTTTTTTTTTAGGGGTCGAAATTTCCTAGCTATTTATACACCGAATTTTTTTTTTTTTTTTTTTTTTTTTTTTTTTTTTTTTAGGGGTCGATATTTCCTAGCTATATATACACCTAGATTTTTTTTTTTTTTTTTTTTTTTTAGGGGTCGAAATTTCCTAGCTATTTATACACCTAGAATATTTTTTTTTTTTTTTTTCTTTTAGGGGTCGAAATTTCCTAGCTATTTATACACCTAGAATATTTAAATTTTTTTTTTTTTTTTTTTAAGGGGTCTAAATTTCCTAGCTATTTATACACCTAGAATATATATTTTTTTTTTTTTTTTTTTTTTTTTTTAGGGGTCGAAATTTCTTAGCTATATATATACACCTAGAATATTTTTTTTTTTTTTTTTTTTTTAGGGGTCGAAATTTCCTAGATTTTTAGACCTTTAGACCTAGATTTTTTAATTTTTATTTTTTTAATTTTTTTTATACATATCCCCCATATATAATCCCCCCATTATTAGGATCTTTGCATTACTCGGACCACTCCTTGGCCCAATTAGTCCGAATAGGAGAGTTTTTACTGTATATGAAAACTACACTCACTTCCTGGTCGCTATTTTCCCCACACAGGGCATTGTTCTAACGCTCCACCTTTTTACTACCAATGTTTAATTAGCCTGAACTTTTTAGCGGCAAATACCTGGCGGGCTTCAAGGGCTTCACCATTTAACCTTTGCAGCCTTCATAACCTCCTGATTTTTACCCTTTCATCTTATTGTTAGGTTTTTCACGTCCTTGCCTAACCTTGAACGAAGAGGAAATTACTGTATTAATTGGAGATTGGATGATTGTGTGTGTGTGTGTTGTGGTGGTGGTGTGGTTGTGTGGTGGCTGTGTGTGTCTTTGTGTGTGTCTGGTGTGTGTGGTGTGTGTTTTTGGTGTGTGTGTGTTCGTATATGTGTGTGTGTGTGTGTGTGTGTGTGGTGGTGTGTGTGTAGTGTGTGTGTGGTGTGTGTATGGTTTTTGTGACTGGTGTGGGTGTTGTTATGTTTTATCTAGGGGAATTGAAGGAAGGGAGAAGGATAAGGATAGGTAGAATAGGAAGAATGGAAGGAATGGTAGGATAGGAGAAGGATAGAATGATAGGAAGGGAACGAGGATAGAAGGATAGGAGGATAGGATAGGATGGAAGGAAGGAAGGATAGGAGAGGATAGGAGAGATAAGGAAAGGTAGGAAGGAATGAGTGATGGGATAGGAAAGATAGGAGAGAATTGTAAGACGAGAGGAAGTAGGGAAGGACTTGGAGGACTCGATAGGAAGACTGAGTAGGGAAATAGGTCTGTGTGGTATAGGTTTGGTGGTGTTGTGTGGTTGTTGTTGTGTGTTTGTGGTGGTGTTGTGGGGTGGTGGTGTTGTTGGTATTTTGTTTGGTTTGTTGTTGGTGGTGGTTGGTGTGGTTCGGATCTGACTGCTGTTTTGTTGGTGACGTGGTGGTTTCGTGTTTGTGTGGTGGGCTGGTTTTGTATTGTGTTGTGTTGATTTTGTGGTGTGGTAGTCGGTGGGGTTGTGGTAAGGGTGTTGGATTACTCTGCCCGTTTAATGTGAGGGAATTTTTGGTGCATTTACTGAGTATTGTGTAAGTGCCTTAATAGTTATGGTTAAGTTCAGGCTAT
>JACEEZ010023012.1:10000-64987 GCA_016584305.1 Chionoecetes opilio
GTATGTGCTGTAAAGTGATAAGAGTCAAGGAAAGATCCAGTTTAGTTTTTTATTGTACTCGTCAGTCATTTTTGTTTTCTAAGATCATTTGAGGCTATGGTAGGCAATCCATCTAGGCCCTCAGCCGAAAACTGGGGTTGCCTGTCAGGAAGAACATCCGGGGCGTAAAACCCATAGTTTGCACCCATCTGTATAATTCAATAATATACAGGGTGTAACACGAGTTTCTGCAAATATTGATACAGGTGAAAGAACATGTAATTCTAAGCACAAAATATTCTATAACCATATGCTTTTTGAAGCTTCCTTTAGACGTGAGATGAAGTTAGAAAAATTAGCGCGGCCAGTAATTTCACCATGGCAGGCGGTTGCCTCTCGGTGACATTTTTAATGATTTAATCATAATGTTTACTAGTAATGGAGCATTACATTATCTTATAACAACACAATTGGTATTAATGGACATGTTATTACTAAATAAGCAGTACATGAGAACAGCAGGGCTGTAATAAACAATACTGTAAAAGGCTACATGGCATCGTGTCAGGGAGGGGCAGGATGGAACACGTGACTCAGCTGATCGGCGTGAGGCCTCGCAGCCTAGTGCCTCCCTCCTCCCCCGCCCCGACGCACTGCCACCTACACCTATAGGCTACACCCTGTATAGGAGATGTATTTTGTACTTAGGTAGTGGTTCATATGTGTAAATACGTGTCCCTATATGAGCGGTGGGATTATCATGATTATTATTAACCACTTGAGACCCAGAACGTAATTTCCATTGTAATTTGGGTACAGTTAGACAATTTAAGCAATATGAATATAAGCAATTTTTTATAGATATGACCTGTTTAGTATCCTTGTCCACTAACTCATTTGGTATATACAGTTACTTTTCGTTATTTTATGGCTAACAACAGACGATTTCATATAGCAAAGGAAAGATTTGGGTGTGAAGGGGCTAATAAAGAATGAGGTGTAACTCTCTCTGTCTCACACACACTCACTCTGTCACTCTCTCCGCAGTGATGAGGTCCGGGAGTCAGGCTTTACAGTGATCATAGACATGCGCGGGTCCACCTGGAACACGGTGAAGCCCATCCTGAAGGAGCTGGCGGAGAGCTTCGCGCAGCACATCTATGCAGTGTTCATAGTGAAGCCTGACAATTTCTGGCAAAAGCAGCGAACTAGTATAGGCAGCCACAAGTACAAGTTTGAGGTGAGCATGGATTAATATTTGTGTATGCTTGTTGTGGTTGTTTATGTATGCTTTAGGTAGTTACAGTTAGCGCCACTCGACTTTAGAACTTTCGGTGACGTGAGCGTCATATTTCAAAAACTGGCAACCTCCTTTTTTCAGTCTGTAAAGGGGCCCGGGAGAAAATGACTGCATGGCAGCTTAGGGTAGCCCCTCACTCATATCCACGGATAGATTTGAATTATTTAAAGGCTCCAGTGTTTGACATAATATTGTCAGAAGGAAGATTATCTCACCGACCGCTCATTGTTTTGGCTTATAAAACGGTTGTGTTCGTTCTACACTTTGTATTCTACTGTGCTAATGCGTGATGCCTGGGAAATATACAAGCCATGATGACATAGTACGAGTAATAGCTAGAGTTGCATAAGAATGATGAAACAAATAGAGAAATAAGCCGTATAACTGGTGTCAACGAAAAGACAGTGAGTCTGTTCAACTTGTGTTGGTGAAGAAATGGCGCGGCGAGGGATGCCAGGATATCCCTCACCACAAACATGGGGGTGGACCAGCCAAAAAAGTTTCTAACAATACTTTACATATTATCAAAAGACAGTAAACTGAGGATTTATATACAACTGTCTTTTGATAATATGTAAAGTATTGTTAGAAACTTTTTTGGCTGGTCCACCCCCATGTTTTTGTGGTGAGGGATATCCTGGCATCCCTCGCCGCGCCATTTCTTCACCAACACACTCACTGTCTTTTCGTTGACACCAGTTATACGGCTTATTTCTCTATTTGTTTCATCATTCTTATGCAACTCTATTACTCGTACTATGTCATCATGGCTTGCATATTTCCCAGGCATCACGCATTAGCACAGTAGAATACAAAGTGTAGAACGAACACAACCGTTTTATAAGCCAAAACAATGAGCGGTTGGTGAGATAATCTTCCTTCTGACAATATTATGTCAAACACTGGAGCCTTTAAATAATTCAAATCTATCCGTGGATATGAGTGAGGGGCTACCCTAAGCTGCCATGTAGTCATTTTCTCCCGGGCCCCTTTACAGACTGAAAAAAGGAGGTTGCCAGTTTTTGAAATATGACGCTCACGTCACCGAAAGTTCTAAAGTCGAGTGGCGCTAACTGTATGTATTTATCTGGTAGGTTTTCTTACGTAGCTCTGTATTATGTACTTCAACAAGACTATTGCTGTAAAATTAGTGCCAGTTTTCTGACCTCATGTGGTATTTATAGACAAATTTTGACCTCATGTTGTATTTTAAGACTAATTTGATATATGTAGATACCCTGAAAAAATATTTGTGTACACTTACTGTGGTTATTTATGTTTGCTTTAGGTAGCTATGTACTTCAACTAGACTATTTCTGTAAAAGTGGTGTCTATATTTTGACCTTGTGTGGTATTTCCAGACAAATTTGATAAGTGTAGAGACCCTAGCAAGTATTTTAACCTCATGTGGTATTTCCAGACAAATTTGATAAGTGTAGAGACCCTAGCAAGTATTTTAACCTCATGTGGTATTTCCAGACAAATTTGATAAGTGTAGAGACCCTAGCAAGTATTTTAACCTCATGTGGTATTTCCAGACAAATTTTGACCTCATGTGGTAGTTCCAGATAAATTTTGACCATGTAGTATTTCCCGACAAATTTTGACCTCATGTGGTAGTTCCAGACAAATTTTGACCATGTATTATTTTCAGACAAATTTTGACCATGTATCCAGACAAATTTTGACCTCATGTGGTATTTCCAGACAAATTTGAACCTCATGTGGTATTTCCAGACAAATTTTAACCTCATGTTATATTACCAGACAAATTTTGACCTCATGTTATATTTCCAGACAAATTTTGACCTCATGTTATAATTCCAGACAAATTTTGACCTCATATGGTATTTCCAGACAAATTTTGACCCCATGTGGTATCTCCAGACAAATTTTGACCTCATGTGGTATTTCCAGACAAATTTTAACCTCATGTGGTATCTCCAGACAAATTTTGACCTCATGTTATATTTCCAGACAAATTTTGACCTCATATGGTATTTCCAGACAAATTTTGACCCCATGTGGTATCTCCAGACAAATTTTGACCTCATGTGGTATTTCCAGACAAATTTTAACCTCATGTGGTATCTCCAGACAAATTTTGACCTCATGTTATATTTCCAGACAAATTTTAACCCCATGTGATATTTCCAGACAAATTTGATAAGCATAGAAACTCTCGCCAAGACCATTGAGCCCAGCCAGCTCACCAGTGACTTTGACGGGACTCTCGCCTATGATCACAACACATGGATTGAACTGCGGCTAGCGGTAGAGGACTTCACGTGGCAGGCCAACGAGATGCTGGACCAATTAGAGGACGTGCGTGACGAGCTGCAGCAGAGCGACTTTGCTGATGATGTTAATGGTGCCAAGCGAGCCATCGAGAGGCATAAAGAGATGCACCAGAAAGTCACCGGCAATATGGTTCACGACCTTGACTTAACGGGCCAGAGACTATTGCAAAGGTCAGTGAATTGGTCGGTCAGTCAGTCAATTAGTTAGTCAGTCAGTCAGTCAGTCAGTCAGTCAGTCTAGTAAAAGTAATAAAGTAAAAATGTGTAAGTAAAAGTAATTGGTCAGTCAGTCAGTCAGTCAGTCAGTCAGTCAGTCAGTTAGTTTGTCAGTCAGTCAGTCAGTCAGTCAGTCAGTCAGTCAGTCTAGTAAAAGTAATAAAATAAAAATGTATAAGTAAAAGTAATTGGTCAGTCAGTCATCAGTCAGTCAGTCAGTCTAGTAAAAGTAATAAAGTAAAAATATAAGTAAAAGTAATTGGTCAGTCAGTCAGTCAGGTCAGGTCAGGTCAAAAGGTCAGTCCGTATTGTGAAGGATTATATTGAGAGCTTGAAGGGTGTAAGAGTGTTTTTATAAGATATCTACAATCCTACACAGCATTTAATCTGTTGGGGATTGTTTTTGGTGCAGTGACTTGGGTTATTGTGGTCACAGGGGCTCTCTTAAATGTGTTGTGGTAAGATTTCGGGCCAAAAAGATGGTTAAGGGCTTGATTGTTCAGCCATACCACAAGGCTACCAGTAGATAACACTATAGTCGCCAGTCACTCGCCACTGCACTAATGTCGACAGGCACAATATATTACGAATTTTAGCATCACTACAGCCTTGTATGTGCCACTGAAGACATGTAGTGTGATGTACATAATATAAACTACTGTGCATTCCTCTTCAGTGGCACATAGAAGTCTGTAGTGATGGTAAAATTCGTAATATATTGTGCCTGGCGACATTAGTGCAGTGGCGAAGAGTGACTGGCGACTATAGTGTTATCTACGGTAGGAAGAGTTTTTTTTCTTTTTTTTTTCACATTTGTGCCTATAGCGCCTGTAGGCAGTGGTGACCCAGGGCTCGGATGGTAGGCTCTGGAGGCTCACTTGAGGGCTGTGATGGTTGGTCCTCGCCCGTGGTGGCGCAGGCAGGATTGTTATAGTGACGCCTGTGATTAGAGGCTCATGCCGCCCCCCTGTGTCCTCCGATGCACTCGCAATCGATGGTAGAGTTGATGGGCAGGGCATGTGGGTGTTCTTAGGCCACTCGACGGTGCAGAAAGGTTTTGGGTTTCTTCGGGGATCGAACTCCGGTCACCGAGAACGCCAGTCGGAGACGCTAACCACTCCGCTACCGCCTCCCCAAACCGCTATGTGCAATAAGCTTCCTTGTATCCTACACTGCATATATTTTGTTGTATAGGATGGAGTTGTATCCTTACATCTGACGGTACATTATCCTGTTTGAGGGGAAATATTTTTATGCTGTATTTTATCATAGTTAACCATATCAGCAGGTAAACATAGGCATACTTTTAATCATGAGATCTTATGATAGAATGGAATTTTTGCCTCGTTAAAAAAAGTAGACTCTAGCTTGCTGTGTGGGTGTGGTTTGCTGAGACATGTGCCTTCCTCCTTACAGGTCTACTTATAATATAATACCTACCTATACAGTAAACCCTCTCCTATTCGGTATAAAAAAAAAAAAAAAAAAAAAAAAAAAATATCTAGGTGAATATATAGCTGGGAAAATTCGACCCCTTAAAAAAAAAAAAAAAAAATAGGTGAATAAATTATATAGTTTGGAAATTTCGACCCCTTAAAAAACTATTTGCAGGTTAAACTGTGATGAGGGCAGCAGCGGCTATGACTCCGGGTACTCAGGGCGAGACAGTGCATCCAGCCTCATCCTCAACAACCCGGACTTTCAGTACAGTATTCCTCAGGTAACTACAACTCACAACAACAACAAGCAGCTCATCATGTAGTAAAGTCTTGTACACACAGAATAGACGAGTAGAATACAACTCACAACAACAACAACAAGCAGCTCATCATGTTGTAAAGTCTTGTACACAGACAATAGACGAGTAGAATACAACTCACAACAACAACAACAAGCAGCCCATCATGTAGTAAAGTCTTGTACACACAGAATAGACGAGTAGAATACAACTCACAACAACAACAACAACAAGCAGCCCATCATGTAGTAAAGTCTTGTACACAGACAATAGACGAGTAGAATACAACTCACAACAACAACAACAAGCAGCCCATCATGTAGTAAAGTCTTGTACACAGACAATAGACGAGTAGAATACAACTCACAACAACAACAACAAGCAGCCCATCATGTAGTAAAGTCTTGTACACAGAGAAGAGACGAGTACACTACAACTCACAACAACAACAACAAGCAGCTCATCATGTAGTAAAGTCTTGTACACAGAGAAGAGACGAGTAGAATACAACTCACAACAACAACAACAAGCAGCTCATCATGTAGTAAAGTCTTGTACACACAGAATAGATGAGTGAACTACAACTCACAACAACAACAACACAAGCAGCCCATCATGTAGTAAAGTCTTGTACACACAGAAGAGACGAGTCAGTTCTGTGTAAAATCCTGGATGTATTTCAGGATTTTGATATGTTTTTTATATTTTTCCTCAAGCTGGAAATGGTGTGTTGGTTGTTGTATTTATGCTTTCTCTCTCTCTCCCTAGATCCTGAGCCTGATGGAGTCGGTGCACCAGGCGCAACAACACGTCCAGCAGCTGTGGCAACATAAAAAAATGAGGCTTGACCAGTGCTTCCAACTTAGACTCTTTGAGCAAGATGTAGAAAAGGTACCTTATTATTTTGTTTTTTAAAGTTTTTTTACATTTGTGCCTATAACACGTGTAGGCAGTGACCTCCAGGGGTGGGATGGCAGGCTCTGGAGGTTCACTCGAGGACAGTGACGGTTGGCCCTGTCCCGTGGTGGCGCAGGCTGGATTAATATAGTGACGCCTGTAATTAGAGGCTCATGCCGCCCCCCTGTGTCCTCCGATGCACTCGCAATCGAAGGTAGAGTTAATGGACAGCATGTGGGTGTTCTTAGGCCACTCGACGGTGCAGAAAGATCTTAAGTGGATTTATGGTTCTCATCGGGGATCGAACTCGTGTCACCGAGAACGCCACTCAGAGACGCTGACCACTCTGCTACCGCCGACCACTCTGCTACCGCCTCCCCAAACCTACAGTGGCATTGCTTTTTTTTTCATAATCTTTGAATCTCTTGTGCATATTTATGTTAGGAAGATGTCTATGATGAAGAGTTTCTTTTTATAAGATAGATGAGATTTTTAAATTTCCTTCATATAAAGTAAGCTTTTTCAATGTTCATACATGAGGAGTGGCATTGCTATTCTGTTTACTATTGAAAGTTGCCCCATTGTCCACTGGCATGAAGGTTAACATGATAGCACTGAGAAGCACATATAAGAGAATATTTCACTATTTTGCATGAACTGAATGTGTGAATGATAGTTTTCTTACAATGAATATTACAATGAAAGAAAGAAGAAATAAATAATAATGTGTTTTAACCTTTTTCTTTCAGATGTTTGATTGGGTGTATCATAATCGTGAAGAGTTCCTAGTCAATTACGTAGAAATAGGTCATTCCTACCAAGTATCCAAAGATCTTCAGGAAGCCCACTCACAGTTCACAGTGGCTTGTCAGGTACGTCAAGGCTCTCTCTCTCCATCTCTCTCCTCCCTCATACTCTTCCTTTCTTATCCTATTTCTGTCTTTTCGTCTATTTTCTTTTCTAATTTCTTATCTTATTTCTTTCTTCCCACCTGCTATTCATTATTGCCTCCAAATATCCTAAAGGTGAATGGTATAAATAAATAATTGTCCCAGTTTTCCAGCTTCACCAGTTTCAGGTTTTACATTTGATTATTTTAGGATAGCAGGACATTTTGTTACCTCCCTTTAACTAACGATGGCTGCATGGCCCCCCCCCACAGAAGGTGTACATGAACATCAACAGAATACTGAGCGTTGCCTCGCGGCTCATGGAGACGGGCACTACGCGGCGCAGCACATCGGCAACGTGGCGGCAAAGCTAGACCAGGTGAGGCGCGGCGGCACATCAATTACATCATTATACTTGCCACACATTAAGTTGGCGAAAATGGAGCTCCTTTACTCCCCCCAACTCCACTCCTAAAATATATGATATACGAGAGTCCGTGTGAGGGATGTGAGTGTTGTGTTTACCTCCTGCAGGTGTGGAAGGAGTTTGAGAGTCCGTGTGAGGGATGTGAGTGTTGTGTTTTCCTCCTGCAGGTGTGGAAGGAGTTGAGAGTCCGTGTGAGGGATGTGAGTGTTGTGTTTCCTCCTGCAGGTGTGGAAAGAGAGTGTGAGAGTCCTGTGTGAGGGATGTGAGTGTTGTGTTTTCCTCCTGCAGGTGTGGAAGGAGTGTGAGAGTCCGTGTGAGGGATGTGAGTGTTGTGTTTTCCTCCTGCAGGTGTGGAAGGAGTGTGAGAGTCGTGTGAGGGATGTGAGTGTTGTGGTTTCCTCCTGCAGGTGTGGAAGGAGTTTGAGAGTCCGTGTGAGGGATGTGAGTGTTGTGGTTTCCTCCTGCAGGTTTGGAAGAAGTGTGAGAGTCCGTGTGAGGGATGTGAGTGTTGTGTTTTCCTCCTGCAGGTGTGGAAGGAGTGTGAGAGTCTGTGTGAGGGTGTGTGTGTTGTGTTTCCTCCTGCAGGTGTGGAAGGAGTGTGAGAGTCTGTGTGAGGGTGTGTGTGTTGTGTTTCCTCCTGCAGGTGTGGAAGGAGTGTGAGAGTCCGTGTGAGGGATGTGAGTGTTGTGTTTTCCTCCTGCAGGTGTGGAAGGAGTGTGAGAGTCCGTGTGAGGGATGTGAGTGTTGTGGTTTCCTCCTGCAGGTGTGGAAGGAGTTTGAGAGTCCGTGTGAGGGATGTGAGTGTTGTGGTTTCCTCCTGCAGGTGTGGAAGGAGTTTGAGAGTCAGTGTGAGGGATGTGAGTGTTGTGTTTTCCTCCTGCAGGTGTGGAAGGAGTGTGAGAGTGTGTGAGGGATGTGAATGTTGTGTTTTCCTCCTGCAGGTGTGGAAGGAGTGTGAGAGTCCGTGTGAGGATATGAGTGTGTGTTTTCCTCCTGCAGGTGTGGAAGAGTTTGAGAGTCGTGTGAGTGATTGAGTGTTGTGGTTTCTCCTGCAGGTGTGAAGGAGTTTGAGAGTCCGTGTGTGTGGATGTGAGTGTTGTGGTTTCCTCCTGCAGGTGTGAAGGAATTTGAGAGTCAGTGTGAGGGATGTGAGTGTTTGGTTTCCTCCTGCAGGTGTGGAAGGAGTTTGAGAGTCAGTGTGAGGGATGTGAGTGTTGTGTTTCCCTCCTGCAGGTGTGGAAGGAGTTTGAGAGTCCGTGTGAGGGATGTGAATGTTGTGTTTTCCTCCTGCAGGTGTGGAAGGAGTTCGCCGCGGGTCTGGATGAGAGATCGTCAGTGTTGGCGCTGTCTGTCATGTTCCACCAGAAAGCTGAACAGGTAAAGGATTGCTGCATACTCTTACTGAACTTGAACTTCTCATGAACTTATGTGATACCTTACTGCCTTGTTGACCTTTGTATTTGTCATTAGCCATGGGGCTTTATTATTTATTTTTTGCTCTAGTACTTACGTTAACTCTTTGTCATATTGGTTTTTTTTAGCCTGTATGCCTGCGGGTGATATTAAAATTATTATTATTATGATTATCTGATACAGCTAAGTATTAATTATCCGACCTTGGGGGGACCGAAGGTAGGTCGGATAATTGGAATAGTCGGATGTTCGGATATCACAGTAACCATAAACGTAAGGACAAAATGGTATAGAACATAAAAGATGCAGCTCTTGAAGGCCGATCCAGTGGTAGACGCGAAAGTAAAACTCATGCATAAATAAAGCCACAAATTAATGTTTTCTAAAAACTAAAAAAAACTAAGTAAAATAAATGGCCAAAACAAGACACAATGTGGTGGTGAAAAAAGTTGGTTGTTTGGACAAGTTGGATGTTTGGAGGTCGGATGTTGGGAATTTGGCTGTACTATAAAACCCTGTAAGGATGTTTAGCACACAGAGGTGAATGTTTTGCTCTCCTCTCCTGCAGTACATTGAGAGTGTACCAACGTGGGTGGAGAACTGCAAGATCCTGGCCCTGCCTTCCGACATCATGGCACTGGAGGCCACCATCCACCACCACCAGTCCCTCTACGAGACCATGTGTCAGGCCTACACTGAGGTGAGGCTGCCTTAAGGGTGGCACACGGATACTGCCTTGTTACGTTTATGACATGACTATATTATCTACAAAGGGAATTATTGATTGATTGAGATGCAGTGAAGGCAATTGTTTAGGTTGTTTAGGTTTTAAGGCAATTGTTTAGGCCTACACCGAGGTGAGGCGGGGGTTGAGTTTGGGTTTTTATTTAGGGTTTAGGTTGTTTTTTCTGGTTTGTTTTGTTTGGGAAGGATGGAGACTTATTTGTGTTGGAGAAAATGTATTCCTACCAAATCCCTGTCCTGTCCTATTATCCAAACATACAGAATACATCTCACACTTGTTGCATTGATGACATGACCCTATTATCTAAAAGGGAATTATTTATTGACAGAGATGCAGTGAAGGCAATTGTTTAGGTTCCAATTGAGATCCAGTTGACTGTTTTAGGGATAGGAGTTTCAGAGACTCATTAAGATAACTTGTGATGAATGAATGAATTTCTAACTTTGGGATTGAATATTCTTCCCAAGGGAATAATGTTTACCTTAGTGTTGTTTTCTTCCAGGTCACTTGCTCTTTGTAACCTGTTATGCCTTTTTTACCTCCGCCAACGAAGTTGGAGGGGTTATGTTTTCACCCCGATCTGTCTGTTTGTTAGTGTACAGGATTTCTCGAAAAGTTGCAAATAGATTTGGACCAAACTCGGTATACCAAGTCTATTTGGTATAAGGAAGAACTGATTTAATTTTGGATGAAATCGAATCACAACTGTTGTTTTGGATGAAATCGAATCACAACTGTTGCCATGGCAACCAATTGAGAATCCGATTTTCCCTACCCTTTAACATGGTGAATGAAATACTCGGGCGGAGGTATGCGCTCTACTGAGTGCCCCCCCCCTAGTTTATGCTGTTTTCCTATGTCACTTGTTCTATGTAACCTTATATGCCTATTTTTATGCCGTTTTCCCGTAACACTTGTTCTATGTAACCTTATATGCCTTGCAGAGGACCTTAATATTGTTTTGCGTTTCAGCTTCACAACTTGCACCAGACATTGCTAAACGGTCTGGACCCGCTAGGCACACAGGTCCGTGCGGCGGCGGAGTGTTTGCCAGTAGGGAGCCCAGGGTTATGTGCATATTGAGCATGGGGTCAAGGGTCACCACGGGGAATATGCCATTGTACACCCAGGGGGAAGGAAAGGGAGAAAAAAAAGAAAAAAAGCAGCAAACATTTTTTTTTTAGTTCGATTCTTTGATTTTTGGAACATTCATTTCTATTTTTTTTAGTTCGATTCTTTGATTTTTGGAACATTCACTATTTTTGTTGTTGTTCGATTTCATGATAGGTAGCCTTTTTTTTTTTTATTTAATTATTTATTTATTTATTTATTTATTTATTTATTTATTTATTTATTTATTTATATATATATATATATTTTTTTTTTGAGCCTATTTGGAACGTTCACAAAAAAAATTAAAGTTTGATTCTTGATATCTGGAACATTCACTAAAATGTTTGTAGTTTGCTTTGTTTGACTTGGAACACTCATGAAACTATTTTGTCCGTTTTTTTTTTTTTTGCTTATTTTTTGTGGAATGACCTGATTTGTGAAACTGTTTGCTGCTTTTGTATACACTTTATTTAGTGTAGCGAGACCCCTCATAGTGGTGGCTGTAGGGGACTGTAGGAAGGATTTTGGGATGTATTTATATCCTGCGTCGTAGGATGTGACCATTTACCGTCAATAACACTATAGTCGCCACTGCACTAATGTCGCCAGATGAATTTTACAGGCGAATATTAAGAGTTTCAGCATCACGACAGACTTCCATGTGCCACCGAAGACGCATACACAACCCAAACTACTGTGCATGCCTTTTTAGTGGCACATACAAAACTGTAGTGATGCTAAAATTTTAATATACGGCACTGGGCGACATTAGTGCAGGGGCGACTATAGTGTTATTGACGTGCAAGAACATCTTCACATACGTTTGTACAGATGTCACCTCTGGAAGCATGATTTGTGACAGTCTGTGGGCTCCAAGGTGCTGATGATTATTACTTCTATAGGTGCCGCACGTTAAGTTGTCAAAAATGGGGCATATGGGGGGATATATATATAAAAAAAAAAAAAAAAAAAAGAATTCTACGTATGTATATAGCTAGGAAATTTCGACCCCTAAAAAAAAAAAAAAAAAAAAAAAAAAAAAAAAAAAAAAAAATCTAGGTGTATTTATAGCCAAGTAATTAAGACCCCTAAAAAAAAGGTCAAATTAAGTTCCCCCCCCCCCCCCACCCCCCCACCCACCCACCCACCCCCTCCCGAATGCACGGGATTGGCTGAGGTGTTGGGTGAGAATGCCTTACTCAAAGTTCCGCCCTAAGGCCCCAACACCCAACACCTCAGCCAATCCCGTGCAATCCCCTTCCTCGGGATTGGCTGAGGTGTTGGGTGTTGGGGCTTTAGGGCGGAACTTTGAGTAAGGCATTCTCACCCAACACCTCAGCCAATCCCGTGTGTTTGGAAGGGAGGAGTGATTCCCCATTTTTGCCAACTTAAGGTGCAGCGACTTTAGTTCATCAGTTTCAGCATCCAAAGACAACCTCTCACTCTCTTGGGCGTTTATGTCGTTTAAGGTGAAGTGGCAGCAGCAAAAATCGTGTCTGTGGTTTAGGGTTTTCTGCACTATTATGACGCACACACCCGGCTCTCCACACACCTGGCTCTCCACACACCTGGCTCTCCACACACCTGGCTCTCCACACACCTGGCTCTCCACACACCTGGCTCTCCACACACCTGGCTCTCCACACACCCGGCTCTCCACACAGGGTTGCACAGGGTCCCTGAAGCCACCAAGGGGCCCCCAAGCTGCCATTATTTGCGTTTTATTAAAGACTAGTCTCTTTTCCTATTAAAGTGCACCAGATTGATGCATTTAAATATTAAAGGCGATGCCCTCGGACCACCTTAGAGGGCTTGGAATATCCCACCATAGTTTTACAAAATAGGCCCCCAAACAACATTTCGCATAGGGCCCCAGAAGGCTAGAAATGGCACTGGCATGAATCAACAATGTTCTCTTGACTGGCGGCTTGGAGGGCAAACTGTGTTATTGGTAGTGTAACGCTAGTAATTAACGGTGACTATAGAAATTTGAGTACCGTTATAGTACCGTAGTCATCGTTAATTTCTAGCCTTACAATAGTTTTGATTGTGTTGAGGTTGTTAATGGTGGTGGTTGGTGGTGGTTACAGGTGCACAGTACCAGCAAGAAGCTTCTCTACCAGCTGGACCACTTGGTACAAATATGTAGCCAGCTGCGGCGGGATGGCCAGCTGCGAAGCAAGCACGTAAGCAGACAGCCGTCGCCTTGCATGGGGGGGAGCATGGTGACTGTGGTGACTGTGAAGTGATGTGATGTGGTGAAAGCCTGTTGGGTTTAAGAGTGGTGAAAAAGTATTGAATTGTGTACAAGAGGATCACATCTCTTATTAGCCCCTTCACGCCCAGATCTTTCCTGGGCTATATAAAATTGTCTGTTGTTAGACATAAGATTACAAAAAACAACTGAATATACCACATTAGCTAGTGGACAAGGATAATAAACAGGTCATATCTATAAAATATTGCTTATATTCATTAAAATTGTCTGATGGTACCCAAATTACAATGGAAATGACGTTCTGGGCCTCAAGGGGTTGATTGTGTGAAAGAGGACCATGTCTCTTATTAGCCAAAGATCCATAACAAATATCTTACTCATTTTGTGAAAGTTCTCATATTTGATGGCATAAGAAGTCATGGAATATTTGTATTAACTTTCAACCCTTTTAACAGGAACTACCACGTGTAGGTCTCGCGGCCTCTTGTAGCTTCCTTATTTTCTTATGTTCTTAATATTGTTTTTCTGAAGTGTCATACAAGTGTTGCTGTAATTTACCTCATTGTAGAGTGTTCATTGAGCCAGGCAGAACGTAATGCCTGGTGACTTCGGTAAAACGTTGACAATATTGATATCTAAATGGCTATAAATGATCCTAGTAAAACGTTGACAATATTGATATAAATGGCTATAAATGGTCCTAGTAAAACGTTGACAATATTGATATAAATGGCTATAAATGGTCCTCGTAAAACGTTGACAATATTGATATCTAAATGGCTATAAATGGTCCTAGTAAAACGTTGACAATATTGATATCTAAATGGCTATAAATGATCCTAGTAAAACTTTGACAATATTGATATCTAAATGGCTATAAATGATCCTAGTAAAACTTTGACAATATTGATATCTAAATGGCTATAAATGGTCCTAGTAAAACGTTCCCAGTATTGATATCTAAATGGCTATAAATGATCCTAGTAAAACGTTGACAGTAGTGATATCTAAATGGCTATAAATGGTCCTAGTAAAACATTGACAATATTGATATCTAAATGGCTATAAATGGTCCTAGTAAAACGTTGACAATATTGATATCTAAATGGCTATAAATGGTCCTAGTAAAACATTGACATATTGATATCTAAATGGCTATAAATGATCCTAGTAAAACGTTGACAGTAGTGATATCTAAATGGCTATAAATGGTCCTAGTAAAACGTTGACAATATTGATATCTAAATGGCTATAAATGATCCTAGTAAAACGTTGACAGTAGTGATATCTAAATGGCTATAAATGATCCTAGTAAAACATTGACAATATTGATATAAATGGCTATAAATGATCCTAGTAAAACGTTGCCAGTATTGATATCTAAATGGCTATAAATGATCCTAGTAAAACGTTGCCAATATTGATATAAATGGCTATAAATGATCCTAGTAAAACATTGACAATATTGATATAAATGGCTATAAATGATCCTAGTAAAACTGACAGTATTGATATAAATGGCTATAAATGATCCTAGTAAAACGTTGTCAGTATTGATATCTAAATGGCTATAAATTATCCTAGTAAAAAGTTGACAATATTGATATAAATGGCTATAAATGGTCCTAGTAAAACATTGACAATATTGATATAAATGGCTATAAATGATCCTAGTAAAACGTTGACAATATTGATATAAATGGCTATAAATGGTCCTAGTAAAACATTGACAATATTGATATAAATGGCTATAAATGATCCTAGTAAAACGTTGCCAGTATTGATATAAATGGCTATAAATGATCCTAGTAAAACATTGACAATATTGATATAAATGGCTATAAATGATCCTAGTAAAACGTTGACAATATTGATAACTAAATGGCTATAAATGGTCCTCTTAATCACAGTGTTTGTAGTGCAAGTGTGTTTGTGGGCTACAGAAACTCTTTGAAATATTGTGTCTTTAAGATGTGCGGATAATACTTTGTTTCATTTTTCTGGTCCATTGAATTGATGCCACAACTCAGTACAGAAAGTAACGTCAACATTTATTGTCTGGAGTATTATGCAAGTGGTGAATATTTGATTATATTTACAATGCCAAACACCTTTTTTTGGCCTAGCTTAGCAGTGTTGGGTTGCATGGGGGTCTGGGTGGCTCCTGGGTCATGGCTGTCATGTGAGGAAGGCTTGCTGCTGCAGTAAAGAAAGTCATTATTTTCCAAAAGCAGTAAAATCTCATGTTTTTACTCAGTTACTTTTTTTTTTAGTAATTTTCTGAGAAGAGAAAAAGGTGTATGATTTTCAGTGATAGGGGAGAGCGGGGCAGGTTGCATCGAGGGTAGGTTGCATCATTGCCTCTAACTCGCCTGTTATCACACGTACATCGTCTTAATACTACTACTACTTACTACTACTACTACTACTACTACTACTACAATAAACTACACACAACCCTCGTTTTCCCGGACTAATAGGGGGGGAGCACTGGTCCGGGAACCGCAAAAGTCCGGGAATCGCAACAGTAAAAAAAAAAAAAAAAAAAAAATAAATAATTGCCCGAGACTGACACATCCCCGGACCTCGGAATTTGTCCCGCAAATCCGATATCCGGGAAATCGAGGTTTGTGTGTACTACTACTACTACTACTACTACAACTACAACAATAATAATAATACAAAAAGTTAATGCGAGTTAGAGGCAATGATGCAACCTACCCTCGATGCAACCTGCCCCGCTCTGCCCTAGTGTTTTTGCTCATGCTTCCTTTCCTTTTTCTTTCATAATGAAGAAGAAGCCACGGGGAAAGCCATCTGCGTATTCTGTAAGTTTGTTATTATTTTGCTTTGTTGTTTCCTTGTCCCCTAGTATGTGTTCCCGCGGCTTGTAGTAGTGGATGTGTCGGGGGGGGACTCGGGTCATGCAGGGGAACGTAGCTACTTTTGACCACGGACGTTTTGGTCACGGGTAAAAACTAATCGTCAAACTAATCCTAGGTCTCTTAAAAACCTGACCTGACCTGACTTGACCTAACCTCAGCCTAACCTAACCTAACCTAACCGTACCTAACCGTCTCCTGACCTGACCCGACCTAACCTAACCTAACCTAACCTAACCTAACCGTCTCACTAATCCTGTCTCTAAAATGCCGAACCTGACCTGACCTGACCTAACTTCAGCCTAAACTAATCCTAGGTCTCTAAAAAACCTGACCTAACCTCAGCCTAACTTAACCTAACCGTCTAACTAATCCTGTCTCTAAAATGCCGAACCTGACCTGACCTGACCTAAACTAACCTAACTTCAGCCTAACCTAACCTAACCTAATGGCCAAAATTTTCCGTGGTCGAAACGTCCGTAGCCAAAACGTCCGGTTACCCATGCAGGGAGCTTCTCTTGCATCACTCTATGTTACATTTACAGATGTTTATCCCCTTCTAGCCCTTCTAGCCCAACTAGGACAACTAGCCCAACTATTTATGTCTAAGTATACCGTATTTAAATTTGCTAATATTTTGTTGTGTTATCATAAAGTCATTATAATGTTATATTATGTCATACAAAGGGGTTGGAGGCTTGGATTGTTCCCTAGATGATTTTAGCAGTACTATAATATGGGTTTGATGCAAAATTCTGGTACTAGAGCATTGTAATGTAGGTGTGTGTGTAAAGCCTCTCTCATTTCTGTGTAACTTAAATTAACTCGTCAACAAACCTTCGCTCTGTAACATGTATCGTTGTGTTACATGGCTCATCTGGTTTCCCCCCCCCCCCCCCCCCAATACCTTAACACCATACAGATATTTGAGTTAACTGCTGCTTCCTATTATAACCCATCGGAGAGCCTTTCATCTGGTTCCCCCCCCCCCCCCCCCCCCCCCCCCCCCCCAATACCTTAACACCATACAGATATTTGAGTTTACTGCTGCTCCCTATTATAATCCATCGGGGAGAGCCTTGATTGCCTTCACAAGTATTTATAGGTAATGTTTAGTTTTATAGTGTTGGGTGTTACCTGTTCTCCCTTCACGTCTCAGTAACTTCTTATGGTGTGAAGGAGACACTTGGGTAGATTGCCATTCCTAGACCTTAGTGCCTCGTACTCCTAGAAGACTATTTTCATTAGAAACTTTTATTTTTGTTCTCATATTTTTGCAGTTGCTGATAGATATTTTAGGAATGTGTCAGAATATACACTTCATTTTCCCAATAACTTAATAAGCAATGATACAATTATGTAGCAGTGATTGGAACAGTGTTGAAATAGGAGGCAGGCTTTCCAAACATTTATAATGGAAATAAATCAAAGGCCTATCGGACATGTTGGAAGTCATTGTTTTAAGGTTATGATGAGGCTGATTAGCTCCTAAATTTACCATTATACTACTTCAAAAATCATTGGAATTCGTAACATTATGAATCTGTGCATTTGCATTTGGTTTGCAAAAATTTTCAGGAATAAAAAAAAAAGTTCAGGAATTCAATTGACTTATAAGGTAATGCAAGTATGAGAAGTATCAAGTCTAGGCAAGTATTAGTTATGAAATTCCTTTATACAGTAAAACCTCTCATATTCGGACTAATTGGGCCAAGGAGTGGTCCGAGTAATGCAAGGATCCGAATAATGGGGGGATTATAATATATGGGGGGATATGTAAAAAAAAATAACAAAAAATCTAGGTGTATATATAGCTAGGAAATTTCGACCCCTAAAAAAAAAAAAAAAAAAAAAAAAAAAAAAAAAAAAAAAAAAAAAAAAAAAAAAAAAAAAATTCTAGGTGTATATATATATAGCTAGGAAATTTCGACCCCTAAAAAAAAAAAAAAAAAAAAAAAAAAAATTCTAGGTGTATATATAGCTAGGAAATTTCGACCCCTAAAAAAAATTAAAAAAATAAAAAAATAAATAAATAAATAAATAAATAAATAAATAAATTCTAGGTGTATATATATATAGCTAGGAAATTTCGACCCTAAAAAAAAAAAAAAAAAAAAAAAAAAAAAAAAAAATTAGGTGTATATATAGCTAGGAAATTTCGACCCCTTAAAAAAAAAAAAAAAAAAAATAAATAAATAAATAAATTCTAGGTGTATATATAGCTAGGAAATTTCGACCCCTAAAAAAAAAAAAAAAAGAGAAAAAAAAAGGAGGAGGTCCGAATAATGTCAAAGTCCAAATAATGAGGGTCCGAATACGAGAGGTTTTACTGTATTTATACTTGTACCTTCCCAAAAGTTTAGTTTAAATTTTAAGTTTAGTTTTAAAAATGTAACTTGTTAAGAGTCTTCCGTCTGTGGTGGGTGGCAGGTGACTCCGGACGGCAAGGTGGTGTACCGGGGCGGCCCACACCAGCAGCAGCGGGGCTCCGGCAACAGCGGCAATCCTGCGGCGGACTACTCGGAGGGCGCGAGTCACGTCTTGGCGGTGATTCACGAGATCCTGGGTCACCACCGCGCCGTCGAGCAGCGCTGGTCTGACAAGAAACTGAAGCTGCACCAAAGACTGGCGTTACGGCTTTTTCAGGAGGATGTGAAGCAGGTGTGTGGGTCATGGTGTAGTGTCCCTGTTTGCTTTCTTATCTCTCTCTCTCTCTCTCTCTCTCTCTCTCTCTCTCTCTCTCTCTCTCTCTCTCTCTCTCTCTCTCTCTCTCTCTCTCTCTCTCTCTCTCTCTCTCTCTCTCTCTCTCTCTCTCTCTCTCTCTCTCTCTCTCTCTCTCTCTGCTTAATCTAATAAAACTTGAGGAACTAGTATTTTGCCTTGACATGGTTGTATGCTCCCCGGCAGGTTCTTGACTGGCTGCAGACCCACGGCGAGGTTTTTCTCCACAAGAACCCGGGAATCGGCCGCAACATTGCCAAGGCGCGAATGTACCAGAAAAGTCACGAACACTTTGAAAATGTTGCACAGGTAACTTTTGATATACAATTATGATTTATGTACCTTGTTGATATGGAGTGATGAATTGATGCTGATGATGAGAGAGAGAGAGAGAGAGAGAGAGAGAGAGAGAGAGAGAGAGAGAGAGAGAGAGAGAGAGAGAGAGAGAGAGAGAGAGAGAGAATTAATAATGATGTGAGGAAGTATTTGGTGAGTGAATGGCTACTGGTACTAAACATCATTGCCATTGAGTTGAAGGTAGTTGAGTAATTAACATATCCTTTTGATTTGTAAGTAATTATTGTCGCCCTTCATATATTTTTGTACACTGTTCCTGTCCGCCACTGTCCGCCAGGGAGCTGTTGCTTGGTGGACTAATGCCTCAGAACAAATTTGTAAATGTATATATAATCTATTTACATCTAAAGCTATGGCAATAAACTTAAAAAGAACGGTAATCCAGGTCTGAGCTACTCTGGCCTCGATTGGTAGAACTGTTGTCTCGCGTGTGTAGCGTCCCTGTGCATTCGGTCAGCGGTTCGAGCCCACCAAGTTCGTCCTGGCGTGGTGGCGCTTTGTATAGTCAATAACCTTGTAGTTGGTACTTGCAAAGTGTCTAGATAGGATCAAAGTATCTTATCTTATACTCTGGCCTTGATGTGAGGGTATAATTAGTGTTAATGTTAGGGTCTTATCATTTCCCTTCACGCATTCCCAGAACACATCAACCAGAGATGCCCTACCGTAGATAACACTATAGTCGCCAGTCACTCGCCACTGCACTAATGTCGCCAGGCACAATATATTACGAATTATAGCATCACTACTGATTTGTATGTGCCACTGAAGATGATACACAGTAGTTTATATTATGTACATCACACTACATGTCTTCAGTGGCACATAAAAGTCTGTAGTGATACTAAAATTCGTAATATATTGTGCCTGGCGACATTAGTGCAGTGGCGAGTGACTGGCGACTATAGTGTAATCTACGGTAGACTTAATGGGCGGGTATAGTAATAACTGTTAGTGTTATGCTCTTGTCATATTCCCCTCTCCACACTTTGCCTATAATCATATCATAACCTAATTCTCTATAATCATATCTCTATAAAAATAGTTATCTGTAATCATAATATCTATCTATCTATCTTATCAATGTTGTGGTCTTTCTATAATCCCCTCTCCACGCATTCCCAGAACACATAAACCAGAGATGCCCTACACTAATGGGAGGGTATAGTAATGTTAATGTGATGTTAATGTTAATGAGGGTATAATAATTGTTAATGTGGTGGTCGTGTCATATTCCCCTCTCCACACATTCCCAGAACACATAAACCAGAGATGCCCTACACTAATGGGAGGGTATAGTAATGTTAATGTGATGTTAATATTAATGAGGGTATAATGTTAATGTGGTGGTCGTGTCATATTCTCCACTCCACACATTCTCAGAACACATAAACCAGAGATGCCCTAAACTAATGGGAGGGTATAGTAATGTTAATGTTAATGAGGGTATAATAATTGTTAATGTGGTGGTCGTGTCATATTCCCCTCTCCACACATTCCCAGAACACATACACGAATGCGGAGAAGTTGCTTCAGGCGGCGGAGGAGCTGGCGCACACCGGCGAATGCAACCCGGAGGAGATCTACAACGTGGCACAGACGCTGGACACACACATAGCCAGGTTTGCCACGCGGGTGCAGAAGCGACACCGCCTCCTCAACATGGCGGTACTTTTCTACACCCATGAGAAGGAGGTGAGGAGCAACGAGAGGGAACTTATGTGTAGGGAAGAGCTTAACCCCTTGAGACCCAGAACGTAATTTCCATTGTAATTTAGGTGCTATTAGATGATTTTTAGTGATTATAAGCAATGTATTATAGATATGACCTGTTTAGTAGCCTTGTCGACCAACTAATTTGATATATTCTGTTGCTTTTTGTAATTTAATGGCTCGACAACATACAATTTTTTATAGCCAAGGCAAGATAAGACAGATAAGAAAGGGAATTACAACCCTTCCCTTTAGTTGCAGTACCTTTTTAACAGCCACTACGATCTTTACCTTTAACCCCTTGAGGCCCAGAACGTAATTTCCATTGTAATTTAGGTACCATTAGATGACTTTTTAGGTTAATAAGCAATATTTAATAGCTATGACCAGTTTAGTATCCTTGCCCACTAACTCGTGTAGTATATTCAGTTACTTTTCGTATTTTTATGGCTAACAACCGACAATTTCATATAGCAAAGGAAAGATCTGGGCGTGAAGGGGTTAAGCTTTTACTTTACCTTTTTAACATGCACTGCAATCCACAAAACCACAAACTTCCGATGCCGTAACTTAACCGTAACTTAAGGCATTGATACTAAGGCTTCATACCCTTTGTGGGCCTTGCACTTCTCTATTGGATCACTGCTTATGAAATATTAGAATACTTTGTCTGTTTATTAACTGAAATTGATAGATTCTTTCATAATAAATTTCTTTCAGTATTGATCTATAGTAGTAGTATCAGTAATTATCGTTAGCTATGGTAGGCAATCCACCAAAGGCCTCAGCTGAAAACTGGGGTTGCCTGTCAGGAAGAGCATCCGGACCCAAAACAATACAGTAAAACCTCTCGTATTCGGACACTCATTATTCGGACTTTGACATTATTCGGACCTCCTATTTTTTTTTTCTATTTTTTTTAGGGGTCGAAATTTCCTAGCTATATATATACCTAGAATTTTTTTTGTTTTTTTGTTTTTTTGTTTGTTTTGTTTTTAGTGGTCGAAATTTCCTAGCTATATATACACGATTTATTATTATTATTATTATTATTATTTTTTTTTTTTACATATCCCCCCCATTATTCGGATCCTCGCATTACTCTGACCACTCCTTGGCCCAATTAGTCCGAATATGAGAGGTTTTACTGTAGAATGGGAAGCTTATCATTGACATTACCTCATAAGACATTGTGGGAGAATCTGACCTGAAACAGAAAACAAAGACAGTAAATTACATAAGAAAGATACATGTTTTGAAGCTTACATTCACGGCTGTCATTATTCATTAAAAGAAAGAAAAGCAATTATATTTTTCTAGAGCAAGGAGTTATGTTTGGCAACGTGAGGACAATAATACCTTTGTCCCCCCGACGTGAGGACAATAATACCTTTGTTCCCCCCGACGTGAGGACAATAATACCTTTGTCCCCCCGACGTGAGGACAATAATACCTTTGTCCCCCCAACGTGAGGACAATAATACCTTTGTTCCCCCGACGTGAGGACAATAATACCTTTGTCCCCCCAACGTGAGGACAATAATACCTTTGTCCCCCCAACGTGAGGACAATAATACCTTTGTCCCCCCGACGTGAGGACAATAATACCTTTGTTCCCCCAACGTGAGGACAATAATACCTTTGTCCCCCCAACGTGAGGACAATAATACCTTTGTCCCCCCGACGTGAGGACAATAATACCTTTGTTCCCCCCAACGTGAGGACAATAATACCTTTGTCCCCCCAACGTGAGGACAATAATACCTTTGTCCCCCCGACGTGAGGACAATAATACCTTTGTTCCCCCCGACGTGAGGACAATAATACCTTTGTCCCCCCGACGTGAGGACAATAATACCTTTGTCCCCCCAACGTGAGGACAATAATACCTTTGTCCCCCCGACGTGAGGACAATAATACCTTTGTCCCCCCGACGTGAGGACAATAATACCTTTGTTCCCCCCAACGTGAGGACAATAATACCTTTGTCCCCCCAACGTGAGGACAATAATACCTTTGTCCCCCCGACGTGAGGACAATAATACCTTTGTTCCCCCAACGTGAGGACAATAATACCTTTGTCCCCCCAACGTGAGGACAATAATACCTTTGTCCCCCCGACGTGAGGACAATAATACCTTTGTTCCCCCGACGTGAGGACAATAATACCTTTGTCCCCCAACGTGAGGACAATAATACCTTTGTCCCCCCAACGTGAGGACAATAATACCTTTGTCCCCCCGACGTGAGGACAATAATACCTTTGTCCCCCCGACGTGAGGACAATAATACCTTTGTTCCCCGACGTGAGGACAATAATACCTTTGTCCCCCCAACGTGAGGACAATAATACCTTTGTCCCCCCGACGTGAGGACAATAATACCTTTGTCCCCCCAACGTGAGGACAATAATACCTTTGTTCCCCCGACGTGAGGACAATAATACCTTTGTCCCCCCGACGTGAGGACAATAATACCTTTGTCCCCCCGACGTGAGGACAATAATACCTTTGTCCCCCCGACGTGAGGACAATAATACCTTTGTCCCCCCAACGTGAGGACAATAATACCTTTGTCCCCCAACGTGAGGACAATAATACCTTTGTCCCCCCAACGTGAGGACAATAATACCTTTGTTCCCCCGACGTGAGGCCAATAAAACCTTTGTCCCCCCAGCTGTTGTCTTGGCTGGAGGAATTGATCTCAGAACTGGAGAGTGACGAGAGGATAGACGAGACCTGTGACTCGGTGGAGGCGGCGGAAAGACTCCTGGCTCAGATGACGTCCCAGCGCGACTCCACCCTGGACGCCTGTGTCTCCACCACACACGAGGGGGAAGGTCTCCTCAACGAACTCAGGTAAACATTGCTGACCTGTATTGACTTAACCATAGAGAAACCACAGAGAAAGTGATATTTAAGTATAGTGAAAGCATAGTATAGTCTTAAGTCTTATACCTTTATTGACTTAACCATAGTGAAAGTGATATATAAGTAGCCTATAGTGAAAGTATAGCTGTATTGTCTCAACCGTGTACCGTCAATAACACTATAGTTGCCACCGCACTAATGTCACCAGATATTACAAATTTTAGCATCACTATAGACTTGTACAGTAAAAGCCTTATAACTCGGCACGATAGGGGCTCTGGCCCTTGCCGAGTTATGCAATGTACTCTGATATGGGGGAAAAAAAAAAAAAAAAAAAAAAAAAAAAAAAAAAAATAAAAATACATACAGTACTGTAAAAGCATAAAAACTACACTTACCAATGAACGGGTAGCAGCAGGCATGTAATCCAAGGAGAGGGCAGCCTTGTTGTAAAGTCGCATTTTAACACTGGTATCACTTTAATCACTTTATAATCACAACTCTGTACTGTATTGTATACAGTACTGTACCTGTACAACTTAATTTTACATCACTTGAGCACTTAATTACTGCAACACTATGCCCTGTCCATTAACTCTACCTTCGACTGTGAGTGCCTGGGAGGACACAGGGGGCGGCATGAGCCTCTACCGAGTTATACAGTGCCGAGTTATAAGGGTTTTACTGTAAGTGCCACTGAAGAGGCATGCACAGTAGTTTATTTTATATACTACCTGTCTTGACTCTTCAGTGGCACATACAAATCAGTAGTGATGCTAAAATGTGTTCTATATGGCGCCTGACGACATTAGTGCAGTGGCGACTATAGTGTTATTGACGGTAGTACAGCTAAGTATTAATTATCCGACCTTGGGGGGACCGAAGGTAGGTTGGATAATTGGAATAGTCGGATGTTCGGATATCACAGTAACCATAAATGTAAGGACAAAATGGTATAGAACATAAAGATGCAGCTCTTGAAGGCCGATCCAGTGGTATACGCGAAAGTAAAATTCATGCATAAATAAAGCCACAAATCAATGTTTTCTAAAAACTAAAAAAAACTTAAGTAAAATAAATGGCCAAAACAAGACACAATGTGGTGGTGAAAAAAGTCGGTTGTTTGGACAAGTCGGATGTTTGGAGGTCGGATGTTGGGAATTTGGCTGTACTATAATGAAAGTAATACTGGTAACTAAGCGGACTTTTTATTGCTTCTTTAGTGAAAGTTTGTAGTTTATTTTATAGTTTAGTGAAAGTAATATTTGTCTTTATTTCATAGTGATATTGATGACAGTGCTTAATGGATATTTCTGTACAGGTCAGTCAATGTGACGTCTGACGCGGGCTGCAGCTCCCTAGAGGGCGTGGAGGAGGCCCTGGAGAAGCTGGTCAAGAAGAGAGACGAGTTGGAGAGTCTCTGGGCGACGAGGAAGCTGCGTCTTGACCTCCTGCTGCGGCTGAGACTGTTCCAGAGAGACTCGGTGGAGGTGAGAATCCCTGGTGTTGGTGTTGGGTGTTGCTATACATGTACCTTTTAAAACATGAATGATCGTATTTAGGTAGAGGTGAGGCGGTGTACCCTGGTGTTGGTGTTGGTGTTGTTATTCATGCACCTTTTAAAACATGAATGATGGTATAGAGGTAGAGATGAGGCGGTGTACCCTGGTGTTGGTGTTGGTGTTGCTATTCATGCACCTTTTAAAACATGAAGGATCGTGTAGAGGTAGAGGTGAGCTGGTGTACCCTGGTGTTGGTGTTGGTGTTGCTACTCGTGTACCTTTTAAAACATGAATGATCGTGTAGAGGTAGAGGTGAGGCGGTGTACCCTGGTGTTGGTGTTGGGTGTTGCTATACATGCACCTTTTAAAACATGAATGATCGTATAGAGATAGAGGTGAGCCGGTGTACCCTGGTGTTGGTGTTGCTACTCGTGTACCTTTTAAAACGTGAATTATTGTATATACTGCATGCATAAAGTGTTCAATTGTATATTTTTCTACCATATTGTGTGATTCGTACACCGTCTTAAAGCATGAATTGGATAGATAGTTGGATTGGGATAGTTGGAAGCGTATCATCGGCCGTCTATCCTCGCTAAATATTACGGGAGAAATTGACGTTAAACCGAAAAAAAAAAAAAAATTGGGTTTTCTTCACGAATATAGTGTTGAATTTTATGTTTTTTGCAACTGCTAGTATACCATGCATGTGCCTTTGACTTGAGTTGTTGACATATAAATCTAATCGTACGTCACAACTTTTTAAAGCATAAGTATTTTTTCACAATCTCATGGAAACTCATGCCATTACTCTCTCTCTCTCTCTCTCTCTCTCTCTCTCTCTCTCTCTCTCTCTCTCTCTCTCTCTCTCTCTCTCTCTCTCTCTCTCTCTCTCTCTCTCTCTCTCTCTCTCTCTCTCTCTCTCCCTCTCTCTCCCCCCCCCTCCCCCGCCTAACAGAGACTGACCCAGCTTGACATGTGGGCCGAGGAACTCCAGAACACAGACTTTGGGCGGGACATAGCGGACGCGGAGAGGATGCTGGTGCTGCACAACGACTCTGCCTCACACATACAGAACACAACCTACCAGGTGCTGCAGAGTGGCCAGGAACTCCTCCAGGTAAGACAAACACAGGGCAAGGATAGGGTGATGTCTGTACTTTCGTGTGACCCCTTGAGACCCAGAACGTAATTTTCATTGTAATTTGGGTACCATTTGACGATTTTTAGTGAGTAGGGGAGAGCGGGGCAGGTTGCATCGAGGGGAGGTTGCATCATTGCCTCTAACTCGCATTAACTTTTTTTATTATTATTATTGTTGTAGTTGTAGTAGTAGTAGTAGTAGTAGTAGTAGTAGTAAGACGATGTACGTGTGATAACATGCGAGTTAGAGGCAATGATGCAACCTACCCTCGATGCAACCTGCCCCGCTCTCCCCATATAAGCATTATTTTATAGATACGACCTGTTTAGTATCCTTGGCGACTAACTAATTTGGTATATTCAGTTACCTTTCATAATTTTAGGGATAACAACAGACAATTTTTTTTATAGCAAAGAAAGATTTGGCCGTGAAGGGGTTAAGAGGAACTTTCTGAAAAGCTAAGCCACCAGATGTCTCTATAGTCTATTTTATTTATTATGGTCAAAATGCAGTAAGGAAGCCACGCCCCCTGCCTCCCCTTCTATTCTACGGGGCAGCTGATTGGTGCATTCCTCGTATCATCACTACCAATCAAAATATCTTCACTACTTAACAGCGCGTGACCACTGGACAGAGCAATCTTCACTACAGAGGGTGACAAAATAAAAAATCCCTTTGTAGTGAAGATTGCTCTGGCCAGTGGTCACGCCGCTGTTAAGTAGTGAAGATATTGTGATTGGTAGTGATGATACGAGGAATGCACCAATCAGCTGCCCCGTAGAATAGAAGGGGAGGCAGGGGGCGTGGCTTCCTTACTGCATTTTGACCATAATAAATAAAATAGACTGTAGTAATGTCACTTTTTTATCACTTTGAGCCTGAATGATCTGTCAATTACCGTAAATTCCCTGTGCTTCTTCGGGGCATATCAGAATTATATTTCAATACAACACCTGAAACAGTTCTTAATAAAAATGTAGCTTAGAGTTTAGTGTAGTTTAGTCAGTGTAGAAGAAGTGAATGAATGAATGGATCTATAAAGGATAATGCTACATATTAACCCCTTGAGACCCAGAACGTAATTTCCATTGTAGTTTGGGTACCTTTAGGCGATTTTTAGTGAGTATAAGCATTATTTTATAGATACGACCTGTTTAGTATCCTCGTCGACTAACTAATTTGGTATATTAAGTGACTTTTCGTAATTTTATGGCTACGAATATACAATTTTTTATAGCAAAGGAAAGATCTGAGCGTGAAGGGGTTAATGGTAACATGATATACTGTAAAACCTCTCATATCCGGACTAATTGGGCCAAGGAGTGGTCCGAGTAATGCAAGGATCCGAATAAGGGGGGGATAGGTATATAAAAAAAAAAAAAAAAAAAAAATTCTAGGCGTATATAAATTATATAGCTAAGAAATTTCGACCCCTAAAAAAAAAAAAAAAAAAGAAGGTCCGAATAATGTCGAAGTCCGAATAATGAGGGTCCGAATACGAGAGGTTTTACCGTATATGACAACTATGGTGCTCCCCTATATAGACCTGTGGCCCCCCATTTAGACCCCCCTTGTTCCGCCACTGATTGTGAAGCATTGTTTTCTTTTATAGTAAAGGAGATGGCAGATATAAACCAGCCTAATGTTGTTCTATGTGTAATATTTCCAGTTATTGGAGACTTCGGGGATCCAGATTCGCGCCGATGATGAGTCTGACGCCGTGAATAAGGTGTCCATGATCCTAGAGTGTGTTCATGAACGCCTGATGGACATTGAGGTGCTGGTGGACATGAAGAGAATGAAGTTAGAGCAGTGCATTCACCTCCTCCAGTTCGAAAGTGAAGCCAACCAGGTTAGTAATGGAGGCCTTTTTTTTTCCTTTTTTGTTTCTTTTTTTTTTTTTCCACAAAGGACTGGTTTTTTTTTTTTTATTTTCCCACAAGGACTGGCCATTTTTTTTTTTTTTTTTTCTTTCTTTTTTTCTCACAAAGGACTGCCTTTTTTCTTCTTTTTTTTTTTTCTTTTTTCTCCACAAAGACTGGCCATTTTTTTTTTTTTTTTCTTTCTTTTTTTCTCCACAAAGGACTGGCCATTTTTTCTTCTTTTTTTTTCTTTTTTTCTCCACAAAGACTGGCCATTTTTTCTTCTTTTTTTTTTTCTTTTTTCTCCACAAAGGACTGGCCATTTTTTCTTTTTTTTTTTCACCACAAGGACTGGCCAGGCATCAAATTGCGTTAGTAAGAATATCAAATGAATACTTTACACCACAAGCCACTCAATTGCAGTCCTCTTTAAGAAGACAGTAAGAGAATCTAACAAAGTGGTGGCCAATTTAGTTACAGAGTATCTTGTTACTCCTCTATTAAAAGATTACACCCTACTTTTATCTCTTTTACAATCCTTATTTCCTCTCACTTTAATATAAACCCAACTTTTTTTTTTTACTACATCTCTTCCTCCTCCTTCTTTTACACCCCATACTCCTCCTCCTTCTTTTACACCCCATACTCCTCCTCCTCCTTCTTTTACACCCCATACTCCTCCTCCTCCTTCTTTTACACCCATACTTCCTCTTCTCCTTCTTTTACACCCCATACTCCTCCTCCTCCTTCTTTTACACCCCATACTCCTCCTCCTCCTTCTTTTACACCCCATACTCCTCTTCTCTCCTTCTTTACACCCCATACTCCTCCTCCTCCTTCTTTTACACCCCATACTCCTCCTCCTTCTTTTACACCCCATACTCCTCCTTCTCCTTCTTTTACACCCCATACTCTCCTCCTCCTTCTTTTACACCCCATACTCCTCCTCCTCCTTCTTTTACACCCCATACTCCTCCTTCTCCTTCTTTTACACCCCATACTCCTCCTCCTCCTTCTTTTACACCCCATACTCCTCCTTCTCCTTCTTTTACACCCCATACTCCTCCTCCTCCTTCTTTTACACCCCATACTCCTCCTCCTCCTTCTTTTACACCCCATACTCCTCCTCCTCCTTCTTTTACACCCCATACTCCTCCTCCTTCTTTTACACCCCATACTCCTCCTCCTCCTTCTTTTACACCCCATACTCCTCCTCCTCCTTCTTTTACACCCCATACTCCTCCTCCTCCTTCTTTTACACCCCATACTCCTCCTCCTTTCCTTCTCTTTACACCCCATACTCTCCTCCTCCTTCTTTTACACCCCATACTCCTCTCTTCCTCCTTCTTTTACACCCCATACTCCTCCTCCTCCTTCTTTACACCCCATACTCCTCCTCCTCCTTCTTTTACACCCCATACTCCTCCTCCTCCTTCTTTTACACCCCATACTCCTCCTCCTCCTTCTTTTACACCCATACTCCTCTTCCTCCTTCTTTTACACCCCATACTCCTCCTCCCTTCTTTTACACCCCATACTCCTCCTCCTCCTTCTTTTACACCCCATACTCCTCCTCCTCCTTCTTTTACACCCCATACTCCTCCTCCTCCTTCTTTTACACCCCATACTCCTCCTCCTCCTTCTTTTACACCCCATACTCCTCCTCCTCCTTCTTTTACACCCCATACTCCTCCTCCTCCTTCTTTTACACCCATACTCCTCCTCCTCCTTCTTTTACACCCCATACTCCTCCTCCTCCTTCTTTTACACCCCATACTCCTCCTCCTCCTTCTTTTACACCCCATACTCCTCCTCCTCCTTCTTTTACACCCCATACTCCTCCTCTCTTCTTTTACACCCCATACTCCTCCTCCTTCTTTTACACCCCATACTCCTCCTCCTCCTTCTTTTACACCCCATACTCCTCCTCCTCCTTCTTTTACACCCCATACTCCTCCTCCTCCTTCTTTTACACCCCATACTCCTCCTCCTCTTCTTTACACCCCATACTCCTCCTCCTCCTTCTTTTACACCCCATACTCCTCCTCCTCCTTCTTTTACACCCCATACTCCTCCTCTCTTCTTTTACACCCCATACCTCCTCCTCCTTCTTTTACACCCCATACTCCTCCTCCTCCTTCTTTTACACCCCATACTCCTCCTCCTCCTTCTTTTACACCCCATACTCCTCCTCCTCCTTCTTTTACACCCCATACTCCTCCTCCTCCTTCTTTTACATCCCATACTCCTCCTCCTCCTTCTTTTACACCCCATACTCCTCCTCCTTCTTTTACACCCCATACTCCTCCTCCTTCTTTTACACCCATACTCCTCCTCCTCCTTCTTTTACATCCCATACTCCTCCTCCTCCTTCTTTTACACCCCATACTCCTCCTCCTCCTTCTTTTACACCCCATACTCCTCCTCCCTTCTTTTACACCCCATACTCCTCCTCCTCCTTCTTTTACACCCCATACTCCTCCTCCTCCTTCTTTTACACCCATACTCCTCCTCCTCCTTCTTTTACACCCCATACTCCTCCTCCTCCTTCTTTTACACCCCATACTCCTCCTCCTCCTTCTTTTACACCCCATACTCCTCCTCCTCCTTCTTTTACACCCCATACTCCTCCTCCTCCTTCTTTTACACCCCATACTCCTCCTCCTCCTTCTTTTACACCCCATACTCCTCCTCCTCCTTCTTTTACACCCCATACTCCTCCTCCTCCTCTTTTACACCCCATACTCCTCCTCTCCTTCTTTTACACCCCATACTCCTCCTCCTCCTTCTTTTACATCCCATACTCCTCCTCCTCCTTCTTTTACACCCCATACTCCTCCTTCTCCTTCTTTTACACCCCATACTCCTCCTCCTCCTTCTTTTACACCCCATACTCCTCCTTCTCCTTCTTTTACACCCCATACTCCTCCTCCTCCTTCTTTTACACCCCATACTCCTCCTCCTCCTTCTTTTACATCCCATACTCCTCTCTCCTCCTTCTTTTACACCCCATACTCCTCCTCCTCCTTCTTTTACACCCCATACTCCTCCCTCCTCCTTCTTTTACACCCCATACTCCTCCTCCTTCTTTTACACCCCATACTCCTCCTCCTTCTTTTACACCCCATACTCCTCCTCCTCCTTCTTTTACATCCCATACTCACTCTTCCTCCTCCTTCTTTTACACCCCATACTCCTCCTCCTCCTTCTTTTACACCCCATACTCCTCCTCCTCCTTCTTTTACACCCCATACTCCTCCTCCTCCTTCTTTTACATCCCATACTCCTCCTCCTCCTTCCATTTTCTCTTCCTCCTCCAATTGCTGCCGCCTTTGGTTCCTAAGAGCGGGACACATGTGGTGATAATTTTGTTTTATTATGTGTTTTGCAGGTGATAAGTTGGATCCGCAATGGCGAGGCGGTGCTGGCGGGGAGCTTCACCATTCCCTCCTCCCTGGCCGAGTCCCACGCACTGTCCCATGAACACGAACAGTTCCAGGTGAGTTCTTTTGTGTTCATGTAGGAGTTTGGCTTTAGTATATAGGTTTACTTTACTTATAGGTTTAATTGATGTAGGTTTTTTATTTATTCATGTAGGAGTATTTTGTATGTAGGAGTATTTTGCTTTAGTATTTAGTCTATTTATTCATGTAGGAGTTTTGCTTCAGTATTGAGACAGTAAGTATGACAACCAAAAGAAAACATCAAAGTTGGTTGTCCTAGGGCAGTGTTTGTAAGGCTATTCTTTGTGTCAGTAATGATTTGCCAAAGGCTTCACATATTCATCTTAGACGAATTTGTCTCCATTTTAAGAAAAACATTTGCTTCCTTATGGATCAGAAGCTTCACAGCAAAGAAATCTATAATAATATAAGCGAAAGTGCGTCTGTCTGTGTGTCCGCGATAGGTGCCGCCCCCAGTGGCGCAATCCCATTATATGGCACATATTTGGAACCAGGTCGACGAGGGGAAGGTTTTAACCCCACTTTGGGGATGATCCAATAACTTTTTTTATTTAAAAAAAATGTTTAGCAGCCTATTAGCGAGAATTGTGAAAAAAAAATGTGGGTTGCGAGAATTGAGGAAACCTTGATGTAGGGTGATGGGTAATGGGTGAGTGAATGGGTGGGGTGATGAGTAATGGGTGTGGGGTGATGGGTGAGTGAATGGGTTGGGGGTGATGGGTGAGGGAATAGGTGGGGGGTGATGGGTAATGGGTGAGTGAATGGGTGTGTGGTGATGGGTAATGGGTGAGTGAATGGATGGGGGGTGATGGGTAATGGGTGAGTGAATGGGTGTGTGGTGATGGGTAAGGGTGAGTGAATGGGTGGGGGGTGATGGGTAATGGGTGAGTGAATGGGTGTGTGGTGATGGGTAAGGCGTTAATACATACATTTCTACATTCATGATTTCAGGAAAGTTAGAAGGGGCTATCTGGAGAGTCTGTTTTGGTGGGCCGAAGGCCCACCAATAGCCCTCCGCAGGAGCTAGCCAAAAAGTCTGCCCGGAGGCGGCTTTGCGGCTAGTATAACATAATTATGAATTTCACCAGATATTTTAGGTTTCATGTCAGAATAGCTTTTGCTGGAAGGTTTGCATGACATTGTTCTTCATTATTCCCACAGGTTGCAATAGAAAAGTCCCACAGAATAGCTATTGCTGGAAGGTTTCATCATACTGTCCCCATTATTCCCACAGGTTGCAATAGAAAAGTCCCACAGAATAGCTATTGCTGAAGGTTAATCATATTTTTTCAAGAGTCAATGTAAGAGTCATAAGGTCAATCATATGTTAATTTATAGTCTTCATTATTCCCACAGGTTGCGATAGAAAAGACTCATTCGGCTGTGGTTCAGATCCGCCAAAGGTCGTCGGCCCTGCTGATGGGGAAGCACTACAGTCCCGAGCAGGTGATGGAGACAGAGACCAACGTCACCAAGCGATGGGAGAAGCTGGTCACTTGTGCAGAGGACAGGTAAACATTGCCTTCCTTCTTTCCCTCCTTCTCTCCTTCCTTCCACTCTTTGTTCCTTCCTTCCTTCCCTCCTTTCCCCCTTTCCTCCTTCCCTCCTTCCCCTCTTTCTTCCTTCCTTCCTTCCTTCCTTCCTTCCTTCCTTCCTTCCTTCCTTCCTTCCTTCCTTCCTTCCTTCCTTCCCTCCCCTCTTCCTTCCTTCCCTCCTTCCCCTCTTCCTTCCTTCCTTCCTTCCTTCCCTCCCCTCTTCCTTCCTTCCCTCCTTCCTTCCTTCACTCCCATCCCTATTATTGCATTGATTTGTCATTGATAGTGTTGGATATTTATAGATACACATTAGAGGGCTTTAAGGGAGGCGTGGAGAAAAGGCCAACATGTAGGGATGCCAAAATTATGGTTTCAGTCATTATTGTTAGATTTTGTAAGATGTGAGATGTTGTTATTGAGTGCAGGGTTCAAAGAGAGATGGGGTGATGGTTGTGAAGTGGTGATGGGGTGATGGGGTGATGAGGTGAAGTGGTGATGGGGTGATGTTGTGAAGTGGTGATGGGGTGATGGGGTGAAGTGGTGATGGGGTGATGGGGTGATGGGGTGATGGGGTGATGGGGTGAAGTGGTGATGGGGTGAAGTGATGAGTCAAGATGAGAAAATATTGGATCAGAGAGAGATACAAAAATATGTAGACAGAGATTGGTAAAAAAAATGATAAACATGCTGTGAATTATGTTGACTGTGTTGCTGTGACTATAAGACCAGCAGTAAGGCTCCATAGATTCTTATAATTATGGATGCTAATACTCTTTCATCCCTGTTGTTCTATGTGTGGATGATAATACATGGCCTTGTGTTTGGCAGATACAAGCTGGTTCTTACTCTTTTATCCCTGTTCTTCTATGTGTGGATGATAATACAAGGCCTTGTGTTTGGCAGATACAAGCTGGTTCTTACTCTTTTATCCCTGTTCTTCTATGTGTGGATGATAATACAAGGCCTTGTGTTTGGCAGGTACAAGCTGGTTCAGGCGTCCATCACCTTCTACAAGACGGCGGAGCAGGTGTGCTCGGTGCTGGAGAGTCTGGAGCGCGACTACCGCCGGGACGAGGACTGGTGCCAGAAGGAGGTGGCCGGCCAGGGCACTGCTGTGTCTAGTCAGGGGGATACACAGCAGTCGCAGCAGCAGAACAAGGCGGACCCGCAGCAGAAAACAGACCAGCAGCAGTCTCAAGGTCAGGGCGTACAGGCGGGGTCAGACCGGGCCGCCTCCATCTCCCTGCTGATCAACAAACACCAGGAGCAGAAGGAGGGATTCCTGAAGGCGTGCACGCTGGCCAGGCGCACCGCCGAGACCTTCCTCAAGTACTCCAACCGCTCCCAGAACTACTACAGCATGAAGGGTGACCTTGGCTCCCGGGCTCCAGAAGTCAAGGTGAGAGGCATCCTGGACAACCTGATGGCCCAGGAAAACAAGGTCTTGGAAAACTGGACGCAGAAGAAAAAGAAGCTAGACCAGTGTCAGCAGTTTGTGTTGTTTGAGGGATCGGCCAAGCAAGCCCTGGACTGGATCATGGAGACGGGGGAGCAGTACCTGTCCACCCACACCAAGCTGGGGGAGTCCCGGGAGGAGACGGAGCGCCTGTTGAGGGAGCACAACGAGTTCAAGGGCACGGCCAAGGACACCAGGGAGAGGGTGAAGCTGCTGCTGCTGCTGGCGGACTCCCTGGTGGAGAAAGGTCACGCCCACGCCACTGCCATCAAGGACTGGGTGGCCAGGGTGGACAAGGCCTACAAGAACTTCTCTGGCCGCATGGACCGTTACCGCATGCAGCTGGAGAGTCGGCTGGGCATCCAGAGCGAGGACAGCAAGGCGTCGCTCTCCCTGGACCGCCACAGCGACCCCTCCCTGGAGAACAAGGTCGGCGCCGTGGTCAGCGTGGCTCAGGTGGCCAACAAGGAGATCTCGGAGGAGAGGCGTAAGTCTGCCCGCAAGAAGGAGCTGATCATGCGGGAGCTGCTGAACACTGAGCGTGTGTACGTGAAGGACCTGGAGGTGTGCATCATGACCTACCTGCACGAGACCCGCCTGCCCACCACCCCGCCCGCCCTGCAGGGCAAGGACGTCATCATCTTCTGCAACATGGAAGAGATCCTGCAGTTCCACAAGAACACATTCCTACAGGAGATCGAGAAGTACCAGTGTATGCCCGAGGACGTGGGTCACTGTTTTGTCACGTGGGCCGCCAAGTTTGACGTGTACGTCAAGTACTGCAAGGGTCAGCCGGAGTCCAACCGCCTCCTGGTGAGTCAGGCGGGCACTTACTACGAGGAGGTTCAGCGCAAGCACGGCGTGGAGCACCCCATCCCGGCCTACCTCATCAAGCCTGTGCAGCGCATCACCAAGTACCAGCTGCTCCTCAAGGAACTCCTGTCCTGCTGTGAGGACGAGAACCAGGGGGAGATCAAGGATGGCCTGGAGGTGATGCAGAATGTGCCCAAGAAGGCCAACGACGCCCTCCACCTCTCCATGCTGGACGGCTGTGACATTCCCTCGGACTCCCTCGGCGAAGTCATCCTGCAGGACACCTTCCAGGTGTGTGTGTGTGTGTGTGTGTGTGTGTGTGTGTGTGTGTGTGTGTGTGTGTGTGTGTGTGTGTGTGTGTGTGTTATTCACCCACTGTCTTGTACACGCGAGTCAGACTTGCGATCGCCAGTGTCACAGCAAATATCTCAATTATTTGCATTCTGAATTGATTTTACTATAGCTCACAAGATAGGTCTTTTCAAGCTCTATCTTGACTGCAAATTTAAATGATGAACGCCAACAATAGAATGGGAAGCGTATCATTGACCGTCTCATCAGACATTAGGGGAAAATCTGATGTTAAACGGCAAGATGATGATGATGACGATGAATGCTGCTGTCTAGTGTTATAGCTTATCAGTGATGCTCAGATGACTCAAACTATCCCCTTATGCTGCAGGTTTGGGACCCACGCCAGCTGATCAGGAAGGTGCGTGACCGCCACATCTTCCTGTTTGACCTCTACCTGGTGTTCTGCAAGGAAGTGCGCGACCCCAGCGGCAACAAGACCAAGTACGCACACAAGCACCGCCTGGTCACCTCAGAGCTGGGCGTCACCGAGCACATCGAAGGCGACGAGTGTAAATTTGCTGTGTGGACGGCGAGGACGGGAGTCAGCGATGGCAAGGTGAGGATTTTTTTTTTTTATATATATATTTTTTTTCAGTGATGATAACCACTGATGATAACAGTGATGATGACCACATAACACTCCTCTAAGATAACCACATCACATAACCACATAACACTCCTCTAAGATAACCACATCACATAACCACATAACACTCCTCTAAGATAACCACATCACATAACCACATAACACTCCTCTAAGATAACCACATCACATAACCACATAACACTCCTCTAAGATAACCACATCACATAACCACATCACATAACCACATAACATAACCACATCACATAACCACATAACATAACCACATAACACTCCTCTAAGATAACCACATCACATAACCACATCACATAACCACATAACACTCCTCTAAGATAACCACATCACATAACCACATAACATAACCACATAACATAACCACATAACATAACCACATAACACTCCTCTAAGATAACCACATCACATAACCACATCACATAACCACATGACATAACCACATAACATAACCACATAACACTCCTCTAACATAACCACATGACATAACCACATAACATAACCACATAACACTCCTCTAACATAACCACATGACATAACCACATAACATAACCACATAACACTCCTCTAACATAACCACATAACATAACCACATAACATACCACTAAACACTCACTAACATAACCACATACACTCAACAACCACATAACATAACCGCATAACACTCCTCTAAGATAACCACATAACATAACCACATCACATAACCACATAACACTCCTCTAACATAACCACATCACATAACCACATAACACTCCTCTAACATAACCACATAACATAACCACATAACACTCCTCTAACATAACCACATAACATAACCGCATAACACTCCTCTAAGATAACCACAGCATGTAACCAAGACTATGCATATCCTGCCATTACCACAACCCCTGTCTCCCCCTGCACAGATGATCCTGCGCGCCAACACCCTGGAGAGCAAGCAGACGTGGGTGAGGAAGCTGCGCGAGGTGATACAGGAGACCTACCTCAGCTCTGCCCTGCCTCTCTCCATGGTGAAGTCCCCGCCAAGACCCCAAGGCAAACCGTACCAGCAGGTGAGTGTGTGTGTGTGTGTGTGTGTGTGTGTGTGTGTGTGTGTGTGTGTGTGTGTGTGTGTGTGTGTGTGTGTGTGTGTGTGTGTGTGTGTGTACCTGTGTGTGTGTACCTGTGTGTGTGTGTGTATGTATGTGACCGTACCAGCAGGTGAGTCCGGTGCTATCCTCATCCAACTATCTATCTATCATTTCTACAATTTCTATCCAATTAAGTGACTGGCTGAAGAAATTTGTGTTCATAAGGAAGGTTTTTTTTGTGTCGTGTGGGTGAGTGAGTAAGTCGTGAAGTAAGTAAGGAGGTGGGTAAGTGAGTCAGTTTGTGAGTAGTACGTAAGTAAGGGGGTCGGTTATTCTTTCGAGGTACAGTAAAACCTCTCGTATTCGGACACTCATTATTCGGACTTTGACATTATTCGGACCTCCTTTTTTATTTTTTTTTTTTTAAAATTTTGTATAGGGGTTGAAATTTCCTAGCTACATATTCACCTATAATTTTTTTTGTCAAATGTCATATCTTTTGAACCAAGTATACAAAATGTCATATCTTTTGAACCAAGTATACAAAATGTCATATCTTTTGAACCAAGCATACAAAATGTCATATCTTTTGAACCAAGTATACAAAATGTCATATCTTTTGAACCAAGCATACAAAATGTCATATCTTTTGAACCAAGCATACAAAATGTCATATCTTTTGAACCAAGTATACAAAATGTCATATCTTTTGAACCAAGCATACAAAATGTCATATCTTTTGAACCAAGCATACAAAATGTCATATCTTTTGAACCAAGCATACAAAATGTCATATCTTTTGAACCAAGTATACAAAATGTCATATCTTTTGAACCAAGTATACAAAATGTCATATCTTTTGAACCAAGTATACAAAATGTCATATCTTTTGAACCAAGCATACAAAATGTCATATCTTTTGAACCAAGCATACAAAATGTCATATCTTTTGAACCAAGTATACAAAATGTCATATCTTTTGAACCAAGTATACAAAATGTCATATCTTTTGAACCAAGCATACAAAATGATGAATTCTCCTTTTTGTATGCTTGGTTCAAAAGATATGACATTTTGAACATTGAAACATTTTGAAGCCATTTTCTTAGTTTTTTATTGATGGCGCTTATCGACTTTCTGAAATCAGCGCCTCATATATAGATGACTGTAATATCCCTGCTCTTATGTTCACTCCTACAGCTGCCTTGTTATGGGTATTCATGCATCTCATACTATCATGCTGTTTGTTATCTATAATGTACAGTAAAACCTCTCATATTCGGACTAATTGGGTCAAGGAGTGGTCCGAGTAATGCAAGGATCCGAATAATGGGGGGATTATATATGGGGGGGCTATGTAAAGAAAAAAAAAAAAAAAAAAAAATCAATCTAGGTGTATATATAGCTAGGAAATTTCGACCCCTAAAAAGAAAAAGAAAAAAGAAAAAAAAAATCAATCTTAGGTGTATATATAGCTAGGAAATTTCGACCCCTAAAAAAAGAAAAAAGAAAAAGAAAAAAAAATCAATCTAGGTGTATATATAGCTAGGAAATTTCGACCCCTAAAAAAAAAAAAAGGTCCGAATAATGTCAAAGTCCGAATAATGAGTGTCCGAATACGAGAGGTTTTACTGTACTTGAAGTGACACCATTTCCATAGTATCAGTTCCTTATACTTTACAATTATAACTTTCACTAGATTCACTTTCATTTACACATGATTTTAAACACAATTAATATCAACTAACGTACACTTGACCCCTTGAGACCCAGAACGTAATTTCCATCGTAATTTAGCTACCATTGTGAGGGATCCTGAGGAGACGTCCTTATCGTAGGCTTGGGGACGAGGGATAGTAGTAGTAGTTTATTGACAAAGTTTTTACAGAATTTTTAACGTCATAACAAAAAAACAAAAATATGATACACTTTGTCCAAGTAAAAATAACACTACTAAATGCATTAACAAGAAAAGAGGGCGCTATTTCTATACTAAATCTAAACTATCTAAAAGAAAACACAAAGAATGACAATATTATTAACATCCTAACAAATAAAACACAGCAAAACGGCTCCAAAAAATCACTCAATAATTATATCACTATGTAACATATTATGAACATATTTACACAACCAAATAGTACACCGAAGTCAATGTAGTTCCTTGAATACAGTGCACTTAAGAGAGAGTACAAAGGTTACGTGAGGGAGTGTTTACAAGCTTATGGCCCGAGGCGAACAAAATTGGCGAGTGGAGGGGTTGGCAGGGAGAAAACTGAGCATTGGTGGAGGGGTTGGAGGCATACATCATGACCTGTTTAGTATCCTTGTCAACTACGTATTTTGGTATATTCAGTTACTTTTCACAATTCTATGGCTAACAATAGACAATTTTTTATAGCAAAGAAAGATCTGGGCGTGAAGGGGTTCATTTATTTTCTAAGGCTCTTTCACTTGATGATCTATTATTTCCAGCGTTAGTACTTATCCGTGCATATATTTCCATCCTTAATGTGTCAAGAACAGTGTAGTGATCGTGTCGTTGGAGCATGTCGCATTATGACGTAGTTTTGAATGACACTCTCCTCTTTAATGTCCTTTCCCGGGCGACATATTCCGCTATGTGTCGTGATAATCCACATATGTATTGACATAGGCACTACAAAAACAACACTTTATACATAGGATTATATAGAAGTCATCATTTCATAATATATATTTTTTTGCATTGGGATTTATTGCTTAACTTTTATCACAGTTTGACAGTATTTTATTTTTATTTTTAGTATTCAAACGTTGTATTTGTCAACCTGCCGTAGGTGTCTGTGTGTGTGTGTAGGTGTGTGTGTGTGTGTGGGTGTGTGTGGGTATGTATGTGTGTGTGCATGTGTATGTATTCATCTAGTTGTATTTTTTTTTGTGTGATTTTTTTTTGTGTGTGGATGTGTGTGTGTGTGGGACTTGTGTGTGTGTGTGTGTGTGTGTGTGAGTATGTGTGTGTGTGTGTGTGAGTGTGGGTGTGTGTACCTGTGTGTGTGTATGTATTTGTGTGTGTGTGTGCGTGCGTGGGTGCGTGTGTGTGTGGGTGTTCGTGTGTGGGAAGGGAGCTTTGTGTTTCAAGGGAATCTCTTTGTAACGAGTGAATGTATTTTCAGTGCCATTCTTGGGTAACAGGCTTGTCTGTATCCTCTGGGACTTGCATTCTATACTAGTCTTGCATAATGGAGCTGAATTGCCTGTCTTTTATTATTGTGGCTCCAGGTAGACTATTGTCTTACTAGTGTCTCCTTCTACTGTTAGAACATGAATGGGAGTCTTCATCATGAGGGTGTTATGTTTATTTAGTGTCCCTGCCTTCCTCTATGTTACCCTACTTACCTTACTTACCTTACCTTGCCTTACCTACCTTACCTAACCTTACCTTACTTGCCTTGCCTTGCCTTGCCTTGCCTTGCCTAACCTTACCTTACCTTACCTTACCTTACCTAACCTTACCTTACCTTACCTAACCTTACCTTACCTTACCCTACTTACCTAACCTTACCTTACCTTACCTTACCTAACCTAACCTTACCTTACCTAACCTTACCTTACCTTACCTTACCTTACCTTACCTTACCTAACCTTACCTTACCTTACCCTACTTACCTAACCTTACCTTACCTTACCTTACCTTACCTAACCTTACCTTACCTTACCTTACCTTACCTTACCTTACCTTCCTCCTATTATTGTGGCCCCAGTTAGTATATTGTCTTCTTTAATAGTTATAAAATCAATGGGAGTTTCGAGTTATGTTTTCTGCCTTCAAATTGATGGTTATTTGAATGGGATCAGATTTTGAAGGCGAAAGAAGCTATAAAAGATAGGTTGAATATTTTAAAGACTGATAAATGTGGAAAACTAAGAAGTGTGTGTGTGTGCGTGTGTGAGTGTTGTGTGTGTGTGTGTTGCGTGTGTGTGTGTGTAAATGGAAGGAGGTTAAATATAGTATTGTTAGTTTGTAAGATGTGGAATGATTATGCATGTATTAACAGATTCTTGCTTCAATCTTACAAGTTTGAGATGATTTAGGTAACGAATTAAGAGAGAGAGAGAGAGAGAGAGAGAGAGAGAGAGAGAGAGAGAGAGAGAGAGAGAGAGAGAGAGAGAGAGAGAGAGAGAGAGAGAGAGAGAGAACATATATTGAACTTACCCAATAATACAAAGTTCTCTTCTCCTCATCCTTCACAGAGACTTGGAGGAATCTATAGACGAGAGTGCTGACCGTAACTCTCTGGCCTCCTTACTCCTCCTCCAACACAGACTCCGACAAAGTAAGTACTCCATCATGACTCCCTACACACTCCACACCTGTTTACACTCCACACCTGTTTACACTCCACACCTGTTTACACTCCACACCTCACTCCACACTTGTTTACACTCCACACCTGTTTACACTCCACACTTGTTTACACTCCACACCTCACTCCACACCTGTTTACACTCCACACCTGTTTACACTCCACACTTGTTTACACTCCACACTTGTTTACACTCCACACCTGTTTACACTCTTGTTTACACTCCACACCTGTTTACACTCCACACCTGTTTACACTCACCTTGTTTACACTCCACACCTGTTTACACTCTTGTTTACACTCCACACCTGTTTACACTCCACACCTCACTCCACACCTGTTTACACTCCACACTTGTTTACACTCCACACCTGTTTACACTCCACACTTGTTTACACTCCACACCTGTTTACACTACATACTTGTTTACACTTCACGCCTGTTTACACTTCACACTTGTTTACACTCCACACCTGTTTACACTACACACTTGTTTACACTACACACCTGTTTACACTCCACACTTGTTTACACTCCACACTTGTTTACACTCCACACCTGTTTACACTCCACACTTGTTTACACTCCACACTTGTTTACACTCCACACCTGTTTACACTCCACACCTGCTTACACTCCACACCTGTTTACACTCCACACCTGTTTACACTGCCATTGTTTACCCACGGGCCGAGACACTGTTTACATATCCATTGTTTACCCTCAACAGTACAGACCACACTTGTTTACATATCCATTGTTTACTCTCAACAGTACAGACTCCACCTGTTTACACTTCCATTGTTTACATAGACATTGTTTACATATCCATTGTTTACCCTCAACAGTGCACTCCACACTTGTTTACATGTCCATTGTTTACATGTCCATTGTTTAGCCTCGACGCACTGTTTGCCTTGAAGCTGTGTAGTCTTGGCCATTGTTATGATACACAGAAGTTGCTGCAAACAAGGATTCTTCAAGCGGATCAAATGTATTGTGTTATACTTTCAAAGGATTTATAGTTGTGGTTAACATAAAAACATCAGAAAATAAGGAAGCTACAAGAGGCTGTGAGACCTACACGTGGTAGTTCCTGTTACTTAACACTACCTACATCCACCTTTCATCCCCATCCATGAAATTATCTAGCCTCCTTTTAAAACTCCCTAATGACTCTGCACTAACTACCTGACGACTGAGTCCATTCCAATCATTTACCACCCTATAAGAAGGTAGAGGTTTAGAGGTAACATAAGAACATAAGAAGAACATAAGACAAAGGTGATATGTAAGGTTAGGGTTGCTGGATATCACAGGTGTAACGCTTCGTGAATGTGTCCTGTGTTGTGACGGAGGAGCTATATATAGTGTTTAGAATGTGTTCTAGGTAGCTGGGTTATAGAGGGACGGGCCTGACTAGGTGGTGATAATAGCAGTAGTAGTAGTGATGGAGGTTAGGAAGGTAGTGGGGGTCCTGAGAGAGAGAGAGAGAGAGAGAGAGAGAGAGAGAGAGAGAGAGAGGAGAGAGAGAGAGAGAGAGAGAAGAGAAGAGAAGAGAAGAGAAGAGAAGAGAAGAGAAGAGAAGAGAAGAGAAGAGAAGAGAAGAGAAGAAGAGAAGAGAAGAGAAGAGAAGAGAAGAGAAGAGAGAGAGAGAGAGAGAGAGAGAGAGGAGAGAGAGAGAGAGAGAGAGAGAGAGAGAGAGAGAGAGAGAGAGAGAGAGAGAGAGAGAGAGAGAGAGCTACTGGCGGGGCATTGAGCAGGGCAAAGTAACTATATATAGGTATAGTTACTTTGGTAGAGGGGAAAGGTAATCTAGTATGAGAGGGTCGAGTTGAGGGGAAAAGGGCGTCAGTGAGGCATAGAGTGAGGGGGGCGGCTGGAGGTGGAGGGGGGAAACAGTAGGTTGGAGAGAAGGGGTGGAGGGGTTGGATGAAGGTGGAGGAGGAGGAGGAGGGGTTGGAAGGAAGGAAACAGGAGGCTGGAGGGGTTGGAAGGGAGAAAACTGAGCATTGGTGGGGGGGTTGGAGGCAAGGTGGAGGGGTTGGAGGCAAGGTGGAGGGGTGGAGGCAAGGTGGAGGGTTGAAGGCAAGGTGGAGGGTTTGGAGGCAAGGTGGAGGGTTTGGAGGCAAGGTGGAGGGGTAGGAGGGAAGGAGGAGGTTTGAAGGGATTGGAGAGAAGGTGGATGGGTTGGAGAGAAGGGTCGGAGTAAGGTCGAGGAGAGGACGCAAGAGGTGTGGGTCGGTGTGGCCTCGCTGAAGGATGGCCTCGCTCAGCCTCAGTGTCGGGAGCGCCGCGCCACCGCTCGCTCCCAGGCCCCGGTGCCGTCCAGCGTGAGTCCCGCGGCCAGTCGACGAACGCGTTGTGTCACACTCGCTCCGTCCCGTCGGCGCTCCGTTTGCGACCCACCGGCGAGTAGTGAGAGTGAGAGCCTCGCCGTGGGTTCCTCAGATGACTTGGTGTATCTTGTTCTGCCGGTGAAGTTGAGGGAAACGCAACTCAGCACTCAGCAAGCACAGAGAGTTGCGCTAATTTCTCGGTCTGTAGCACAAAGCAGAAGCGCGAAAAATGGATGGTCTTGAAACGCTGAAAAGTCTGGGCTTCTGGGTCAGCAACAACCACTGAGTACTCGCAGGGACATCCACCGGGCACTTAACGCTATCCACGGGGAGGTCTCGCAACGCTGTGTAATCGGCGGTCAGGGGGGGGGGGGTGATTAGGGGCAATTTGTCAGAAGCGGGTTTGTGTTATAACTTGCTCAAGGGATTTGGGTGTATGTGTGGCTGTATCTTGTAGTGTATTGACCTAGTTGTATTGACCTAGTTGTATTTACCTAGTTGTGTTTGACGGGGCCTGAGCTACATTCGTGTGGTCCCGTCTCCGTATCTATGTTCATCCAGTCTTTCTTTCAAACTGTGGTAGACTGTGAGTGGTAGATTGCTGTGGTACTGGTGTTATTTAGTGTGGCGTTGTGTGGTGTCTACGTTGTGGTGTTTGCGTCGCGATAGCTGCGTTGATGGGTTTTGTGTGTGTGTGGTGTGGTGTGTTGTGGTGTGTGTGTGGCGTGATGTGTGGTGTGTGAGAGGGAGTGATGTGGTGGTGTCTGGTGTGTGGTAGGGAGGGATGTGGTGTGTGGTAGGGAGGGATGTGGTGTGTGGTAGGGAGGGATGTGGTGTGTGGTAGGGAGGGATGTGGTGTGTGGTAGGGAGGGATGTGGTGTGTGGTAGGGAGGGATGTGGTGTGCGGTAGGGAGGGATGTGGTGTGTGGTAGGGAGGGATGTGGTGTGTGGTAGGGAGGGATGTGGGTGGCTGTGGTATGGTGTGGTTTCAATATAATATGAGGATCTGTAGTTACTCTGGCGGCATTACGAAAAAACATCAAAGTTATAGATTTTTCAGTCAATAGGACAAATAGTGGTAGCCATAATAATAGTAATAATAATAATGATAGGTACTAGAAATAGGCCTTAGTAATAGAATAGTAATAGGTCTTGGGATAGAGAAAGTAATGATAACCGCAACGAAAGTAAAGGAAATGGGTAGGAAACAGCGGTAGGAGAGATGTTGAAATTTCACTGAAGGGTAGCAATAAAAGTCTCATTTAAATTTGCTAACTAATATGAACAAAGGCACTGACGAACAAACGAACGACAGTACATATTAATCAGTGTAAAGGTTTATGTGAAGGGAAGAGGAGGAGGAGGAGGAGGAGGAGGAGGAGGAGGAGGAGGAGGAGGAGGAGGAGGAGGAGGAGGAGGAGGAGGAGGAGGAGGAGGAGGAGGAGGAGGAGGAGGAGGAGAAGAAGGAGGAGGAGGAGGAGGAGGAGAAGGACAAGGAGGAGGAGGAGGAGGAGGAGGAGGAGGAGGAGGAGGAGGAGGAATGGTGAAAATTATGAAGAAAGGTAGTAGTAGTAGTAGTAGTAGTAGTAGTAGTAGTAGTAGTAGTAGTAGCAGTAGCAGCAGTAGTAGTAGTAGTAGTAGTGGTGATGGTAGTGGCTAAGTTGCGATAGTATACCGGTCCATACAGGTTAGGAGCAGTGTTAGTAGTGGTGGTAGTAGCAGTAGTAGTGGTAGTGGTGCAGGGGAGATGGTGGTGATAGTGGTAGTAGTAGTAGTAGTGGTGGTATTGGAAAAGGGGAGATGGTGGTGATAGTGGTAGTAGTAGTGATGGTGGTTGGTAGCTTGGTGATGATGATGGTTGTGATGGTAGTGGTGGTGGCAGGGGTCGGGAAGGAGGATAGTGGTGAGGTGGTTGTGGTGATTGTGGTGAAAACAGAATAAAACTTAAGATATGTAATGGTGATGGTGGTCGTGGGGATAAATCTCTCTCTCTCTCTCTCTCTCTCTCTCTCTCTCTCTCTCTCTCTCTCTCTCTCTCTCTCTCTCTCTCTCTCTCTCTCTCTCGTGAAGGAGGATAGTGGTGAGGTGGTTGTGGTGATTGTGGTGAAAACAGAATAAAACGTGAGATAAGTAATGGTGATGGTGGTCGTGGGGATAAATCTCTCTCTCTCTCTCTCTCTCTCTCTCTCTCTCTCTCTCTCTCTCTCTCTCTCTCTCTCTCTTCCTTCCTGTTCGTCTTCCATTCCTATCTTCATTCCTCTCCCTTCACACTCTCTTCCTTGATTTCTTTCCTCCCCTCCCCTCCCTCCCTTTCCTTCCTCTCTCCCCTTCCTTCTTCCTTTCTTACATCCTTTCCTTCCTCCCTCCTTCCCTCCCCTCCTTCCCTCCTTTCCCTCCTTCCCTCCATCGCTTCCCTCCATCTTACTAAAGCAAGTCAAATGCCCCTCAGGGATTTTAGTGTTGACAGTGCTTTGTGTCTCCTTCTAACCTTTCCTCCTTCCTTTCCTTCCTTCCTTCCCTTCCTTCCTTCCTTCCTCTTTCCTTCCTTCCTTCCTTCCTTCCTTCCTTCCTTCTTTCCTTCCTTCCTTCCTCTTTCCTTCCTTCCTTCCTTCCTTCCTTCCTTCCTTCCTTCAATTCTTCCATTCTTCCTTCCCTTCATTCCTTTCTTCCTTCCTTACTTCCTTCCCTACCGCCTTCCTTCCTTTCTTCCTTCCTTCCTTACCGCCTTCCTTCCTTTTTTCCTTTAATTTTTTTTACTTACATAAATTCTAAATGGAGACGTTTAAGATTTCTTCCTTCCTTCCTTCCTTACCACCTTCCTTCCTTTCTTCCTCTTTAATTTTTATTTCTTTTTTTTATTCACAATTACATAAACACTAGATTGAGACATTTAAGACTCCTTCCTTCCTTCCTTCCTTCCTTCCTTCCTTCCTTCCTTCCTTATCGCCATCATTTTTTCCTTTTTAATTTTTGTTTCATTATTTATTTAATTTAAACTGACATAATTATATAGATGGAAACAGTTACCACATTATGTTCTCTCTCTCTCTCTCTCTCTCTCTCTCTCTCTCTCTCTCTCTCTCTCTCTCTCTCTCTCTCTCTCTCTCTCTCTCTCTCTCTCTCTCTCTCTCTCTCTCTCTCTCTCTCTCTAAAAGGGACAAAAAATAGAAAAAATAGAACTAATTAACGTGATATTGGCAATTTTCTTCAGCCATTTACTTAAAAAAATCTTGAAGGTGTTGTGTCTTCCCTTTCCGCCTTTAAAACTGCTACTACTACTACTACTACTACTACTACTACTACTACTACTACTACTACTACTACTACTACTACTACTACTACTACTACTACTACTACTACTACATACTTAAATATGCCAAAAAAAACTGGTCAATCGATGGAACAAATTACCAAAAATATAAAAACCCTAGACTTACTACTACTACCTACTACTACTACTACTACTACTACTACTACTACTACTACTACTACTACTACTACTACTACTACTACTACTACTACTACTACATACTTAAATATATACCAAAAAAACTGGTCAATCGATGGAACAAATTACCAAAAATATAAAAAAAACCTAGACTTACTACTACTACTACTACTACTACTACTACTACTACTACTACTACTACTACTACTACTACTACTACTACTACTACTACATACTTAAATATGCCCCAAAAAAACTGGTCAATCGATGGAACAAATTACCAAAAATATAAAAAACCTAGACTTACTACTACTACTATTACTACTACTACTACTACTACTACTACTACTACTACTACTACTACTACTACTACTACTACTACTACGTCTTTAACAGTACTTCACGTGAGCCAAACAAAGTCTTTTTCTATTTAATCTCACCCATGTATCTGTCTATTCATGTAAGCGTCCATTCATATCTCTCTCTCTCTCTCTCTCTCTCTCTCTCTCTCTCTCTCTCCTCTCTCTCTCTCTCTCTCTCTCTCTCTCTCTCTCTCTCTCTCTCTCTCTCCATCACCCATCCATTTGTTTATTTATTCGTTCATCCATCAGAACATTTATGGATTTCCGTATATACTATCTGCTATTTGGGAAAGAGGAGGAAGCGAACGGAGGAAGAGGAGGAGGCGAGAAAGAGGAAGAGGAGGAGGCGAGAAAGAAGAAGAGGTAGGAAAGAAGGAAGAAGAAGAAGGGGAGGGAAGAGGGAGGAACAGGATTGGAGAGAGGACGAGAACGAGGGGAGAGAGAGGAAAAATATATCAGGAAGAAGAGTGAGAGGAAAAAGAGGGGAAAATAAAGGAGGAAGAAGAGGAGGGAGGAGAGAGAAGGGAGAAGAGAGGATAAAGAAGAGAAGAAGAGGGGAAAAATATATAAGGAAGAAGAGGAGGGAGGAGTAAGAGGGGAGAAGGGAGGAAGAAGAAGAGCAGGAGAGGGGAAAAATTTAAGAGGAGGAAGAGTGAGAGGAGAAATTAGAGGGAGGAAAAAAATGGAGGGAGGAAAAATACAAGAGGAAGAGGAGGAGGAGGGAAAAGAAGAGGAAGGGAGAGGAAAAATTCAAGAGGAAGAAGAGGAGGAAGGGAAAAGAGGGGAGAAGAGAAGGAAAAAGAAGAGGAAGGGAGAGGAGAAATTCAAGAGGAAGAAGAGAAGGAAGGGAAAAGAGGGGAGAAGAGAGGGAAAAAGAAGAAGATAAGAGGAGGAAGAGAAAAGAGGGGAGAAGAGAGGGGAAAAGAAGAGGAAGGGAGAGGAGAAATTCAAGAGGAAGAAGAGGAGGAAGGGAAAAGAGGGGAGAAGAGAGGTAAAAATAATAAGAAGGAGGAAGATATGAGAGGAGGAAGAGAAAAGAGGGGAGAAGAGAGGGGAAAAGAAGAGGAAGGTTATAGTGCGGTTATCTCTTATTGACGTTGAAGTTCTTTGTCGTGTTTGTGTGTGTGTCATTCACCCATGGTCTTGTCCACCCGAGATTATTACCGATCTTTGGGCAATGCTGGGACCTCACACACCACACACACCCATACTCTTGCTCAAGGGGGACAGTACCGCCCGAATTTCACAGTGGAAAAATCCCCGAGAATGAGCGGGGTCGGGGATCGAACGCCGGACCACAGAATGGTGACGGGCGCCCTAACCAACTGAGCCACACGGACGGTTGTTTGTGTGTGTGTTTGTGTTTGTGTTTGTGTGTGAGTGTTTGTGTGTGTGTGTGTGAGTGGTGTGAGTGTGTGTGTGTGTGTGTGTTTGTGTGTGTGTGTGGGTGTTTGTGTGTGTTTGTGTGTGTGAGCGTTTGTGTTTGTGTTTGTGTGTTTGTGTTTGTGTGTGTGTGAGTGTTTGTGTGTGTATTTGTGTTTGTGTGTTTGTGTGTGTGTGTGTGAGTGTTTGTGTTTGTGTGTGTGAGTGTTTGTTTTTGTGTTTGTGTGTGTGTGTGAGTGTTTGTTTTTGTGTGTGTGTTTATGTGTGTGTTTGTGTTTGTGTTTGTGTGTGTTTGTGTGTGTTTGTGTGTGTGTGTGTGTGTGTGTGTTTGTGTGTGTGTTTGTGTGTGGTATCAATTGCCTTGCTCTGACCTGTCCTCACATCGGCCGGTCTCGTTTGCTACTCGTCTGTTACACGTCCCTCCCTCAGTGTCCCTTGGGTCGCCTTGCTGCTGTCTGGACGTCAGAGAGAAGAGAGAGAGAGAGAGAGAGAGAGAGAGAGAGAGAGAGAGAGAGAGCGAGCGAGGAAGAAGAGAGAGAGAAGAGAGAGAGAGAGAGAGAGAGAGAGAGAGGGGAAGAGAGAGAGAGAGCGAGAGAGAGAGAGAGAGAGAGAGATGGTTGTGTCATGTCCTGTCGTATTTCTGTCACTTCCATCTTTCTGCATCCCTCTATTGCCTCGTATCTCTCTCTCTCTCTCTCTCTCTCTCTCTCTCTCTCTCTCTCTCTCTCTCTCTCTCTCTCTCTCTTTGTCTGTCTCTCTGTTTGTCTCTATCTGTCTGTCTGTCTCGCTCTGTCTGTCTGTCTCTCTATTTATCTGTTTGTCTGTTTGTCTGTCTGTCTGTCTGTCTGTCTGTCTGTCTGTCTGTCTGTCTGTCTTTATGTGTGTGTGTGTGTGTGTGTGTGTGTGTGAGAGAGAGAGAGAGAGAGAGAGAGAGAGAGAGAGAGAGAGAGAGAGAGAGAGAGAGAGAGAGAGACCAGCGGCGCCTCATAATGGTTTCCCGAGCGTTTAATTATCACACTAATGGAGGAAGGAGGGACAATGGAGTTTTAAATTTACTATATTTTTTACCCCTCTAAGTGTTGATTGATTCAGTCGCGACCCATTTTTTCCCGAAGGAGGAATTGAATTAAAGAAGGTTTTTAGGAAGTGTGGCGGTGGTGTGTCTTCTTCAGGAGAAAACGGGATGTGGGGCGAAACAGTTTTCCCGGGGAGACTTAAGAGAAGAGACTATTTTTATTTATTTTAGACATATCCCTTTTTTGTTTATTTTTTTGCTTATGTACACTCCTTCACGCCCAGATCTTTCCTTTGCTATATAAAATCGTCTTTTGTTAGCCATAAAATTAAGAAAAGTTACTTAATATACCAAATTAGCTAGTGGACAAGAATACTAAACAGGTCATATCCATAAAATATTGCTTATATTAACTGAAAATCGTCTAATGGTACCCAAGTTACAATGGAAATTACGTAGATTTGTAGTGATGTTCGTAAAGCGTGGAAGATAAAGTTATATATCAAGATAGGGAAGATTATGAATGAAGTCATTGGATTCTTAAACCAGAGAGGATTTGTAAGGAATTCCGATGGCAAAAAAACGTGAGTTCCGTAAATCGATAGGAGAGAGAGAGAGAGAGAGAGAGAGGAGAAAAGAGCGAGAGAGAGAGAGAGAGAGAGAAGAGAGGAGAGAGGAGAAGAGAAGGAGAGAGGGGAGGAGAGAGAGAGAGAGTGATGAGAGAGAGAACTGAAACATAAATAAGAGAGAGAGAGAGTCAGTTGTTTAAATAAAAAGAAGAGAGAAGAGAGAGAGAGAGAGAGAGAGAAGGGGGGAGAGAGAGAGGAGAGAGAGAGAGAGAGAGAGAGGGGAAGAGAGAGGAGAGGAGAGAGAGAGAGAGAGAGAGAGAGAGAGAGAACTGAAACATAAATAAGAGATAACCACACTATCTCTTCCTCACTACTTCTTTTTTCCTCCCTCTCTAATTTTTGTCCTCCTCTTTCTTCTTTCTTTTTTTCCTTTCCGCTCTAATTTTTTCTCTCCTCTTCTTTTTTTTCCTCCTCTCTAATATTTGTTTCCCCTTCTTCCTCTTCTTTTTTCCTCCCTCGCTAATTTTTGTCCTCTTCTTCCTCTTCTTTTTTCCTCCCTCTCTAATTTTTGTCCTCCTCTTCTTCCTCTTCTTTTTTCCTCCCTCTAATTTTTGTCCTCTTCTTCCTCTTCTTTTTTCCTCCCTCTCTATTTTTTGTCCTCCTCTTCTTCCTCTTCTTTTTTCCTCCCTCTATTTTTTGTCCTCCTCTTCTTCCTCTTCTTTTTTCCTCCCTCTATTTTTTGTCCTCCTCTTCTTCCTCTTGTATTTTTCCTCCCTCCATTTATTTCCTCTCCTCTTTTTCCTCCCTTACCATCGGGTGCTGTCGAGGTAAAGAGAAGAGAAGAGAATAGGTCGTAAAGTCGGTCGTAAGTCGGTCGTAAGTTGAGGAAGTGGTTACGGGATCCAGTAAAGACTTAAGATTGAGTCTCGTACGGTAGAGGGTAAGGGAAGAGAAGAGAAGAGGTCGTAAGTCGGTCGTAAGTTGAGGAAGTGGTTACGGGATCGACATAAAGTTTAAAAATTGAGTCTTTTAAAGGGACGCAACTTGGGGTAAGGGGAAAAGTTTAAGAGGGGTTTTTGGTTTTCCCTTAAGTTAGGGTTAAGTTACGGCTGGGAAGTTTGGGGTTTTGTGGATTGCAGTGCTGTTAAAAAGGTCAAAGAAAAAGTTTAACCCCTCACCCCAGATTTTTCCCTTTGGGCATAAAATTGTCTTGTAGCCATAAAATTTCGAAAAATAATAATATACTACATGAGTTAGGGGCAAGGTACTAAACTGGTCATAGCTATTTAAAATTGCTTATTAAACCCAAAAAAACGTTAAAGGGACCCAAATTTCAATGGAAATTGTTCGGGCCTCAAGGGGGTTTTAAGGGAAAAACGTAGTGGTTCTTAAAAAGGTACTGCAACAAAAGGGAAGGGTTGTAATTGAAGGGTTGTGAGTGAAGGGTATCAACAAAACAACAACAACAACAACTATAACAAAAGCAACGGGACGCAAGGTAGAATAAGGGTTGTAATTATTTAAATGTTATGATTTCTAAGTATAGTTTTGGGAGGCGAATATTGAAAAAGGGCAACAACAACAACTACAACAAAAACTACAACTACAACTATAACAAAAACAAAGGGACCAAGGAGAATAAGGGGGTTTTTAATTTTTAAAGTTTTTTGATTTCAAAGTATAGTTTTGGGGGGCAATATTTAAAAAGGGCAACAAAAACAAAACAACAACAACAACAACAACAAAAAAAAACAAAAGCAAGGGACGCAAGGTTAAAAAAGGTTTTAATTTTTGAAAGTTATGATAACAAAGTTAGTTTTTTGGGGGGCGAAATTTAAAAAGGGCAAAAAACAAAAAACTACAACAAAAACTACAACTACAACTATAACAATAACAAGCAACGAGACGCAAGGTAGAATAAGGGTTGTAATTATTAAAGTTTTATGATATCAAAGTATAGTTTTGGGAGGTGAATATTGAAAAAGGGCAACTACAACAACAACAACAACAACTACAACTACAACTACAACTATAACTATAACAAAAGCAACGAGACGCAAGGTAGAATAAGGGGTATAATTATTGAAGTTTTATGATATCAAAGTATAGTTTTGGGGGGCGAATAGGAAAAAAAGGGCTACCAATACAAAAACAAAAACAACTCAAATTAAAAAAAGCAACGGGACGCAAGGTAGAATAAGGGTTGTTATTATTGAAGTTTTATGATTTCAAAGTATAGTTTTGGGAGGTGAATATTGAAAAAGGGCAACAACAACTACAACAACAACAACTACAACTACAACAACTATAACAACTATAACAAAAGCAACGGGACACAAGGTAGAATAAGGGTTGTAATTATTAAAGTTTTATGATTTCAAAGTATAGTTTTGGGAGGCGAATATTGGAAAAGGGCAACTACAACAACAACAACTACAACTACAACTACAACTATAACAAAAGCAACGGGACGCAAGGTAGATTAAGGGGTATAAATATTGAAGTTTTATGATATCAAAGTATAGTTTTTTGAGGCGAATATTGAAATGAACCTTTATGGATTGAGGGCATCCATGTAGGTGCAGTATTGATTTATTTATGGACATACAGTATTATAGTTTATTAAAGTTTTGCGAGAAGAATATTGAAATAAACCTCAGTAAATCGATGGTATGTATAGTTAGGTACAGTAATAAGGCTTTCCATTGATATATTTCGTTATCTGATAAATGAATTAGAATCATGCATAAATTAGCGTTAAATAAATAAATAAAATCATCAATCGGGTAATTTTCCCGATTGATGATGTTATTTATTTAGTTAACGCTAATTTATGCATGGTGCTAATTCATTTATCAGAAAACGAAATATATAAGTGAATAAATAACATTACATACATTACCGTTAACTAAGATAAGATTTTCATCCTATCTAGACACTTTGCAAGTACCAACTACAAGGTTATTGACTGTACAAAGTGCCGCCACGTCAGCACGAACTAGGCGGACTCGAACCCCTGACCGAATGCGCAGGGACGCTACACATTGCAAGCTCACGTCTCTACCAACCTTGCCGCCCTGACGGACTACCGTTAACTAAATAAATAACATCATCAATCGGGTAATTTTCTCGATTGGTGATGTTATTTATTTATTTAACGCTCATTTATGTATGGTTCTAATTCATTTATCAGATAACGAAATATAGTAATGGCAAGCTAATAAAATTGCGCTTCTATTGATATGTTTCATGGTAAATGTTGACTCGCAAAGTTTTAAATGGCGAAGAGTTGAAGTGCATATAAATAAGTTCATGCATATTTCTCAGAGTCTCGTAATGGCATTTCTTTAGCGTGTTTTACTGGTTTTTTATTTGATAATATTATAGAACAAACATTTACGAAGATAACATTTATAAATAGCATTTATAAATTACTGTATAATATACGTGGGACAGACAGACAGAGCGAGGGAGAGAGAGGACGGAGCGGGTGAGATGACCAAGGCTGATGACGTCACGGCCCATCGCTCAGGCCTTGTATAAGACGGCCGTGGCAGGGCAGGACAGGACAGGGCAGGACAGGGCAAGGCAGGACAGGGCAAGGCAGGCTAGGGCAAGGTGTCAGTGGGTGAACGGGGCGAGACGTAACGTTGGCACAGGACTTGTTATTGTTGTGGCCGCCTGACATGCTCCTGAAGGCGACGCAGCAGCAGCAGGAGTCTTGGGCGCGAGGCACGGGGCGGAAGGCTGCGAGTGTAGCGGGATAACGATCGCAGAGAGAGAGAGAGAGAGAGAGGAGAGACAGAGAGAAGGAGAATCTATGGGAAAGGCGTGCAGGAGCGGGAGGGCGGGAGTGGGCAAAGGGCGGGGAGTGCGCCGGGGGAGGAACTTGATCCCTGAGAGGTGAGCGAGCTAGTTCTTTTCCCCCCC